>CM077651.1:42520018-42932518 GCA_039707465.1 Rhabdophis nuchalis | reverse complement strand
TATTGATCTAAGAATTGTTCCAAAACTCCAAATGATTAGAAAATGTAATAGAAAGCTGAAATGGCTCAGAATACCATGAGATGTGGTTCTAATTTTTAGTCTGTCCTTCCTACATTCCCAAAACTGGGATGTAGAAATAAATTAATCGGAATGGATAATTTCACTATTCAACTAGGAAGAAGGTAATGGTACCAAGAATTATAATGAATAAAAGGACAGATTAGAATGAGTGAAGTAGCTTGCCTCTTAAAAGATGCTCATCGCTTTCTGCTCTATTTAGCATATTTATCAAGGACAACATTAATGAAGTAAAATAAGTGACAAGCCAGGTTAAGTAAATGTGAGGAAGTAAATTGTAGTAATGACATATGACTAAAGAAGGCAACAGAATGTATTCAATGAAATAAATTTGATTTGTCAGAAAGGCTGCAAAAAAAGGGGCGGAACCCAAAGATCTGTGTCAAATATTTTTGTAGCAAAGGTGTTTGAAACAACCTTGAATAAATAAAAGCTTGTTGTGTATTTGAGAAGCAGAATAGAATTCAATACAGTGCAGAACAAGAAACCTGACAAAAGTAGGTTTCCAGTTGGAAAATAAATATTTAGACTGTATATTCATTTACTCTATAGATGCAAATCAGGATCAGGAGGATTTGGGGCAGGAATGAGAACTTGTGGGGACTAGAAAATTGATGTCCTGCTTACACTGGAAGGCATTGTGGCCAAAAGGCGGCTGGATCCAGGATCCAGACAGCCGAAAATTTGCTCTGTATTAAAGAGAGATTTGTGAGATTACCTCATAAGCTTCAGACAGGTTTTATGAGTTGATGGCAGAAATAGATACTTTTGTGATCATTTGTGATTTAGCTGGAAATTGGAGGTTACATCACGCTTTGAGCCATTAAAGTAGCCTTACATGGACTCATATTTTGACCAAATCTTATATTTTTAATCAGTTTTGAGCTCAATTGTTTATTCATTGGGGGTCTCTTCAATTGTTTTAAAAAAAGAAAATTACATTTTTCCAGCATTGAAATTTTTTATTGTTTGAAATATACAGAAAAGGGTGATTATAGCATTGCTTCTAGAAAGCCTTCAACATCAGGAATTTGGATGACATTTATTTAAAGAAAGGCTTTGAAGTTTATTAGAAAGATCCTCTCGCTTGGGAAAAATATCTGCTTATATTCCAAGTCGATAACAAGACCTTAAAGATTGATTGCTAGAGAGCACCAGGTGGCAACTTTAAAAGAATCATTTTATATTTGGCTCCAAGAAATACTTAAATTATATAATTCTATACTGGAACCAAAAGTTCTTATTGAAGTGTTTAGGCACAAAGATAGAAAGACTCGCTAATTCCCACAATGGAGGAGTGAATGGTAAAGGCGATAAAGTTAGAGGAGATGGTGATATTGACTGTATTAATTTTAGAAAGAATGTACAGTATATATTTTAATTTATAAAAATAATTGATCTAGTAGTGTTTCTCCTTGGAAACTGTTTCAGAACCTTTTGCTCAAACCTGAAAAAAAAGTTAAATTATTTTAGGTTTTGGTGATTAGATTTTGTAATTATAGAAATGGCTTGAAATAATGTCAAATCTAAATCAAAAGGTTGATGTATCATTTTTAATAATAATAATAATCTTTATTGTCATTGTACTAAAATTACAATGAAATTGGTTTTATGATCTACTGCACCACAGAAAGTTGAAAGTCATTACATTTTCTTTTCTAGTTGCTTTTCTTTCTTTTTCTTCTTTTTCCAATCTTTGTTTCTTCTATATTTTTAACTTTATAATGAAATTTATAAAAACAAAGTTTAAAAAACAAGAAGCAAGGTCTGAAATCAGAGACAGAATAATTGCTGATGACTGATGCTAGAAATGGAAGCGGTGAAGTCTTCAGTTTTTGTTCCTATCCATCCTTAACTCTACAAAAACACAACAAACTTTTTTTATTTTATTTTATTTTATTTTATTAAATTTATAATAGGACCAAGGGCAGCGCACAGGCATTATTTAAAACCACAAAATACAATATATATCAATTAAAAAGTATTAAATTAATTAAACCCGTGCTAAAATCCATGTTAAAACCTTGCCAAATTATAATTTATTTTTAAAAAGTCAGAAACGGGGGGATATCCTAGGCCGGCTTGTTGGAATAAATACGTCTTAAGATGTTGGAGGAAGAGGCGGAGGTCCGAGATAGTGCGAAGGTCGGGGGGTAGGTCGTTCCAGAGGGCCGGGCCCGCCACAGAGAAGGCCCTTCTCCTGGGTGTCACCAACCGGCATTGCCCGGCCGACGGCACCCGGAGAAGACCCTCTCTGTGGGAGTGGATCGGACGAAGGGATGTATGGGGCAGGAGGCGGTCTCGTATATAGCTAGGCCCTGAGCCATGGAGCGATTTAAAGATGGTCGTCAACACCTTGAAGCGCACTCGAAAGGCCACAGGCAGCCAGTGCAGCTCACGCAGGAGAGGTGTTACATGGGTTTGCCTTGAGGCACCCATAATCACCCGCGCGGCCGCATTCTTTACTAACTGTAGCTTTCGAGTGCACCTCAAGGGGAGCCCCATGTAGAGAGCGTTACAGTAATCCAGCCGGGATGTCACAAGCGCTTGAGTGACTGTGCGAAGGGCTCCCCGGTCCAGTAAGGGGCGCAACTGGCGTATCAGGCGAACCTGATAGAACGCCCCCCTTCAAAAACTCTGTAATGTCCCCCCTTCCAATTAAATCTGGCATTTTACAGTGGCTTTGCATCTAATGCCTCCTGCATAAGGATGTGAGCAGTGGTGGGATTCTACCGGTTCGCACATATTCACTAGAATCTCTTGTTAACTTTCTAAGCAGTTCGGAGAACCAGTTGTTGCAAGAAATCTCCTTTTGTTCCTGTCCCCCCCCCCCCCACACACTTTACAGGGCTAATCCTGTAAGAAGGCAGAAAGGAAATATTCTGGTGTTGTTTCTAGCCTAATCTTTATTGCCCTGCTTGCAGAAACTGCCTCTCTGTTAACTCTTATTACATTATTGCAGTACGCCTAGACTTACTGTTTCTGGAGATTGGGGGGGAGGGTACTTTGCCGGGGCATGACTTTCTTAAAGGGGAATGGTTGTTTTAAGCTTTTTACATTGCTGTTGGGAGGAAATACTCTCCTGTTGGAGTTTTTCAGTCGGGATGCAACAATCAGCAATTTGTAGAAATAATTGAATAGCAAAGCAGAGCTGCCAGAAAGAAGGTTTTAATGATAAAGAACCAAGATGAGTGACATTCAACAAGGCTTCTTGGCTAGCTAGAAAGATTGACATTGAAACGTGAGTTATATACCCTTTCTGAGTTTTGGTCTAAAACTGCTTTTGGGTGAAGTTTAATTCTGTGTTTGGTGATGTTTAATCCTGTGTTTATTGATGGGATAATTTTCCCTATTCATCTTTGTTTGGAAGGAAAAAGGTTAATCTCTGTTCTTGAAAAGAAACTGGATTGAGAAATCTGGCTAGTTCCTGTGTCTACTTGTTCTGGTAATTGGTTTAACAAACAACAGCTACTGTGTTTGCTCTTTTGCTACATTCTAGTGCTAATTGCTGTCTTTGTAGTTAGGCTTCTCTTAAGTGTTTACACTAGAGTTTGCATGGGGTGTGAGATCTGGCAATGAATCAGACAAGGCTTGTGTTTTAGTTTTAAAAGGATTTAAACTGGTTTAATTATTTATATTGTGTTTGAAATTTTCCTGCCTCATGGTTACTTTTTCTATCGGGATGGGAGTCTTCCTTCACTGCTCTGGCGGTTCTGGCACTGTCCTTTTGGGGTGTACTTCCAAGAGGCAGGATGCAAGCTTGGCACTGATTTTTTTACTGCTTTTTCGGGGGGGGGCATTTTAACTAACTGGATGATTTCCTTAGGATATCTTGTGAGGTGAGTGAGACCAGCTGGTATCTTTAAGTGGTGCAAATGGATCTAAGAATTGTTTCTCCTGGGTGTGCTCTTTCTGGAGAGCTAAAGGGTTTCACTTTATGAGCAAGAGTTGGCTGCTGATAGTTATCATATAAAACGAACAAATAAAATAAATAAATTGCATTTTAACTATTTTAATTTCTCAAGGTGCTCGGGCACCCTACCTGATTTGTAAATCTGGCTTGAAGGTTTTTTTAATCTAATGATTGGTATTTAGGGCAGCTTTTTGCAAGCAAAGAAGCTTTTTTGTATTTTTGTACTGTTAATCCTTGATTTACAACAGTTAGTTTAGTGATCAAAGTTACAATGGTACTGAAAAAGTGACCTATGACTGTTTTTCACACATACGACTGTTACAGCATTGCCATAGTCACGAGATGCCAAGCAAGAAGAAGCGCTCCTCGATGTGAGTGATGTTGAGTTGGCCACACCCACCCAGTCACATGACCACCCAGCCACCCCTACCCAGCTGGTAATTAGGGCAGAGAACTGTTTGTTAAATTATTTGAATCTCACCACTGGATGTAAGATATGTAATACTTGTAATATAGTCCTAGTAGCAATAGCACTTACACTTATCTACTCCTTCATAGTGCCTTACAGCCCTCTCTAAGCAGTTTACAGAGTCAGCATATTGCTTCCAACAATCTGCCTCCTCTTTTTACCAATCTCAGAAGGATGGAAGTCTGAGTCAAACTTGAGCTGGTGAGAATCTTACTGCCGAACTGCTGGAAGTCAGCAGAATTAGCCTGTAATACTGCATTCTAATCACTGCATCACCACAGTTCTTACAATGTGGTTTGCTTTCTTTGGATTTAAACCAAGCAATCATAATTTATAAACCATGGATTGTGGTTTAATGTAATCTGCAAACAGTCATTAACTATTTCAAAGTATTTTGAAGATAACTTTTTTTTAAAGCTGGACACATATATATATAATAGCTGTATTATCTGATCCACAATGTATTCATAGTCTAACCTGGATAGTATTATCATTTCCTCCATGTAAACTTATTTTTCAATTTGATTGCTCTTTGGGAAATCAGAAAATGCAAGCAAGGCCACTACATTATTTTAACTTCAATGTAGTCTGCTTCGCTCATCTTATTAAATAAATGTTCCTTATGCTTGCAAAAAAGAGACAAAGTAGCATATTATACCTGTCTTTTGGAGCAATTACTTCATGCAGAGGCAATATTTTTAAATCAGTTACTAGGGCAATCTTCACAGCCGTGCTCCTGCCTATAACAACTAAACAACTTTGAAAAGCACAATCTTCTAAGATGGAAGAACTTTGCAACAGCAATTATTGGTCTTACAGGTATTACTACTACAACAGGTGTTGCAGCTACAACCAGTTGGGTAATAGTTGTAGATGCTGGGAACTGTAGTCCATCTGATGAAAACAAGATATATTCCTAAATTATAAAATTATAAATTCTTTGCCATATTATATTTTGATTGATGGAATTACCGTATTTATTGTTGTGTGGAATCTCGATTTAGACTAGACGGAAGGATCAAGAGAGACACAAGTTTAGAGTCGCTGCATTGCAATAAGCAGCCATGCCGTGCCTCTGAGAGGATGCTTGAAATTTTATTTTGCTGTTCCCAAGGGTGTGATTCTTAGAACATAGCTGACTAGCGATACACTACTGTTGAGACTCTTTACGAATGGTTCCGGTTGATTTTGCCTGACAAAAGTAGACTTATATTTAGATTTGGCTGGAAATGGAAGAGAAGTACTTTTGGAAGGAGTCATCAGTTTTTCCTTCTACAGTGATTTACAATGAATCTATAGAATTTCTTCCATTTAGGTAATGTATGAGGAACCTGTTTATTGAAAACTGTGAGTGGTCTGAAATTATGTGCATCAAATTTTGTTTTTCTGACATGCTTTACTGAGGCCAATGTTTTAGATTTCCTCTCTATCCCCATTCAGGAAAGATGTGTGTGGGTGTGGGTGTGTGTATGTATATGTGTGGGTGTGTGTATCACTTTACATGGTGGTATGAAATTATGGTAAAATCCTTCTTTTATATAGCTATTACATAACAAAAACTGCTCAAAGCATTGGTGACACCATGCAAAGATAGTTAAAATGATTGTTAAATTAAATATTAAAAAGCAACGTTGAAAAATGTGTACATTTTCACTATACCCCTCCATAGACACATAGTCAGCACATTTTGTTTTTACTTAAAGTTCTAAGCCAATCACTTGAAAACATATTGTGAATTTGCTACCCTCCAGAATTCTGTTTGGGCTCTTTATACTAACTGATGGTTTATGAGAGATGAAAAATGCATTATACCTGTAGTATGTTAGCTTTTTCATCACTTACAATCCTTATCTATGGTTTCCCAGATGAACTTTTCTATTAATTAGAGTGACAGAAAGGAACATCTTTTTCAGTAGTAACAAAGGAAGGAAGGAAGGAAGGAAGGAAGGAAGGAAGGAAGGAAGGAAGGAAGGAAGGAATATTATGGAGAGCAGTTACATTACTTTCAATATTGTTCCTTAGCAAAATTAATAATTAAAGATTGTAGGATCAAATGGGTAAGGAACTTTGGGTATAACATAATGCTTGACCAATTGGATAATACGTGGAATAAAGGATTGCAATGTACATTATAGCTTGAAAGAGATGATATACCATTGGCATTTAGCATCTGATAAATTGTCTAAGATGTATAAGGGTGTATCAAATGAAGGTACTTTTGTCTGAAGGTACTTTTTATCATCTCTAATTATATAGAAGGCTAAGGCTTACTGGAATCAGATATGTATTTTAACTGATAAAATTCTTAAAGTACAATTAAAGCCAAATGCTTTTTGTTTAGGTTGGATGGACCGAAAGATTTTAAAAAATGGGGCCTTGTTTTTATATACAGGTAGTTCTCGACTTACAACAACAATTGAGCCCAAAATTTCTGTTGCATGTAAGACATTTGTTAAATGAGTTTTGCCCCATTTCTTGCCACAGTTGTTAAGTGAATCACTGTAGTTGTTAAGTTAATAAAACAATTATTACGTGAATGTTGCTTCCTCACTGATTTGTTTGTTAGAAGGTCACAAAAAGTAATCACATGATTCTGGGACACTACAGCCATCATAAATATGAGTCAATTGCCAAGGGTCTGGATTTTCATTAAGGACCATGGGGATGCTGCAATAGTCATAAGTGTGAAAAATGGGGGCGTGGCTTATGGCCGAGTAGCTGAGGACATTCCTCCATTTCGTAGGGTTGTTTTTTTTTTAATAAACTGTGGATTAAAAGTGATTAAATGCACCGTTAGAAGCCGAGATTGTTTACAACGGGGTCGGAAAGGCAGAGGACTGTGTTGACTGATTTTTACACCGATAGATCAAACCGGACTGCTTGAATTTCAAAGTTTCGTTTCTCCGTGGAGAACAAAGAACAAAGGTTTGATCGAAGCGGCGTTGGCAGCTTGCCTCTGCTTTGACAAGCGTTGTGATTTGTAAGTTTCTCTTATCTGCTACAAGGCATAATCACATTGAAAGAGTTATGTGGACTGCAAACTGTTGAACTTAAGTGGGTTGTTTATGCTGGATGTAGCGAGAGCTTCTGGCAAGCCTAAAAAAAAAAAGATACAGGCTTTGTATTTTATGAGTTTGGATTCCAGCCTTTTTACTTTTGTTTTGGCTTCGTGGTGTTTTTAAAAGCCGTCTTAGCTATTTTTCATTGGGTTTCTGCTTTTTTTTTCATTAAAGACCCTCTTGGCAGGTTTAAATTAAAAAAAAAATTTTTTTTTAAAGAGATTACTGATTTGACACGATGACTCAACAGCCTTCTGAATTTGAACGGATTATAGGAGCATTGAATACGATTGGGGAAAAACTGACTGTTGTAACTGATCGTTTAGATAATTTGACATTGGAGGTTCAAAATATTAAAGAAGAGGTCAATAACATGAATGTTAACTTTGAAAAGCAAAATATGGAAATTAACTTTATAAAGGATGATATTAAACAGATTTTTGTTCACGAGGAACAATCTGATCGTAAGTTTGAAGGGATTTTTTTGAAAAATCAGCAACAAGACAGGAGAATCAGTCTTTTGGAAGAAGAAGCAAGAAAATATAATATTGTTATTCGCGGGATTCCGGAGGAGAGGGCGGATAACCTGAAGCAAAGAATGTTAAAATGGCTGAATGAACTTGATGCGTCAATTGTATACACGGTAGCGGACTTAGTAAGTGTTTTTAGAATTGGTTATAAGAGACAAGGTGGAGCTAATAGAAATGTCCTTGTGAGATTTGCAAACCTTGGAGATAAATTAGAAGCTATGGGAAAAATAAGGGAACTGGGAGAACCCCCAAAATTTGAGGGGAAGGAAATTCAAGTGTTTCAAGACATTTCTAGGGAAGACAGGGAATGGAGATTTTTCTTAAAACCAATTACAAAAGTCCTCAGAGACAATGATATTAAGTATAATTGGAGACCGTTACAACAGTTGAAATTCTTTTACAAAGGGAGAATGCAAACTATTACTTCGGAAACGGATGCCATAACATTGATACGGAAGCTCGGGCTGGTTGAGAAAGACGAGGATTTAGAAGAAATTAAAGGTCATATGCTTAAGATGGGTGGAATACAAGTGGAATCTCCAACATTGGAGGAAAAAGGAGCAGTCGGTGGAGATCCTAAAAGTTTAAAATGGAAAGAAATCTCTCCGGCAATGTCCGAACATAAGAAAATCCGTGAAGAATCTAAGAGAGCGTCAGCTGAGGAGGAGGATCTTAGAAGAAAGCAGGAAGCTGAGTGCGGGGACAAGCCAGTGTTATCTTCTTTTTTTGAAAGTGGAAAACAAGAATAACCCGAAAGAAATGACCCGACCATGGGCACGTTCCCCCCCCCCCACACTCTTTATATGGAGGTGTAACTCGAATGAGGATGTGGGGGGTGAAGATTAATTGTTATTTGTTGTGGTTGTGTCTTAAGTTTGTTTTTGTTGTGTTTTTTGTATGTCTTTTTTGTTTGGTGTTGGGTGTGCACATAAAGGAAGAGGAGGGGTCAGGATTAAAAAAGTTACTGTTTAAATGCGGTTTATAAAAATAATGACATGGAACGTGAAGGGTACAGGCAATCATATAAAAAGAAAAAGATTGGAGCTTAAAATTAAAAGGGACTCACCTGACATATTATTTTTGCAGGAAACTCATCAAAAATCGGAGGATTTTAATAGAATGAATATTAAAGGTATGCAGATCTATGAAAAATCTTTTGGGACTTCTAAAGCTAGAGGAGTTGCGATATTGATATCAAATAGGGTATACTTTGAGAAAAAACAAGTAATTAGAGATGAAGAAGGAAGATATTTAATAATTATAGGGAATATTAATGAGCAAAAAAGTGACATTGGTTAACTTATATCTACCGAATGAAAAACAAAAGGGATTTCTTGATAAAATTACTAAGATTTTGGAAATAGAAAGTGTAGGGAAAGTAATTGTGGCGGGGGATTTTAATTTAATTAGGGATAGAATTGATAGTAATAATCCTACCCGCTTTAGACAAACAAATAAAGGGGAAATTTTAAACAAATGGATGCTTCGAAATAGTGTAGTTGATGTTTGGAGGGAGTTGAAAGGTTCTGAAAGGGTGTATACCTTTTGTTCTAAGGTATATAATACTTATTCAAGAATTGATTATATTTTTGTTTCTAAAGATTTGTTGAATAATGTAGATAAAGTAGATGTGGGAATTTTTAAGGATTCTGACCATGCAGAAGTTACGATGGAAATAGATTTTAACTTTGAGAAAAAGGAAAGAGGTTGGAGATATGATGAAAAATTGTATAAAAAGGAAGAGGATAAAATATGGATATTCAAAAAATGGGAAGAAAGTTGGGGATTGAATGATAATGGAGAGGTCAAATTTGAAATTGTTTGGGATACGATGAAAGCAATATTTAGGGGAGAAAGTATTAAATTGTCAAGTAGAAAATATAAGGAATATAAAACTAAAATAGAACAGGATACAAGACAAATTAAGATATTGGAGAACCAATTCTCACTTACGAAAGATAAAAAATGTTTGGAGGAATTGAACTTATTAAAAACTAAATTGATAGAAGAAGATATCGAATTAGTTAAAAAAAATTTAAGGTATTTAAATAGGGACTTCTTTGAATTTAGTAATAAAAATTCTAGGTTATTGGCAAAGATGGCGAAAAATAAAACTCAAAAGAGAGAAATTGGTTCTCTGATAGATGAAAAAGGTATAAGGTGCTATAAGAGATTGGAGAAATGTGAAATAGCTAGGAATTTTTTTCAAAAATTATATTTAAAGAAACCAATCGATTTAGAAAAATTGAAGAATCATCTTGGAAAATATGCTATAAAAATAGAAGCAACATATAAAGACTTGATGGAAAAAGATATAACACAGGAGGAGATCAACGAAATAATACAAGAGTTAAAACTAGGGAAGACCCCAGGAGAAGATGGATTACCTGCGGAATTTTATAAAGAATTTAAAGAACTAATAACACCAAGACTGCAAAAACTATTTAATGGAATTTTACATGGTGGAGAAGTCCCGATGTCATGGAATAAGACAGTAATATCTATAATTCCTAAACCTGATAAAGATCTTGAGAGGATCGAGTCCTACCGACCCATTTCTTTAATCAACCAGGATGCAAAAATATTTACAGCTATTATAAGTAATAGATTAAATAGTTTTATAGATAAATATATAAGTTATAATCAAGTAGGTTTTGTTAAAGGTAGATATATGAGTGATATAATTAGAAGAGTATTGAACATTATAGATGTTGCTGAAAATAATGGTGATGAAATAGGTATAATATCGTTAGATATTTTTAAAGCCTTTGATTCTGTACAATGGGATACTATTAAGGTAATTATTGAGGCATTAGGCTTTGGTAATAAATTTATACATGTTATTTCAAAATTGTATCAAAAAAGTAGTGCAAAGGTAAAGGTGAATGGAACAATGACGGGAGAGATTAAATTGGAAGCAGGTACGAGACAGGGATGTCCCTTGTCCCCAACATTATTCTTGTTAGTTATGGAGGTTTTGATTAAATTGATAGAAGAAGATGAAGGATTGGAAGGGTACAAGGGATATAAGATAAATTTGTATGCGGATGATACCTTGATTATTTTGAAAGATATAGAGAAAGATTTAAAGAGGATAAATAAACATTTGATAGAATTTGAAGAAATGACAGGTTTAAAGGTAAATTGGTCAAAATCTGAACTACTAATGAATAAAGATGGTAAGGAGTGGGAAAATATGCAAGAACAATTTGGGATAAGAGTTAAGAATACATTGAAATATTTGGGGATAACACTTTCACTCAAAGTTAGAGAATTGAAAAAAATTAATTATGAGGTGATGTTGAAGGAAGTAGAGAGAAAGATAGATAAGTATAAAGAGATAAAGCTGTCTTGGTTTGGTAGAATTGCAATGTGTAAAATGATGTTGTTACCAAAGTTTAATTTTTTGTTTGAGATGCTACCACTAAATTTGATAGAGAAAGATATAGAAGAATATCAGAAGAAATTGGATAAATTCTGTAATGGTGGGAAAAAACCAAGAATAATGAAGAAAATGTGGTATCAAAATCAAAAAGAGGGTGGATTGGGAATTCCCAATCTACTTAATTATTATCGGGCGTATAATATTCGAACTGTGATAAAAATACTTAAAGGTGGAGATGGTCATTGGGGCGATCTGGAGCTAAAAGATATTAAGAGATTTGGGTCTATATGGTTTCTAGATAGAGCAAAAACAAAGGCAATTAATAGTTATTGGTTAAAGGGGCTGAGCAAAATTTGGAATAAATTTGTTAAAAAATTGATCCCGGATATAGCTTTCTTGGGGAAGACAACTGAAAGTTGGCCGATTAAAACTAATATAAGTCGGGATAAAGTAATTGAGGAGGAAAATATAGGAAATATAGTAAATTGGTTAAGAGCTCTAGGAATTGAGAGTAGGAAAAAAAAAGTAATCCAAAGATTGGAGTTGAATTGGTTCGAAAAAATACAGGTAGAAAAATGGACTATGAAAGTAAAGGGAATATGTAAAATAGATAGAAGTAAAACTAAATTTGAAAGTTTAGTATCTCAAATTATTAAAGATGAAATTGGGTTAAAAGGACTCGTTAGTAAGATATATAAGATTATAAATTTTGATGGAAATCCACAAATGGTAATGAAAAGGAACTGGGAGGAAGACCTTAAGATTAAAATATTGGATTTGGATTGGAATGAGAACTGGAAGAGTCGAATCATGAGGACTTTGTCTATAAGGATTAAAGAGCATAATTTTAAGGTTGTTTGGAAATGGTATTGGACCCCATTAAGATTATCATTGATAGATAAAAAAATGAGCGATAAATATTGGAGATGTAATATGGAAGTGGGAACTTATGAACATATGTGGTATAAATGTGTGAAAATTAAAAAGTTTTGGCAGCAATTAGAAAAAATGATGGGTGAAATGATGAAAAGAATAATAATATTGAGATCAGAAAATATATTGTTATTGATAATTAATGAACCTGAGTTAACAAAACATGAGAAAGAATTGATTAGAATTATGATTATAATGGGTAGGATTGTAATAGCAAGATATTGGAAAATAGAGGTAAATATTAAAATAGAAGAATGGTTCTGTGAAATGTGGAAATTAGCCTTAAATGATAAAATGATGTGTGATATTAAATTCAGAGAGGGGGTTTATAAAAAAGATATCTTTTGGAAGACTTGGAAGCCATTTGTGGACTATGCACTTGGAACTTTGGATGCCTTGACGCCTGTACCTAGAGAACGTGGATTTTGGAGATCTTAAAGATAACAGAAGACACTTGAAACCAACTCTTCCTTTTGTTTTGTATAGCACTGGGTGAAATATTGTAAAATATTTAAAAAAATAATAATAAAAAAAAAATAAGTGTGAAAAATGATCATACATCATTTTTTCCTGTGCTGTTGTAATTTTGAATGGTGAGTAAATAGTCTACTGTAAATTGAGGATTACTTGTATGCAACAGAAGGGCTTCTGAATATGTAGAGATAGCAGGACTCATATATACCCACAAGGGAAGAATGGATGGCAAAATTAATGAAGTTGGCAGAGATGGTGAAATTGACTGCTTTGATTAAAGAAAATACTTTATCCAGCTTCATTTCTATTTGAAAACCAGTCTTGGGTTTTTGTTTGAAATAAATAAAATTTAAAATATGATTACATTTGGGTTTATGAAATGAAAGCAGTCATGTTTCTTATGATTTATTCTAGTTCAAAGGGTCATTGATTTTTGGAGTTTTATCTGATTTTTCCTTTCAGTTTGCACTTTCCAATTTCGTTATTTCTTTCCCTCTTTTTTTAACTCTTTTCTTTTATATTTTTTTGGAAATTTAATTTTTTCTTTTGAGGAAATTAACACATTTCATCCACAGCTATGAACCATTATAAAATGCAAGTTACTTAAATTTTGTATTTTAATATTTCTACAAACAATGGTGGATTAAGGGGTGATATTTCAATAGCAACAGCCATGAGTGAATAAAGTGCTTTGTTTACTTGTTCATTCATTCAATTACCATATCATTCCATCAAAAGAGTTGAAATTAATTTACTCCAAGGACAGAGCTAATATTTAAAAATACTGACTTTGTGTTTCCAGAAAATTCATTCTCCAGTGCTAAGCCTCAGAAATGGAGGTAGTGAAATTCCAGTATTATTTTGTATAATTTTTACAATTTTTCTAGGAGAAGTACATATTATTTACATCTATGCATTCTTATCTAACAACAATAACAAGTTTATTTTCTGAAATAAACTTGAATTTAGGGCAACATTTTCCCACATAACACAGACTACACAGTATGAAATTGCTTACCTTATTGTTAAAGAATCTAAGAAGTCAATTTTGTTAGATCAGACAAAGGATTCCATCAGCATGCCCTATCTGCTTGCCAGGACGGTATAGCAGCGTATAGTCATACGCTGCCAGGAATTCCGTCCAGCGGGTCATCCGAGCGACAGGATGGGGGGGGGGTGTCGGACGGTCACCGGCCAACAGCCCAAGGAGTGGCTTGTGGTCCGTGACAACAGAAAAAGTCCGCCCATAGAGGTAATTGTGGAACTTCTTAATCCCGGACACTACAGCCAAAGCCTCCTTGTCGATTTGGCTGTAGTTTCTCTCCGTTTGAGACATTGTCCGGGAGTAAAAAGCAATGGGGGCTTCCGAGCCGTCTGGAAAGACGTGGCTAAGGACAGCCCCCAGGCCAAAAGGGGAGGCATCGCATGCAAGCGTCAGAGGAAGCCTGTCATGGTACTGGACTAGTACCGCATCTGATGTGAGCATGGCTTTGACAGCCGCGAACGCATGCGCTTCGCGGCTGCCCCAGCGCCAGGCCGCAGATCGGTCGAGCAACCGATGCAGCGGCTCGGCTAGCGATGCCTTGTGGGGAATAAATGGCGCGTAGAAATTTAAAAGGCCGAGGAATGCCTGCAGCTCCGTTTTGGAGGCAGGAGTGGGGGCTTTTTGGATGGCCTCGACCTTGGAGGGGGTTGGGTGGATTCCTTGGGCATCAATCATGAAGCCCAGAAATTCCACCCTCGGCGCAGCAAACGTACATTTGCTGCGCTTCAACTTTAAACCCGCGCCCCTGAAAACTCTGAGGACCTTCCGCAACGTCTTGGCGAGTTCTGATATGCTGGAAGCAGCAATCAGGACGTCGTCAAAGTATGGTACAACGCCAGGGAGCCCATGGAGCAGTCGCTCCATGAGGCTCTGGAAGATCCCCGGGGCCACGGACACGCCGAATTGTAGGCGGCGACAGCGGAAAGCCCCACGGTGGGTGACGATGGTCTGCGCCTCCGCAGCCTTGTCGTCCACCGGAAGCTGTTGGTAGGCCTGCGCCATATCCAGTTTCGCGAACACTCGACCCCGTCCCAAAGAGTGGAGCAGGTCTTGCACTACCGGAACCGGGTATGGGTTCGCCTGAAGCCCGAGGTTGATCGTCGACTTATAGTCAGCGCAGATCCTCATGGACCCGTCGGGCTTAATGGGAACCACAATTGGGGTCTCCCATTTTGCCTGATCGACGGGTTCGAGCACGCCCTGCGGCACTAATCGATCTAATTCCGCTTCAACCTTGGGCTTCAGCGCGAACGGCAGCCTGCGGGCCTTCAAGCGGACAGGAGCAACCTGGGGATCCAGGTTTAGGGAAACGGGGGTGCCCTTGTACGTTCCTAGGCTGCCATCGAAGACGTCATTGAACTCTCTGATCACTACGTCTACCGGAGAACTGGCTGGCACGCTGTGTACTCCTTGGACTGACAGTCCCAAGGCCGGAAACCAGTCCAATCCGATCAAGGCAGCTAGGGATTTGGCCACAACCAAGATGGGAAGGGATCCATGGAAGGAGCCGTAGTCTACCCTCACTCTATGCAGTCCTAGAATGGGGATTTGCGAGCCCTGGTAGTCCTTTAGGATTGTTGCCGTGGGGCTGAGATCTCGCTTCCTGAGCTGGGGGCGCAGCTTAATTAATTGTGCCCAGGAAACTAGCGATCTAGAGGACCCGGAGTCTATTTCCATTTTTACACCCACCCCCTCTAAGCAAACCATTGTTGACAGTCTCATACTCTCTGCCTGGTCGTAGTTTAGAGCTGGGGGCATCTCCGACAGCGCGAAGCAGTCAGTCGGCTGTGGCTGGTAGCGTTCGAACGCTTCTGCGACGCTTGTTGTCCTGGTGGAGCGGCTTTGGAGGCAGGAGCTGAAGTTGTCGTTGATGCGGCAGCACGACACACGGCTGCTAGGTGTCCTTTCCTGCCACATCTGCGGCACACCGATGCCTTGAAGGGGCACTCAGGTCTCTGGTGGACACCTCCGCAGCCTATGCAGCTCCCGGACTTCTGCTGGGGCGCGAATGCACGATTACGCACACGCCCAGTCACCCTCAAGCATTCCTCTTGGTCTTCCTCCTCCATCTCGTCTAGCGGGGCTATCTCGTCCACTAGACACGCTCGCGGGGTGGGGAAGAGAGGAGGGCGCGCGCGGCCCATGTCAGATGTGGAAATCTCTGACAATTCCGCCGCACGGGCTTCTTCCACCGCTTGCTCGAGAGTCAGTACAGTTTTTGAGAGCAAGCGGCGCTTTAGGCGGATGTCTTTTACGCCGCATACAAACTGCTCCAGCAGGGATTCCTCCAGGAAGCCTGCGGGGAACTCGCCGGGAATTGCGGTGGCTCTCAATTTCTGAAGGAATTCGGCTACTGATTGTTGCGGTTGTTGCACACATTGCCTGAATGCGTAGCGGTGTGCTATGCGGGAAGGTACAGGCGCGTAGTGTGCTCTCAGGCGGCCCAGGAGATCGTCCCAGGGCACTTCGTGTACCGCGGCGGGTGCTGCTATGGTTCGGGCGGTAGCGAACAATTCTGGGCCGCCGCACTGGAGGAAAAGGCTCAGCTTCCTTGCAGGCGTGAGTTCGCCGTAGTCACTCGCTATCAGGAAGCACTCGAAACGGGCTAAGAAGGAAGCCCATTGTTCCTTCATCGGGTCGAACTGCGCAAACGGAGGCATTGTCGCCATGGCCATGATGGGGCTGTGCGTTGTTCTGCGCTCGTTGGTTGAGGCTTCGTTCCCTGTTGTGTCTAAAGACACGGCCTGAATCCCACCTTCGTCGCCAGTGTTAGATCAGACAAAGGATTCCGACTCAGGCATGGTCAAAACAAAACAGGAACATTTATTCACACTATTTACAACACACTCAAGATTCAACTGGCAAGGTTTCTTCTCTGGCAACCTCTTATATAGAGTTACCAGGCAGGAAAACTCCTACCAAGCAATTGCAACATTGTAACTCCTTTCCAGACAGATTCCAGTCAGCTCGTCTCAGTCAATTAACGCAGCTGCCTGATCTGTTCTGGAATGCGGTGACTCACAGGTTACCAGACTTGCTGTCTGGGTTGTAGACCTGAGGACTCAACAAATTTTAATGCAAAAATAAATTAATTTCAAATGTTCTTTCTTTCAATAATAGTAATTGTGTCAGCAATTTTTGTTTGGGCCAACAACATGCAACATGCAATTATAATAGTCCGTTCAGAGACTATGAAACACTCAAGGAACAGTTTGGAAAATGTCACCCATCTGAAAATCCCTCAATTATGCATGAGAAACCAGCCAACTTTCCAGTTTATAGTAAAGCTGTTATCAAGAATCTGAACAAGTTTCCACCCAATGAACTGTAAGAAAAATTGGGCGCTAAAGTGTAAGTAATCTGGTTGCTGAAATGTTGGTAACCTTATTTCTTACCCTTTCAAGGAATCTTGTTACAGAAGACTGTGAAAATGTTAACTGAAAAGGCTACCAAGAGTCTGACATCAGTAGCCTTATTAGCAAAAGCCTATGTCATTCATAAATAAGAAAAGAACATGGGGAGTTTCTTTTGAAAACCCAATTCTCTTGTTATTCTTTGTGCTGCTGATCAATTCATGCTTTTCAGTGTACTGAGATTCACAGTGTAACAGCATATTTGATCATCTTCTACCTACTGTGTTTCCCTGAAAATAAGATATATCCTGAAAATAAGCCCTAGCTTGATTTTTCCACATATGCCCTGCCCCCAAATTAAGCTCTAGTTAAGACTTGCCCAATCCGTCCCACCATCTGGTTGTACAAGGTGGGGGAAAGCATATGTGCAAAAAAATCAAGCTAAGGCTGGGGTGGGGCTACCCCATGTGCCCTGCATGCGCTTATCTTAGGACCACCATAGCCAGGCCTCCCATGCCTCAACACCTGTCACGCTACTGCCCAACTTCTTCTGCAGATGCTTGTGCATGCTTGTGACTGGACATCACATGGAGAATTGTGCCAGTGCCACCATTCATAGCCGGCCACCACGTAGTACATAACATCAGTGCTGCCACCCATGACAGGATGTCACGTGGCTCATCATGCTAGTGCGGCTGTTCATGCGTGCAATGGTGCTACATGCCACCCGGCCTCCTGCCATGCACAACATCACTGGCATGACATGCAACATGGTCTCCTGCCACACAATGAGCCATGTAGTGTCCTGCTACAAATGGTGGCACCAGTGTGATGCGCCACATGGCATCTGGGCGTAAGGAATCACAGTTGGCTGCAGAAGAATTTGAGCAACAGGTGTCAGGGCACGGGAGGTCTTGCTGTGGTGGTCCTAAGTTAAGCGGGTAAGACATTCCCCGAAAATACGACCTGGTGCCCCTTTTGGAGGGGAAAAAATAGGAACGGGCCTTATTTTGAGGAAAACATGGAATAAAATATCTATCAGGTTTTCCTGGATTTTGTTTTTACATTCCTGAAGGAGTTATGAAGAAAATATTGTTTCATGACAATTATTGGTCTCACAGGAAAAGATAAGAAACCCAGCTCTTCCATTCAGAAGTTAACATAACCCATCTTCTCTCTTCATTATTCAGTCCTGATGTTTATTTCATTGTTCTCTTCTCATTCTGTTGAGTTATACATCCACTTTTCAGCAATTTCTTGAAAATTGGGAGAGTTTCTGATTCTGCTCAGCATTTATAGAATTAAAAAATGTGACCTCTGAGTGTCATCAGAACAATAATGTCACCTCTCAATTGTGGTCAGCACTTCAATCTTAAAGAGGGGTATTCCTTGAATTTCTGTTGTCTCATTATGATTAGTTTCTTTGTTGCTGTGGTTATTATGATATAACTACATGCCCAGAGTAAAGTTTAGTTATTATTTACAAATAAGATATCATCTACATTTCTAATTCTTAAGGTTCTTATAAGCAGAATGTGATTTGATAATTTTGTTTATCGCATTCAGCATTTGTTGCTTGCATTTTTACAGGCATAGTTACATGATTACATGAATTTTGTGTGAATCTTTACGTTTTAGGTCAGACATAAGTGTTTATACCATGTTGAGTCAAAACTTAAGTGAAGATTGTTGGTGTGCTTCCCAGAAATTTTTATTAATTGTTACATGATTTAATTTATGGGCTGTTTGTAGGATTGAAAAAGAGCTACTTTTAAAAGAGCCTATTTGTTTAATGTAGAATAATACCTGAAAAGAGCAGCCAGTTTGCAATACAGCATCTTCTGCACCCCAGCACATAGGAACTGAGAGAGGTTTTTAGGGCCTTGCAATAGGCCAGTGCTTCTCAAATAGTGGGGCGGGCCCCCCAGGGGTGGGCGCGAGGCTCCGTAAAGGGGGGCGCGTTTGACCTCGGCAAAGGATTTAATTTTTTTAAAATTTCTAATGCACTTTAAATCTTTTCTGCTACAGTTAATAAAGCTATTCTTTGTTGTAAATTGATCCACATTTCTTTCTTTTTTTATTCTCTTATACTTTAATAAGGATACAGTGTTATGCAGAGGTGTACTTATAACAATTTTATAGACAAATGATACTATTTACAGTCGCGTGGGG
The DNA here is from genome assembly GCA_039707465.1 of Rhabdophis nuchalis. Classification (NCBI taxonomy): domain Eukaryota; kingdom Metazoa; phylum Chordata; class Lepidosauria; order Squamata; family Natricidae; genus Rhabdophis; species Rhabdophis nuchalis. The sequence continues at coordinate 42,913,107 of CM077651.1, read as the reverse complement.
GGCACGAAATGTTTTCTTCTTCCTAGGGGGGGCATGACAGAAAATAATTGAGAAGAACTGCAATAGGCTAACAGGGTTGAGGTCATTCTAATCTTCATAGGGAGGATGTTCCATAGAGTAGGGGCCATTGCGGAAATATACATGAGAAAAAATAATATACCACCTTTTTCTGGTGACTATAATGTTTGTGTGTGTGTGTGTGTGTGTGTGTGTGTAGAGCAGAGGTTCCCAAACTTGGCAACTTTAAGACTTGTGGACTTCAACTCCCAGAATTCTCCAGCCAGCATAGCTGGGAGTTGAAGTCCACAAGTCTTGAAGTTGCCAAGTTTGGGAACCTCTGGTGTAGAGTATTATTTTGGCTGCCCATCTCTATATAATTCTACAGCTTCCATGTTTTCAACTGGAAAAAAAAATGTCTTCAACTGAAAAAAAAATCCCAAACCAATGTCGATTGGCCTGAGTTTGGACATAAGTGTAACGGCTTGTGGAAGCAGTGTAATTATGAAAGCTACAACAGTGTAATTTTAGCACTTTCTTTCTTTTTATTCTATCAGGTCAACACAACAAAAAAACCTCCCCCTTTTCTGTTTGCATTAGAAAAAAATATTGCTGCATACTTATTTGCACGCCATTTGTTGTGCCTTATTGGCTGGAAGAAATGTTACTAGTTATTTTTATGTATTGCTTGCTACTAATTGCCAAATTATTAATCCAGAAACATAACATAGAGTCATGAGCATTTTCCCCTTGTTTCCTTCCATCTTTTAAGTGTACAAATTTGTTCTTCTCTTTCTGCTAATTAACACCTGGTAAATACAGCACAAAAATAAGTATCCATTAATATTTCTAATATTGCTTGCTTCTTCATTGTTTCTGAAATAACATCGGTAATTGAATGTATGGAGAATATTCTGGACACACAGGTATTGAAGTGTTGATTACTATTTTTCTTTGTTGTGTTTCCTCAAGCATGTTTACAGCTCATTAATTGCTTCTCTTTCTAGGTCTGTCCTTGCCACAGAAGAAACATGTGTGACTGTTTCTTAGGAAGTCCTGCACTAGAATTATAAGCCCCACATTAATAACAGAATAACAGAGTTGGAAAACACCTTGGAGGTCTTCTAATTCAACCCCCTGCTCAAGCAGGAGACCCTATACAATTTCAGACAAGTGCTTGTCCAATTTCTTCTTTAAAATCTTTAGCGATACAGCACCCACAGCTTCTGAAGGCAAGCTATTTCATTGATTCATTGTTCTGTCAGGAAATTTCTTCTTATTTCTAGATTGGTTCTCTCCAATATGTTTTCTATATGCATCTTTTATAACAAAGAAAATTTTCAGCGGAGGAGGAAGTTACTTCAATCCTCGTGGTTAACTTGTCAGGCACTTTATAACACATGTGAAACTTCAATGCATTTTATATTTAGTTTGAAATTTTCAGGGGATCAATATTACGACGGTTTGCCTTCAATTAGCAACTACCTCATTTGGGGGCCATTCACAGTTAGCAAGATGGTGAAAAAATAATTATTGTGTTGTATTATCAATCCTTGCATCTTAAACATTTGCAGGTCTATAAAATAAGGAAACCTGAAGTAAGATCAGCACAGTTATGGTTTGCAACCACTTCACTTAATGACTGACTGAATTTCCAGTCCCAATTATGATTTCAAAATGAGGACTGTCTGTATATGCATACATACATACAGAAACTGTATTACTAGACCTTGGTCATTAAGTTTCAGTTTAACAACTGAAGTTTAACTATTTATATTTACCCTAACTCCATGGCTTCAGCACATATTATTTATTTATTCATTAGCTTTTTTTTTATACCACCTCAACCATGTGACTCTCATGAATCTGTATGTAAAGAAATTATAATAAAATACATATAAATAAAAAATAATACCAAGAAACAAATGTAAACTAACATGAAATAATACATAATTTCTTCTTTATGACCCTGTATCTCTTAATTTAGGGTGGAGTACATGTTAACGTAAAATACCAATGGCATTAAACAACTTGTTAAAACTTGCATAAAAGCAATCCATTTTAAGCTGATTCCAAGATGGTAACAAGGTTGGGCAAATGTAATTTTAAATAAATATCTTCCAGAAGCCATTCTATGATGTGAGACCATCACAGAGAAAAAAGATATTTCTGGACTCCCCACCCCCACCCCCAATATCCTCCTAAAGATTACAGGTAATTCTTGATTTACAAACATAACTGAGACCAGAATTTTGGCAGCAAGTCTTTATGGTCATTAAGTGAGATGCCCACGTGACTACTTTCAACATGACAATCTTGGTATTTGAAGATGTGGTTGTTAGTGATCATGCAGATGATTAAGCAGAGCACAGATATCTCAGGGGGTGGGGGAGGGGAGACTCTGGGAGAGCTCTGGTGGGGCTCCAGTGCTGTGCAATGCCAGGGCCATCCTAGTCCAGCCCTGCTGGAGAAAAGTCCACACATCGACCCATCTCCTAGTCTCACCAGGCCTTCTTTGCCAAAGCTACCTCAGAACCAGTTATCACAAGCCATAAGTGTTTGTTGGTTTGTGTTGGTTGTATATGTGTAGTAATAGTGCTTTATTTAATTGCTTTTTTATTTATTTTCCTCAATGTTCACATATTTCCACTGAAACCCAAGGTTCCCCTAATTCAAGGGTCTGCAAAGTCGGCTCTTTTAAGACTGGTGGACTTCAACTCCCAGAATTCCCCAGCCAGCATAGCTCTGGGAGTTGAAGTCCACCAGTCTTAAAAGAGCCGACTTTGCAGACCCCTGCCCTAATTGTTGCCATATCTGTTAAAGTGCAAACTCAATTATCTCCTGATTCAGATATACATATATCACAAAGATAGCCTATGGCTATTTTCAATTTCAGTTCAACATATAAAATCCAGGCATCCCATTGTTTCATTTGATTTCCTAAAATAACTACACTTTCCAAACACATAAATCAATCTGCTCCACAGCATCTTTGTTATAGTGGAAGAGCTGTATTCAAAATCTATCAGGGAAGCCCAAGTCAAATATTGGCATTATTTCAGTTTAATCACAAGCAATAATTTTTACATTTGTAAATCTGTAGGGTAAGAATGTGAAAATTACTAATGTTCTTACGTTCAAAAGCTATTTTCCCATTCCTTTGATTTTTTTAAAAAGAATGTTTCACTTTCTTTTCTATTAATAAGTTTATCTTTATTTTCTTCCGCCTTCTCCTTCCATATGCCTTATTGTCATTTTCTCTTATATGATGCAAGAATATGGAATAAACAGAAGATGTTAAAAAAATATTCCCTTCCCTATCAGAAAACAGTAAATGTTCTTCTTCCAGATGCTTCTGAATAACTTTCCACTACTCTGGGTATGTATTTGGAATACCAACACTATGTTTCCAACTTTGTTTTATCTCATTGTTCTCTTTCATTTCTTATGCTAATAAAATACTTTATATGCTAAAGGAAAGCATCTCTTTTTATATGCATGAATATTTCTTCACATACCCAAATATTGTTTTCTTCTCTTTTCTATAAAACTTGCTGAAACGTGTTTCTAATATCTTCAAATTCTACCTTTCTCTCATTTAATTATTTTGTCACAATCGTTTAAAATAGATTGTTTATGCCAGGGGTCTCCAACCTTTGCAACTTTAAGTCTGGAGGACTTCAGCTCTGGCTGGAGAATTCTGGGAGCTGAAGTCCTTCAGACTTAAAGTTGCAAAGGTTGGAGACCCCTGGTTTATGCTGCACTTTTGATGTCTATCTATTTTCAAAATTCATTCATTTTAGATATCTTGATATGAACTTTGCATCATGCTTTTTTTCAATTAGTCTAAAAGTCATTTCAGTAATGGTTTTCAAAATGTTTTCATACATGAAAATATTTTTCCCCATCTCAAGGTCATAATAACACAAGCAGCATCTTTATTTTTTTTAGCATTTTTCCTTCTGAGCAAGTCCCTAAAATTTAGGAGCAAGTTATTAAAACTGTAATATAATTTAAAGTCATGCTATTGCTCAGGAGAGTATTTTAAAAGATATGTTGCTGTAAGTCAGTTTGCAAGTAACTTACAAGTATATATTGTTACTCCAGGGTAAACATCTCAACTGTTTATATTTGATATAGAACATCTTAAAACCTGCATTTTTGCAATTCTGATATCATCATTCAATCAGTAAATGATCAAGGAAAAAAATATTGGAGAATATTCAGAATTGTTTGAAGGAAGGAATGGAGGACTTTGAAAAGCAGAGCTGATGACTACAATGATGAACAAAAGACAGTGATTAGAACATCTCTTCTAACCTTCCTAAATAAATGAAATTCCCAGAGATCATTCACAAGTTACTCTTTCATATACAATACAATACAATAGCAGAGTTGGAAGGGACCTTGGAGCTCATCTAGTCCAACTCTCTGCCTAGGCATGAAGCCCTATACCATTTCAGACAAATGGCTATCCAACATCTTCTTAAAGACTTGCAGTGTTGGGGCATTCACAACTTCTGAAGGCAAGTTGTTCTACTGATTAATTGTTCTAACTGTCAGGAGATTTCTCCTCAGTTCTAAGTTGCTTCTCTCCTTGATTAGTTTCCACCCATTGCTTCTTGTTCTGCCCTCAGGTGCCCTGGAGAATAGTTTGACTCCCTCTTCCTTGTGGCACCCTCTCAGATATCGGAAGACTGCTATCATGTCTCCCCTAGTCCTTCTTTTAATTAAACAAGTGCTCCAGTCAGTTGCTCCTCGTGATGTTGCAAGACAGTGTGTGTGTGTGTGTGTGTGTGTGTGTGAATGCAATCTGTTGTTTTTGAACCTTGAATCTCAAATATGGATTGAAATTTATATCATTTTATATAATACACCAGTCTATTAAAGTGCTAGGTTTTTGAGATGTAAAAAAATCAGACCAAGATCAATCACTTCAGAATTCTTTCCATCTTTAATATAACTGTACAATTTAATTGAAAAACAAACTGAAATCTTAACAAAAAATAACAAAATATGTACAATCAAAATAACCAAAACATCTACAGTAAAATAGTTTATTAGTGTGTACACCCTTAAATTAATACTTTGTTGAAACACCTTTTGATCTTATAACAGTATTCAATCTGCCTAGCTAGCACATCTTGCCTTGGGAATCTTTGCCCACTCTTCCTCACAAAAACTGCTCCAAATCTGTCAGATAGTGTGATGGCTTCCCCGGATACTTCTTTAGATACCTCTCTTTATGTCAGTTCGGAGGAAGAGGAACCAGTTCCAGACCTGTCTAGAGCAGGGGTCTCCAACCTTTGCAACTTTAAGTCTGAAGGACTTCAGCTCCCAGCAAAGCTGGCTGGAGAAGTCTGGGAGCTGAAGTCCTTCAGACTTAAAGTTGCAAAGGTTGGAGACCCCTGTTTTAGAGGAGTGTTGGTCAATGACTTCAAGCAGCTGTCGGAGGGGGATTTGTCTGAAGCAGAGCCCTGAGGTTTCAGGTGGGAAAAGCAGGCAGCTGCAGCCAGTCAGCGATGAGGAAGCGGAACTTTCTTTTGCACCTGATCCAACAACACAGAGGGCAGAGCAAAGGCAGGAGCAGAGAAGATCAGACAGATTACTCATGAGGAGAAAGCCTCATTCTTCTTCATGGGCTGCACCAGAAGCTGGCTATTTAGCACAGCGGACAAATGGAAGCAATGCTGGGAACAATGTGTTCATTTCCTAACTCTGTGTTTTCTGGTTGTTGTTTAGTTTAGTTTAGTTTTATTCGATTTATATACCACTCCTATCTCCCCAATGGACTCAGGGCGGTGCACAGGAAATTAAAATGCCACAACAAACAACAATAAATACAATAAAATGTTAAAATACAATTAAATTAGATAACCTGTGCTAAAATGTTAACTAAAAATATTAAAATCCCCTACCAAATCCAATTAAAATTTTATCTAATCTAAAATCTAAGCTAGAATCTAAGCTAGGCTCTGGATTTTTCTTGTCTTGCGGATTTAATTTTGCCTGGCGGGTTTATTTTGACCGGGAAACTTTAAAATGGTTGTGGACTCGTTGATCATTGGTCTGCTTGTAGCTGGGTTTTTGGAGAAAGGAGTTGTGGAGGAATATTAATAAAACTAAACCACAGTTACATGTATGTGTGTGTGTGAGAGAGAGTAGAGGACAGCATAACAGAATAAGAGAGTTGGGAGGTTTTCTAGTCCAACTGGCTGCTCAAGCAGGATACCCTGTACCATTTCATACAAATTGAAATGATACAGGCCGTCGAAGTGATGTCCCGGTGTCTGAAGGCCGTACGGGTCTGGATGGGGAGGAACAAGCTTCGACTCAACCGGTCCAAGGCCGAGTGGCTGTGGTTTCCGGCATCTCGATATAGCCAGTTAATTCCATCTCTGGCTATCGGGGGTGAGTCATTAGCCCCCATGGAAAGGGCCCGCAACTTGGGCGTCCTCCTGGATTCTCGGCTGTCCCTGGACAACCATGTGACAGCCGTGGCCAGGGGGTCTTTTTATCAGGTTTACCTGATACACCAGTTGCGCCCCTTTCAAGATCGGGACGCCCTACGCACGGTCACTCAAGCCCTCGTTATTTCCCGCCTGGACTACTGCAATGCTCTCTACATGGGGCTCCCCTTGAGATGCACCCGAAGACTCCAGCTGGTACAGAATGCGGCCGCCCGGGGGATTTTGGGAGTCTCACGGTACTTCCGTATAGCACCTCTCCTGCGTGAGCTGCACTAGCTGCCTGTGGTCTTCCGGGTGCGCTTCAAGGTGTTAGTAACCATCTTCAAAGCGCTCCATGGCACGTGTCCTGGCTATTTGTGAGACCGCCTCCTACCACACACCTTCCTTCGACCTGTCCGCTCCCACAGAGAGGGCCTCCTCAGGGTGCCGTCTGCCGGCCAATGCCGGCTGGTGACTCCCAGGGGAAGGGCCTTCTCTGTGGTGGGTCCGGCCCTTTGTTACAACCTGCCCCCCGACTTTTTCACCATTACAGACCTACGCCTCTTCCGCCAGATGCCTAAAACACATTTTTTCCACTTGTCATAGATTAATGGTTTAGTTTTAAATTTAATTTTAATCGTTTTAACTATTTTAGCACAGATTCAATTATTTAATTCAATTTTATATTGTATGTATTTGTTGTGGTTTTACTCCGAGTCCTACCACGGAGAATAGGGCAGTATATAAATCAAAATAAACCTAATAAGCCTAAATGGCCGTCCAATCACTTTTTAAAAAGCCCCAGTGAGAGTTTAAAACCCCCAAGCTCTGGAGGCAAGTCGTTTTACTGATTAATTGTTCTTATGTCAAGAAATTTTCCTTAGTTCTAGCTTGCTTTTCTCCTTGGTTAGTTTCCATCTATTGCTTCATGACCTGCCTTCAGGTCAGTGGTGGGATTCAATTTTTTTTACTACCAGTTCTGTGGGCATGGCTTGGTGGGCATGACATGGTTTGGTGGGCGTGGCAGGGGAAAGCTGCTGTAAAATCTCCTTTCCCTCTCCACTCCAGGGAAAGGTTACTGCAAAATCCCCATTTCTTTCCCATCAGCTGGGACTGGGGAGGCAGAGAATAGATGGGGTAGGGCCAGTCAGAGGTGGTATTTACCAGTTCTCTGAACTACTCAAAATTTCCTTTACCAGTTCTCCAGAACTGGTCAGAACCTTCTGAATACCACCTCTGCTTCAGGTGGAAAATTGGAAAATAGGTTGACTGTCTCTTCTTTGTGGCAGCTTCTTAGGTACTGGAAGATATTATCAATCTTTCCTTGTTCTCTTTGTTAGATGAGAAATTCTCAGTTCCTGCAGCCATTCTTCCATGTTTTACCTCCAATCCCCTAATCATCTTTGTTGCTCTTCTCTGCACTCTTTCTACTCAACAGCTTTTTCATATTGTGGTGATCAACACTATGCAATACCCCAAGTGTGGTTTTATCACTAGATCCCTTTCACAATCACTGCTGTTGAGCCAGGTACCACCTATTCTATACCTATGGTTTTGCTGGGGGTTTCCCCCCCCCCCCAAGTGTTAAAACCCTACTTTTCGTACCATCAAATCTCATTGGTCTGACATGATCTGTTTTTGACAAGCCCATGTTGGCTTCTGATTATAACTTTGCTTGTGATTGCAAGGGCATTTCCTTGCAAGTTTTCCTTTGTAAGTCACTTTAATTAATTAATAACAACTATTTAGCATCAGTATGAAAGTGATTGATTAGTACTGAGCGCAGCCACATCCTTACTTCTAAGAGGGTGCACATACTTATGCAACCACACTATTATAAGTTATTTTGAAAATTTTCCCCTAATATATATTCCATTTTGCTTTTCAATTGCATTGTATAGCCAATATGTTATGTTAAAGGTGGCAAAAGTTCTGAAGCGTTTTGTCTTGAACTGATTTTTTAACATCTTAAAAACCTGGAATTTTAGCAGGGATGTGTAGACTTTTTATATTTGCTGCAATTTCAAATTACTGATCTTGGCTAAATTATCATACACATAATATTTTGTTTTCTGAACTAATTTTGAAAACTGTGCTGTAAATAGCAATAGCACTTAGCACTTAGATTTGTATACCACTTCACAGTGCTTTACATCCCTCTCTAAGCAGTTTACAGAGTCAGCATATTGCCCCCAACAATCTGGGTCCTCATTTTACCGACCTTGGAAGGATGGAAAGTTGAGTCAACCTTGAGCCAGTGAGACTCGAACTGCCAAACTGCAGGCAGACAGCAGTCAGCAGAAATAGTCTGCAGTACTGAATTCTAACCACTGCACCACTGTGGCGCTTATATAACTAATTGCGCATTAAAAACTGACTGCAGATCATTTTACACAGACAGCTGGAATAGATACTAAGAATTCCTGTGATCTAATCAGTGTGTGTCTATTGACTGTTAGTCATTTTAAGAGATAAATAAGACCAGGCTGAGCAGCTGTTTATTCTTTTTTAAATACCAATAGTAGAATTATACCAGTAATATACTTAAGGAGATTGAAATGAAATTTAAAGAGCAATATTTTAAGAAAGAGAAATAAAGCAATTGTGCATGTAACAATAAAAAAGGTTTATTAAAAGGTTTATTAAATTATGTTTATATCCTTTTGTTATAGGCCAGGAGACAGCAGAGAAATAAAGAATGAAAATAAATGTGGAAATGGAACCATCCTGCTTATCCTTCCACCAAATCACAGATTTGCAAGTTGCTTATAATATAAAAGAGAGAGGGGAGGGAGGGAGAGAGAGATCCTAAATTGTTCTACACACTAACTTCTCTTGCTCCTATTACATCTATTTATTATAAATGGCTTAGAGTACTTGACACAATAGATAATATAAATATAATAAATAAAAATAATATAATTTCTATAACTCAAGTATACTACATTTAAATATATCGATATATAAATATGCATAGAAGTAAACAATAGATCAGTTTATAATATCCAACACTTAAAACATGGTAGACAAGTTAAGGAAGAATTAAAGGTTATGGATTTGGGAAAGAAAGAGACACCTGACAGCAAGATGGGTGACAAACCAACAGTAAGAAATATGAGAAAAGAGCTGCAGAATAAATATCTGTTTAAATAGTGTGATACTTAAAGAGCAGAGCAGTATTCCTTCAAATGCTTCACAGGTTTTTCAGACATATCCAGGTGGCCATATCAGTATTAGGAATCCATCACGCATCTGGCCAACTTTTGTTAGAAAGAAATATAATCTGCAACATTGTTTTAGATTCATTGATTTAGATCCAATACCTTCACATTTCATTGAAGTCATTTGAAAGTACCTAACTGAATTCAACACCTTGATCGATTTTATGTTTTGATTGAAAAGTTAATATATTATTTATATAAGCTATAGCTTTTACATGTAACTATAAAATGTTGTACTATCTAAATTTCTCTCTAGTTCCCAAAAGACATCTCATCCCATATGCCAACATTAAAATCAACAGTTGGAAAATTTGGACCTTGGTACCAATCAATACATACTTTGCAGTACTTCTGTAATCTGAGAGTCAATTTGGTCTGATGGTTAAAGCATCAGGCCAGAAAGTGGGAAAGTGTATTCTAGTCCCACCTAAGGCCCAAAGCAAGTTGATGATCTTGGGCCAGTCACTTTCTCTCAGCCCTAGGAAGGAGGCAATGGCAACAGTGGAGTAGTGATCTGGGAATAGGGGATCTAGTCATCACACCCCTGTCATGGACAGATCACGCTCTCCTTCGGCTCGACTTTCTGATCGCCGCACCTCACTGCGGGGAGGCGGAACCGGATATTCCTATATGGTTCCGCCCCAGGCTCCTGATGGACCCGATAAGGTTCCAAAGGGAGCTTGGGCCAATTCCTGTGGACTTGCCCCGCGACTCGACTGAGGACCTAGTGGCCGCATGGTTAAGTGCGGCCATGGGGGCCTTGGACCGAGTCGCGCCCTTGCGGCCTCTCTTGCGGCGACGAACCACCTGGGCTCCTTGGTTTACCGAGGGGCTTAGGGGGATGAAGCGCCACAAGAGACGCCTAGAGAGCAGATGGAGATCCTCTCGCTCCGAAGCCGACCGAACACTAGTGAGAGACCATATTAGGACTTACTTAGTGGCGATAAGAGTGGCCAAACGTGAGTATTGTGCCACTCTTATTGCATCCGCAGATAACCGCCCTGCCGCCCTGTTTGGGGTGACCCGCTCCCTCCTTCAACAGAGGCCGCGGGAAGCCCCTTTACAGGGTCGAGCAGAGGAATTTGGGATTTATCTGCAGGAGAAAATCACTCGGATTCGGAACGAGCTACCCTCCATCGACAGTGGCCCAGTCGAGCGGGCCGAGGCTGTTCTTGTGACACCATCTTGGGAGGAGTTTGATTTTGTTACCACCGAGGATATGGACAAGTTGTCAAAGAGACTTAGAGCTACCACATGTTTATTGGACCCGTGTCCCTCCTGGCTTGTACTGGCATCCTGGGAGACGACACGAGGCTGGCTCCAGGGCATTGTCAACGCATCTTTGAGTGAGGGGTCCTTGCCTGCCATCTTGAAAGAGGCGGTAGTAAGGCCCCTCCTCAAGAAGCCGTCCCTGGATCCAGCATTATTGGAGAACTATCGTCCCGTCTCCAACCTCCACTTTCTAGTGAAGGTTGTTGAGAGTGTGGTGGCTCAACAGTTTCCGCGACACTTGGAGGAAGTTGATTATCTAGACCCGCGCCAGTCCGGCTGCCGACCCGGGCACAGCACCGAGACGGCATTGGTCGCGTTGGTTGATGATCTCTGGAGGGCGCGGGATAGAGGATATTCCTCTATCCTAGTCCTATTAGACCTCTCAGCGGCTTTTGATACCATCGACCATGGTATCCTATTGCGCCGACTGGGGGGGTTGGGGCTGGGAGGCACCGTTTTGCGGTGGTTCTCATCCTACCTCTCTGGTCGGTCGCAATATGTGTTGACAGGGGGGCAGAGGTCGGCCTCGAGACCCCTCATATGTGGGGTTCCTCAGGGGTCGGTCCTCTCGCCCCTCCTATTCAACACATATATGAAGCCGCTGGGTGAGATCATCCGTGGTTTTGGGGTGGGATATCATCTGTACGCTGATGATACTCAGTTGTACTTATCCACCCCAGACCACCCCAACGATGCCGTCGAGGTTATGTCCCGGTGCTTGGAAGCTGTACGGATCTGGATGGGTGGTAACAAACTCAGGCTCAACCCGTCCAAGACTGAGTGGCTGTGGCTTCCAGCGCCTCGGTTCAGCCAGATTATTCCAACTCTGGCCATTGGGGGCGAAACACCAGCCCCCGTGGAGAGGGCGCGCAATTTGGGTGTCCTCCTGGATTCCCGGCTGTCTATGGAAGATCATGTGGCAGCCGTGGCCAGGGGGGCATTTCATCAGGTTTGCCTGATGCGCCAATTGCGCCCCTTACTGGACCAGGGGGCCTTACGCACAGTCACTCAAGCACTCGTCACCTCTCGACTCGACTACTGTAATGCTCTCTACATGGGGCTTCCCTTGAGGTGCACCCGAAAGCTACAGCTAGTCCAGAACGCAGCCGCGCGGGTGATTACGGGAGCGCCTAGACACTCCCACATAACACCTATCCTGCGCGAGCTGCACTGGCTTCCTGTGGTCTTTCGGGTGCGCTTCAAGGTTTTAACGACCATCTTTAAAGCGCTCCATGGCTCGGGGCCTAGTTATATGCGAGACCGCCTCCTGCCCCATACATCCCTCAGACCGATACGCTCCCACAGAGAGGGCCTCCTCAGGGTGCCGTCGGCTGGACAATGCCGACTGGCGACACCCAGGGCGAGAGCCTTCTCTGTGGCGGGCCCAGCCCTCTGGAACGACTTACCCCCCGAACTCCGCACCATCTCCGACCTCCGCCTCTTCCGCAAGTGTCTGAAGACACACCTATTTCATCTAGCCGGTCTAGCGTAACCTCCATACTGACTTTTAGATAGTTTTTAAACTTGGGATTTTGATTCGGTTTTTAGCGCAGGGTTTATTTATTAGAATAAGTATTTTAAATTTCATATATTTTATATATTTTGTATGTATTTTAACATCCCTGTGCGCCGCCCTGGGTCCTAACAAGGAGAAGGGCGGGGTATAAATTTTAAAAAAAAAAAAACTACTTCTGAAAAAATCCTGCCAAAAAAATTGCAGGGACTTGTCCAGGTAGTCTTCACAATTGAACAGAAGATTGGACAAGATTGGACAAGATGGAACAGAAAAAAAAACCCTCCTATAATAGTATTACTCTGCATTGCAGGGCTATTGTGACATCCAATGGTAGAACATTGCAACACAGCAAAGTTTTAATAGGCCAAAAAAATACTTTTTTTGAAGGAAAGAGCATAATTTCTCCCAGTACATAAAATTACAAAGTTTAATCAAGCACAAAGTATATGCATACTTAATTTGAAAAAAAAACTTTCAATTTTTTTTTTTAAATGCTCATGGAAATGGATTGGTTAATTAACTGAATTGTTCATGAAAATAATATTTTATTTACACGTATTTTATTCAGTTTCAAACTGAGAATCAGTTTGGTTATATTGAGGAGATTGCTAGGATGTTATTATTATTATAGTCTTATCCCACCTTTATATAGATAATTCAAAGTGATGAACATACCTAGTGCTCCCGTCTCCTTTTTCCTCCTTACAGCAACAACCTTGTGAGTGAGATGGACTGAGATAGACTGACTGATGCATTGTAATCCATCCAGTTGGCTTTCATGCCTAAGGGAGGTGTAGAATTTACAGACTCCTGGTTTTAAACCAGCACCTTCACCACTACACCAAAGGTTTTCATTAAATGAAACAAATGAAACAAACAACAAATGCAACAAAGATGATTAGGGGACTGGAGGCTAAAACATATGAAGAACGGTTGCAGGAACTGGGTAGGTCTAGTTTAATGAAAAGAAGGACTAGGGGAGACAGGATAGCAGTCTTCCAATATCTCAGGGGCTGCCCCAAAGAAGAGGGAGTCAAACTATTCTCCAAGGCACCTGAGGGTAGAACAAGAAGCAATGGGTGGAAACTAATCAAGGAGAGAAGCAACCTAGAGCTAAAGAGAAATCTCCTGACAGTTAGAACAATTAATCAGTGGAACAGAAGTTGCCTCCAGAAGTTGTGAATGCCCCAATACTGCAAGTCTTTAAGAAGATGTTGGATAGCCATTAGTCTGAAACGGTATAGGGCTTCCTGCCTAGGCAGGGGGTTGGACTAGAAGACCTCCAAAGTCCCTTCCAACTCTGCTATTGTATTGTAAATATTCAGAGTGTATCCGCAAATCTGGGAATTGGTTAACCAAACTTAACTGTGACGCCTTTCTAAATCTATCAAGTCACCATAAGTAATCCATTTATTCCTTACTTTGAAAATATCCCTGCAACACAATTAAATATTTTCTAGAAGTATAAATTCCAAATGTGAGTTCTCTATTTTTTTATAACTTTATTCAATTTCAAAGTTAAACATAAAAATACAATCTAATATAAAAGGGAAAAGGGAAAGGGAATGAGAAAACAAATTAAAAGTTAAAAAGAAATTTAAAAATATTGACCTCTTAATTTTCTTTTAGTCCTTAAGATAATAACAGTAAAGCAGTTTCTCTCTAAATTTAAATTAAAAATACCAATATTTTAAAATACTAATAATCAATATTTTAAAATTAATTTAATAAATTAACAGTCACAAAATATTGCCTAATACAGAATTATACATACTTTTAAGAGCAATTTGGTTGGTTTTGGGAGTCATATTTTAAAGTATATTTAAGACATTTTATTTTTGAGAAACTTTGCCTTTGAGTAGATGAAGGGATATTCTTAGAACAATACCAAAAGTGATTTTGAATCCCATTAACTCCTCTCTTGAATTTCAAAGTAATTCCTAAATATTCTTCCTGAGTCTTTCTCACTTTCCTCCTGCATACATCCAAAGATAATAAGAACAGCTAGTAAATCAGCCCTTTGGTATCTACAGGGATACATTTCATGGTGAATCTTTCAAATGATGCAACTGTTTTAATGCTTGCTTCACTTGCACTACTGTTTCACTGCATTACTACTGGGGATACTGTATTTCTTGAAGGTTTTGAACAGTCTTAGAATTCATGAGAAACTTCCTGACAGTTAGAACAATTAATCAGTGGAACAACTTGCCTCCACAAGTTGTGAATGCTCCAACTCTGGAAGTTTTTGAGAAGATGTTGGATAACCATTTGTCTGGAATGGTGTATGATTTCCTGCCTAGGCTGGGGGTTGCACTAGAAGACTTCCAAGGTCCCTTCCAACTCTGTTATTCTATTCTATTCTATCCTAATAATTTATGTGATGGCTGAATATCATCCTTCCCTATAACATTCCTACATGATGCTATCACCTTCCCTATTATCCTTTTGCATAGCTAATGATTTGGTTACATGTTTATTTTACTGGTGACAAAATGCTGCTAATTTTTTATCTGCATTCCAACTAACAGAATAACCTTTGTCACCAACTTGGAAAAAATGTATGTTGTCTTTTGCTTTGCTGCAATGCTTTCTTCACAGCAGCATGTTCTAGGGAAATGCAGCGTATTAGCCACTGTTGCCTTGACAATGAGGAAACATTTCTACTTTCCTAGAGATTTGATTTGCTTTCATACTTTCTGAAAGTATATTTCATAAACATACAGAAAGTCTGTGGTAAATACTAGGCCACAAAATCCCTGTCAACCATCCTTTGTTCCAAGGGTACTCCAACTTCCATTAAAACAGAAGCTCCATTAGCAATAATAAAACCCAAAGAAATAATTAAATGGAGAAATCGAAGAGGCTAAATCCCTCATTAGATTTTTTAATGTTATGAGAAGTTCCATGAAGAGGTAATCTGTTGTTTCACAAATGATTGCATTAAGCAGATATTCATTTCATTTATTGCCTAGCAGTTGACCAAAAATATGGTTAAAAAGTTTTTCTTCTATTCAGGCCAAATTTAATAGTGTACTTTCATGCAAATTTAATCATTTACTAGTTACTGGGAGTTGCCTCCCTCTTTTAATGAATATCAAGCACCTTTTAGTCACTGCATGCTACTACTAAAGTGTTTGCCTTCCTGACTTTGCATTTCTTTTTTATTATGATACCTTCTTGTTCCCATAAAATGTTTTTTGAAAGAAAACCTTCAGTAATTAATTTCTGTCTAACTAAATCCAATTCTAATTTGACTCCTGCTACTCACTTTGACTCTTTTTCAGGCAGTTGTTATGAGTGCGAGGAATAGTTTGAACTTCAAATACATCTACTTTTCTTTTTATCAGCATGAGAACAGACCTCGATGCTACACAAAACACAGAACACATAATTTGTGGATATTTTAAAGCATTTTATAACAGACACAAGATAGTCAACTCAAGTATATGAGGTAAATTCTGCAGGTTTTTTTTTAAAATTCTGCTGACTGTATCAAAAAGGTATATTTCTTTAATTGTGCTCCATTAGTTATTGTCTTTTTCATCCTACAGATGTAGGGATAACATTTTTGTGGAGGTTTTAGCTTTTCAGATGGGCATTTTGAAGACAATATATAACTAAATACAAGTGAGAATATGAAAAAAGCAGTAAAAAGAATATAATACAGATAATAAACCAGGAATTGTAAAATGGCGTGGGTGGTGTTATAGATTTTTCAAATATTATTAATTAGTTATGGATAAGTCAATATATATTAGGCTGACCATGCTTTTTGTTATTCATTTAGAGCTGTTTGGTTATTTTATGTTCACTGGTGATTCTTTGCCAATTAACATTGTAAATATTTTTTTCCAAAGCCTAGAGGGAAAATTACTGTATTTTTCAGTGTATAAGATTCATTTCCCCACAAAGTGGTTATATATGTCTGTGCATCTTATACAGCAAATGTTGCTGAAGCCCTGCCCATCTGCCGGCCCTCACCCTTCGGCTTCTGCTTCCCAGTAATTTGCCTCCTTGCAGCAAACAGCCTGGTGAGCTTCAACGCAGCCTGATTTAGCATGAGAAACTGATTGACAGTTGGATCTGTGTTTGGGAATATTGCCTATCAGCTATTCCAGTTGCAGGGATCACCACCGCTCATCACTGCTGTTGCCGCTGCCACATATCACCACCTCAGCATGCCCCATTTTCAGCCAGTTTCAGGTGGTGGGCATCCCCACTGCCACTAACTATTCCCGCTACCTGGAACGGGCCAAAAAAGGAATGTGCAGAGGGTGAAAATGGGGGTGGCGATAAGCAGCAGCGGTGATGGGCAACCCCCGCAGTCTGGAACGGCTGGTAGCAGCCAATCAGCTGCTCATGCTAAATCAGGATTTGCTGAAGCTCTTTGCTGTTTGCTGCAGGGAGGCAAATTGCTAGAAGACAGAGGCAGATTTTTTTCTTTTTTTCCTCCTCAAAAGCTAGGTACATCTTATAGTCTGGAGCATCTTATAGTCCAATAATAATAATAATAATAATAATAATAATAATAATAATAATAATAATAATAATAATAATAATAATAATAATAATAATAATAATAATAATAATAATAATAATAATAATAATCTTTATTGTCATTGTAATAAAATAAAATAAAATTACAATGAAATTGGTTTGAGCGTTGTGCTAACATTTGCATCAGGTGGAATACAGACAGCAGTGACAACCATAACAGAAATCTCTCCAGGCAGTTAAAATGGCCGTTGGGAATTCCACGTCTGCAGAACAGTGCACACAAGCAACTCCACTGCTAGTACACCAGTTATCATGGGTGTAAATACACAGTCCCCCACCCTTGCTTCCACCAGAGTTGTTGTCTTTGTCAAAGCGGTGTGTGGTGCGGCTAGTTAGCTCCACAGACGCATCCGGTACAAGTGGATGAAGCCAGGTCTCTCTGATGATCATTACACAGCAGTCACCAATGAGCCCATTCGCTGCCATCCATAGCTCCAGTTCATCGGTTTTGTGGACAAAGGATCCAGAGTTGGTTAAGAAATGCTTGGCAATGCTGGTCTGTGAGGCTGCTTCCATAATCGAACTAGCAAACCTGCTCTGCATCCCCACCTCCGCTCTGGCTCCCTTCGCTGCCTCCTAGGCCAAACAACAATCCATGGAGGGCCTGGCAGTCTTACTGTGTCACTCGGTATATTATGAGACTGCTGGAAGTCGCTGGTAATATCGAGTCAACTAGATCTTTATCTTTAATAATAAGTTAATAATGATTTAATAACTCCCTGTGGGTATAGACTAGTTTTTGTCTAACTCTGCTGTGACACCAGGAGCTCAAAGCCGCTGCGCCTAAGCGCGCCGCCATCTTGAAAAAAAAAGATTTACAGTAAGTGTAAATCACAGAAACTTGTAGACATTTGGTGCCATGTACACCATGTATATTCATGGCAAACCTTCTTCCTTTGAATTTTCAGCACGAATCAGAGATGAATAATCATGAAGATTGCTGACCCAGGTGACAGTAATTTAACTCTCTCATCATTAGAAATCTGTGGAACAATTCAGTGAAAATCTCAAACACTGTCAACTGATATTCATTTTAAAATTCACCTGTTTGGAGGAAAGAGAGAGAGAGATGGAAAGTGACATAGTTCTTTCTAATCCAATATTGAGTAAAAATAGATAGACAAAATAATTATATTATCTTTCAAAAACTGTAAAACAATTCAGAATTCTTTCGTTAGTGTTTTCTTTCCTTGAGCCATCCCAGTTGGACATTGTATGAAGCTTCTGTGATAATGTTCAGTAATCTGAACTGCTGGGAAAATGATCAATTATGGTCCTGCGTAACACAAAGAGTCAAATATACGTGTGATTATTATCCACACATTCTCTTTCTTTTGAATTTTTTGAGAGTAATTATTTTGGAGAGGGTTACATTTTCATGGTATATAAACCTATATAAATATGTTTTGTAAGTATTTGAGACCTATCCAGTTCTGGAAATTGTCAATTAATGAATTTTGCATATTTTGTTTGGTCACAAGTGAACCCAAGTTACACTGGTTCAAATTCCTTTCTAGTTCCATATCCATTTTCCAATCAAGAAATATCCCTAGCAGACATTTTCACAGTAACTGGTATTTAGAGGCATTCTATTTCTGGTATATCAAGAGCAAATAGTGATTGATAACGGTGCACTTTTTCTACTTATATAATAAAAAGTACCCTTAAATCAGGAGTAGATGTTTTTGCTGTTTGCATTCCTGAAATTAAGAGCAGTTAAAAATAACAAGAGCCTAAGACAACTAAGTAAAAGTCACAGACAAGTTTCATTGATCAGTATCAACAATAGCCCAAATCCCTCATCATAGCACGATCTTCCATGAGAACAATGGATCTAGTGGAGAAGATAGCAGTGAAAAAGAAGCTAACAGAAAGGATTGGAGTTAGGAAGATGGCCATTCATGAAAAGTGTGACAAATGTGGACACATGTTCTGGTTAGTCTGAAAAGGTTCTACTAAACTCCTGATGTTTGATTACCATAGAGTAAATGCCCCTCCTCCTATAGCTTATATGCTTATATGTACAAACATATATATATTTATAAACATTATGATGCCATGAAACATTTGAGCCATTGATGCAATGTCATCAGGTTCCAAATGGCCTAACTAATTTAAAGATGGCATAAATCCTAACTCAAATTTGGAAATTCTGTTTGTAAAAGTTTTATTGGTTTTAAAACATTTATGGGAAAAGGGTATATAGGTACATAGAAAATTTTGGTAGCTCCCATGCTGGTAGTAGAAAAAACCCCAAAACTCACAGATTTACAATTTTAAATATAACATATAAAGGATAAGCATAAACAGAATTCTTACGTTATGTCAACCGTATGTTCAATCATTTCTTTCTTTGCAATTTTCTATTATATCGACAATTACAATAATATTTCAAATACAATTACTTTTGTGACCTGAGCCTTGTCGATATTGCTCCCTCCTCTCTGTCCCCAGGTGGAGGCATAGCCCCATCCGTTCCCATATCTGGGTCCTCTGTGGAGAAGGGCGGGATATAAATTTAAATAAATAAATAAATATCTTGTGTCTTGCTGCCCTTTTCCCCGCCTCTGTTATCTTTATCTTCTAGAAGGGAAGAATGTTTTTAATAAAGGCTTCTGCCTCATTTACTGTCTTAATCCTAATTCTGCTTCCCTCCCAGAAAATCAGCATTCCCTCTGGAAATAACCATCTAAACCAAACTCCTCTGTTATATAGTTTCTTTGACAAGAAGGAATATTTCCTCCTCGTCTCTCTTATTTTTTTTGGAATTTGTTTTAGAATGGTAATTTCTTTATCTTGATATCTTAAAGGTCCCCCCCCCCTTTGGGCCTCCAGTACCTCATCCCTCATGGTCCTCCTGAGAAATTTGACATGTACCTCTCTTGGAACTTTATGGGTTCTAGCATATGCTGAATTAATTCTATAAACCAGGTCCATCTCCCACCACAATTATTCTTTATCTCTCTTAAGGTATTCTGCTAGAATTGTACTCATAATGTCTTTAAGATCTTCATTTTCTGTTTCTGGTAAGTTCTGAAACCTAAGAAAAAAGGACATTCTTTCCAATTCTATTTTAGACATAAGGTTTTCCAGTTCTAAATTCTCAAATTTGGAAATTCTATTCATCTCTCATGAATGAATTGATGCTATCATGTGACAATAATGTGCAGACAATATTGTCATCTGTCACTCAAGCTTTTGTTGTTAAATCATTTCCCAGGGCAATAGAAATAAAGAATTGGAAGTATGTACATTTTAAAATTGGAATTACACTATAATGACATGTCACATACAACTACTGATCATACTTATTTTAGTACCATATCTTTTCCTTTTTAAACAATGTCTACAACCTGTTTTAAAATCTTGTCTGCTTGTAGACTAATCAGTCCTCTTTCTTCATCTGTGAGAAATAATCTTATTTGTTTCTGTAAAAGAATTTAACCTTACCTTAATATTGAAGAAATAAAATCCAGTTATTCTAAATAACTTTAGAATAGTTCAGTGTGCATCAGCATTTCTCATATGTATTGATAAAATAATTAAAGAAAAGGCTGGTTATTCAAATGTCAATGTTTTCCTATAGTGACTGAATAATAATGTAAAAATTGTTTTGTTCTACTTGGTTGATTACTTTAAGGTAATTCATATGACCTTCTTAGTTTCAGTCAGGCTGTATCAAAAATATTACAGAGTATTTATGTGCTTTGTGACGCTTGAAATACAAACCTACAGCTTGATGAAGCAGCAAACTAACATGAGATTGGCCCTTTTTATGGATAAGATTGGCAAGGAAGCCTGAAGAATGGAAGAAATTAGACATTTTCATCCACTAGAACAGGGGTCTCCAACCTTTGCAACTTTAAGTTGGAAGGACTTCAGCTCCCAGAATTCTCCAGCCAGCAAAGCTGGCTGGAGAATTCTGGGAGCTGAAGTCCTTCCAACTTAAAGTTGCAAAGGTTGGAGACGCCTGCACTAGAAGAAAAGAGAAAATGTGCAACATTTTGAAGGCCTCTCTTTTTGTTTCCCAAATTGAGTGACAAAACATACATGGCTATTTCAAACTTTCCTCTTGAATTGTATGCATTTTTTAAAAAATGGCACAACCCCGATTCATATATACATTTGATTCAGAATGTTTCACTTCTAATTAAGATTATAGCAATAGCACTTAGACTTTTACAGTCCTCTCTAAGTGGTTTACAGAGTCAGCATATTGCCCCCAACAATCTGGGTCCTCATTTTACCCACCTCAGAAGGATGGAAGGCCAAGTCAACCTTGAGCCTGGTGAGATTTGAACTGCCGAACTGCAGCTAGCAGTCAGCTGAAGTAGCCTGCAGTACTGCACTCTAACCACTGTGCCACCACGGAGTGCATTAAGATTAAGGTTTCAGTTTGTTGAGTTTTTATAGCAAGTTCCAATCTTTAATATATTGTTACATTGGACAACATAAATTAAAATGACTACCACAGTGAGACAAATTCTTAGCTGCTATCTAGTAATCATTTGGTGAACAGACTGAGAGTTCTTTCAAAATGTTAAGGAGAAAATTTGATAGGAAGAGCACCCAGACTGTCAAACACTACCTTGGTTGTAATATTCTGTATAGCAATTGGTGGTGGATTTGCCCATTATTGGTGTTATTCAAATTTCAGCTAGATAAAACTACTAATTATATTCTTTGTCGAATAGCAGAATAGCTGGACCAGAGAATAACTGGAGTGCCTCCTGACTCCAGGATGAGAGGCAAACAAATAAAAAATGATTATGTGGATGGTGGACAAGATTATTGGGAGACATAGCCTCACCATGAATTTCAAAAGAAATTCAGACCTTATAAAAAATATCATTGATTTGTACAGACCTATAAGAGTTGAAAACAATGTGGTATGAAACTGAGAAGAGCCCAACCCTATTGCTGTTGAGAAATGCGAGGTGTTTCTCTTTCTTTCTACCCTATATCTTGTTTCCTTGTACTGAATCTACAAAATAAAATGCTGCATGTTTTCACTATGTAATAATTCAAAATCTGAGCAATTTTCAAAAAAAAAATGCAAGATTTGGGATTCTATGTCCAATTTGAAATTACTGGTTTTTGTTCCAAACTTTGAAATAACTTTAACGCTTTATATAGTTAATCCAGGCTTTGCACCAAATATAAAGCTTAAAGAGCTTCTTCCAATTTTAAACAAACCTTACAATCTACTATTATTTTAGAAGACCCAGGAAAAGAGAGAAAGAATTCATTTCATACAGAGCAAATCAACAATGCCACTTTTAAAGCCTGTTTTTTATATCTTTCAGTAAAGGGGCTACTTAGTAAATTATCTAATTTTCCACTTGTCTGCTAAAAAGGTCATGGTGCCGACTTATCTACCATTAGCAAACCAAGATGATGGTTTAACACAATGACCTGCATTAAAAGTGTGATTGACAAAAGTGATCCTTCATATCCATCCACATTTTTTTGGAGAACCAAAATTTGTTATTTCAAGAAGATGATTTTTTTTCTTAGATTCCAACTGATGGATTTCAAAAATCACACTTTTTGAGAGTGTTATAAATCTTTCTGGAGTAAAGATCTTTCATCAACTTCAATCCTTTTTTTCCAGTCTCAAAGGATTGGATACATAGGCTCTGTTGTTGGATTCTTTCTTGTCCATAGTTGTTTCCTTTTCCTTCCCCTTTTTCCTTTCTCACTCACAGACAATTAATTATTAATCATAAATTAATGTTTCAACGTTTAATAAATTAAGCAATGATTAAAAAATTGTAAGCGCTGATTATTTTTTAGAATTCTAGAGTAATCACTATCTTTACTTAGGGACTTCAATTATAAGGAGTTGACAGCACTTGCAAAAGATTGGATATCTTCAAATAACTTGAAAAGGTTTGTGGTTCTTGGAGACAACGTTCCTGTCAGCCTCCACTTTGTTGCTTGCTTCGGCTGCCATTGAAACGGGGAGGGAGGGGTTTGGTAATTGGGAATGGGACTATATAGTGCAGGAGGGAGATTTGGAGAAGGGAGTATGTTCTCACCATCTACTTCGCATACCAGTAGCTGGGGCCGTGCGGTGGTCAAGGTCAACAGTCTTGCATGCCATCCTGATGATGCTCCTGGAGATGAAACCCACATGGCACCTATGGGGATTTCGCATTGGACAATGGGGTGGGGGTTGCTAGGGGAACAGGGTTGGACATATATTGATATGTATGTTTTTGCACGCTTGGGTCTCGGACCATGTTTTACCTCGCTGCTATCTTTTCATAACCAGTAAAAGTACTCTTAATTCTTACAAATGGAGTTGAGTGGATTCTTTCTTGGTTATCGTTAGAGGCAGACCTGACAGTTCCAATCAAAAGAGACAGTACAGAATTAGTTGGGCAGACTTGCTATAAGAGCTGGTTTCATATTCTTATCCGACCCATATAAACCTCAAGACTAATTATTTCTTCCTTCTAAAATATTTTTAAAGTAGCAGGTGTAAATCAGTACAATTATTTTATCTAAGATGTTCAGGGATTTTTATGAGACCTAGTTAAACAATGTATCAAAGTAGATAATGATGTGTTAATTGTCCAAATGATCTAACTGCAGAAAGCACAAAAATGTGAATAGTATAATCAATTACTTGAATGCATGAATCGCTTTTCCTTAACCCATTTTGGCTGGAATTCTATATTTTTTATGAATTCACTGGGACATTTCTTCTATCCTTTTATAGTATATAATAGTAGTTAAGATATAAAAAATTGGAACTCAAATAATAGTATTTGTGCAAGATCATCAAAAGATTTTTTTTTTAATGTGGGAGTTGTGAAACAGCAAACTATTTGTATCATAGACATTTGACAGGATACCCTTGCATCTATTCTTAAAATCATAATCTTGTTCCTTTGGTTTTGGCTTTTAGCATATTACCATATTTTTCGGACTATAAAATCCACTTCTCCCCCCTCAAAAGGTGGGTGGAAATGTCTGTGTCTTAAAGAGCAAATATTGTGGTAGGGGGAGGGGGGTTAATAATAATTAATAATAATTTTTAATTTTATATCCCGCTCTCTCTCCCCAAAGGGACTCGAGGCGGGGTACAGGCACTTAAAAATACAATTAAAACCACAGACAAAATACAAAATTAAAAATGAATTAAATTAATCCTGCGCTAAAAACCCATAAACTAAAATTCCCCCTTTAAAACCTCTAACCTTAAAAGAGACTACCCAAGGTCTTTAATTTTAAACGGAAGGAGCGGAGGTCCGTAGTTGTCCTAATGTCGGGGGGAAGGTCGTTCCAGAGGGCTGGGCCCGCCACAGAGAAGGCCCTTCCCCTGGGCGTCGCCCGCTGACAGAGTCTAGTGGACGGCACCCGGAGAAGTCCCTCTCTGTGGGAGCGAATCGGCCGTGAGGATGTATGGGGCAGGAACAGGTTGGTACAGTGCCAATCAGCTGTTCTAGGCAGCAGGGGTGGCCCTGGCCTATTGCTGCCTAACACCACTGCTGCCAAACGTTTGATGCGTATCACACTGATCGGCAGCGAATGAGCCATGGCGGCAGCAGCGAACATGCTATAGCGAATGGGTGGCGGTGATGCCTGCCTCCTACAACAGCTGATCTGCAGTATTCCAGGAGGGAAATCCAATTACAAGCAAGCTGCTTGGCAGTGAAGGCTCCAGTATTCCCCAGCAGCGCCAGCAGCTTACCTCAGTTGACTGGTGGCGGATGCAATAGAGCAGAGCCCTGATGAGCCATGTGCTGGGCCTGTGATAATGTGCTGAAACTGACCAGGCTGTTTTCTGTTGGCTGCAAGGACACGAGCCAGATGAATAATGGATGGTTGCCAGGAGGCAGAGACATTTTTTTGTGTTTTTCTCCTCTAAAGCTAATGTGTGTCTTATAGTCTGAAAAATACAGTATATTACTCCAGACATTGTGTTTCATATACCATTTTATTTGATGTATAAATCAAATTAGATACATAACAATGGTTTGTTAAAAAAACATAGTTCAAGTAAACCCTGGATTACTATGATGAGTGAATCGAGGCATTGTAAAGAATTTCACACAAAAAATCAATGTGGTTAAAATCACATTGCTTTATAAACAATGAAACAGAAAAAAATATCAATCTGTGGCTGAAATTCTTTTGCTTCAAAACTTTAGAGCCAGTGATGCTCATAAGATTCAGCATGTTTGTCAAAATGAAAGAAGCATCAATGCATAATTGCATCTTTAACCACATACCTCCCTTAGACCTGTCCGCTCCCACAGAGTGGGCCTCCTCAGGGTGCCATCCGCCGGACAATGCCGACGGTGGCCCCCAGGGGGAGAGCCTCCTCTGTGGCGGGGCCTGCCCTCTGGAATGACCTTTGTACCATCCCGGACCTACGCCTCTTCCGCTGGGCATTAAAGACACATCTATTTCAAGAGGCCAGCCTGGCATAGTTTTAATGGGTAAAGTTTTAATTACTTTTAACCTTTTCCAATCAAATTTTTTAGCACAGACCCTAATTTAATTCATTTTAAACTGTTTTGTATTGTATTGTATTTATTTTTTATATTTCTGTGCACTGCCCTGAGTCCCTTCGGGGAGATAGGGCGGTATATAAATTTGATAAAATAAATAAATAAATAAATAAATAAATGTGTGTCACAGCTTGCATTGCACCAGCTTTTATAATTTTCCTCTCCACCTGTCCTATTGCCATCTGCCCATGCTGTTTTTGATAGTATTTGCTCTTCACAAGCATCTTGTTCCTGTGTTGGTTTTCTGTCCACAGTCCAGTTCATGAAGAGCATTAGCTTCAATTGTATTAACATTAAAAATGTCAGGCTACAAGAAAAATATACGTCCTGTCTCCAACCTTCACTTTCTAGCAAAGGTTGTTGAGAGTGTGATGGCCCAACAGTTTCCGCGACACCTGGAGGAAATTGATTATCTAGACCCGCGCCAGTCCGGCTTCTGACCCGGTCACAGCACCGAGATGGCATTGGTCGCGTTGGTTGATGATCTCTGGAGGGCGCGGGATAGAGGATATTCCTCTATCCTAGTCCTGTTAGACCTCTCAGCGGCTTTCGATACCATCGACCATGGTATCCTATTGCACCGACTGGGGGGGTTGGGGCTGGGAGGCACCGTTTTGCGGTGGTTCTCGTCCTACCTCTCTGGTCGGTCGCAATATGTGTTGGCAGGGGGGCAGAAGTCGGCCTCGAGGTTCCTCAGGGGTCGGTCCTCTCGCCCCTCCTATTCAACACATATATGAAGCCGCTGGGTGATATCATCCGTGGTTTTGGGGTGGGATATCATCTGTACGCTGATGATACTCAGCTGTACATATCCACCCCAGACCACCCCAACGACGCCGTTGAGGTGATGTCCCGGTGTTTGGAAGCCGTACAGATCTGGATGGGTAGTAACAAACTCAAGCTCAACCCATCCAAGACTGAGTGGCTGTGGTTTCCGGCACCCCGGTTCAGCCAGATTACTCCAACTCTGGCCATTGGGGGCGAAACACCGGCCCCCGTGGAGAAGGCGCGCAATTTGGATGTCCTCCTGGACTCCCGGCTGTCCATGGAAGACCATGTCAGGGGGGCGTTTCATCAGGTTCGCCTGATGCACCAATTGCGCCCCTTACTGGACCGGGCTGCCC
The DNA here is from genome assembly GCA_039707465.1 of Rhabdophis nuchalis. Lineage (NCBI taxonomy): Eukaryota > Metazoa > Chordata > Lepidosauria > Squamata > Natricidae > Rhabdophis > Rhabdophis nuchalis. Next base: position 42,886,443 of record CM077651.1, on the reverse strand, counting down.
TTCGCACAGTCACTCAGGTCCTCATGACATCCCGACTCGACTACTGTAATGCTTTCTACATGGGGCTTCCCTTGAGGTGCACTCAAAAGCTACAGTTAGTGCAGAATGCAGCTGCACGGGTGATTACAGGAGCCTCTAGATGCTCCCATATAACACCGATCCTGCGCGAGCTGCACTGGCTTCCTGTGGTCTTTCGGGTGCGCTTCAAGGTCCTGATGACCATCTTCAAAGCGCTCCATGGCTCGGGACCTAGTTACATGCGAGACCATCTCCTGCCCCATACATCCCTTAGACCGATACGCTCCCACAGAGAGGGCCTTCTCAGGGTGCCGTCGGCCGGACAATGCTGACTGGCGACACCCAGGGGAAGGGCCTTCTCTGTGGCGGGCCCTGCCCTGTGGAACGACCTACCCCCTAAACTCCGTACCATTACTGACCTCCGCCTCTTCTATCAGTGTTTAAAAACACATTTGTTTCATCAAGCCAGCCTTACATAGCCTCCGCTGTTGACTAGTTTAGATAGTTTTAAAACGGGGGGTTTTAATTGGTTTTAGCGCAGGATTTCATATTTAATAGGTTTTTTAAAATTTTATATTTTTGTATTGTTTTGTATATTATTTTAATTTTCCTGTGCGCCGCCCTGGGTTCTTTTGGAGAAGGGCGGGATACAAATCGAATAAAATAAATAAATAAATAAATACTTTATTAAAATGCTTTCTGAATAATCTCAGACCCTCATATTTTCAACCAGTAAAAAAGGTTACTTCAGAGAGGGGGAAAGAGGAGGAGGAGGAGGAGGAGGAGAAAGAAGAAATAAAGAGTATATGATGCAGAGGAGGAGAGGAAGGCTTCATACAGTGGAGAATTCTCAAAATTTGTTTCTGAAGTTTTTGAATTAGTCACATTTACCGTGACAGTAATTTCTTAAAAGACAATCCTTCCTTTATTTTATAACTTTGTGCCAGTATATACAACATGTTCCTAATATTATATATTTACCCAGCGGGACTTTCATAGAATGCTGAAATGGGAGGGACAAAAAGATTCAGTGACAACAAAGTCATCAGAGGTGGGTTGCTGCCGGTTTGGCCCAGATCTGAACTGGTAGTAGCGGTGGTGGGAGGTTCCGCCCACCCACCCAGATGCTTCTGCGCATGCGCAGAAGCATCGCGCACCTGAACCGGTAGTAAAAAAATTGGCAACCCACCTCTGAAAGTCGTGTGACATGAGATGATATATTTAACGTTAAGAAATTAGAATGTTGCTATGAGAATATTAAAAAAGCTGTAGTGTCTTGGTCAAGTTCCTGTTTTTTTAAAAAAAGTCTAAAATAATGATATGACGTCTCTCTGGGGAAAACTTATTTGAAAAGATGTGTGTCACAAGCCAAAAAAGGTTAACTTTCCTTGATTGATTTATTGGGTAGTGCTGTATGATTTCGGTCAAGAATTACAGAATGTTCCTTTATTTTTGGTACCTCATTAAAGGTAAAAAAAACGTACAATATCTGCATACTACTTTGTGAATCAAAAGTAGATGCAAGATGTGTAGTGCTAAACTTGTCACTGATGTTTCTTGGTGTTTGAATTCCAACTTTTTATAGCATATTATCCTAGGAGGGGTTTAGGAACTAAAGTATATTAGGATAGGTATGCAACTATATTAAGGATGGCTGTAGATTGTAATACGTACAGATAGTCTATTTTTTTTTCAAAAGCAAAACAAAAATGACTTGTACCATCCAACCTATTGACTTTGCTTTTGGAAAAGTTGGAAGTTGCAGTCACATGACTTTCTCATTTAAAAACCCAAAATTTTAGCTTAACAACAGCAACAGCAACTGCTGGAATTGTCATCACTAAGTGATGTGGTCATGTGATGTTGTACTTTACAACTGTATCGCTTAGTAATAGAAATTCTGGTCCCAATTACCATTGTTAATTACTACCTGGAGTGCTGATCAGACTTTTTTCTCAGCTCTAGTTTTGAACTATATTTCAAAAGCCAAAGTTTCCCTTTGGTACTTAAAACTACCAACAAGCATGTTTTTACTAGCATAAATAAAATTTGGCAATCCTCAAAAACACTATACCAAATCTGATTGCTTATGTCCTCTAGATGCAGCCTTCTACATGCAGCCCTCACACTTAGCCTCCTCTTCACATTCCTGAGTAGATACTTGTTTGTCTCTGCCTGGTGCTAAGCCTGAAATTAATAACAAGCTGTCATTGACTTCACAGCCCTGATGCTTCTGAGGAGCTGATTCCTCTTTGGATTCAAACTGGGAAACAAGTTCCCCTAAGATCCATCATCTATCACAATCCAGGTCTATCAGAGAATAGATTGCTTTAACCGAAAGGGCTTCCACTCCTGATTAAATGTGTGATGTGCATGTCACAACAGCACATCATTGTTCAGAGAAAGTCTTGGAAAGGGGTATGTGGCTTTTCCTGTCATTGCTTAAAAAAAAAAAGGTCTAAATTCAGTCTTAGAATCACAGAGTTATGCGGAAGATGCATTCAAGTAAAAGCAACTAGCCATCTATCAGAAGTCAAAGGTTACATGATTTATTCTATCATAAGGGATGTTCTCATTAAAAGCCACTTTGCTTGCTAGGTGCCTTTCTTCATCAAACTGAAGCTCAGCAGTGTGGAGGTGAAACTATGTTAAAAAGAAAACCTTTATGCAAATGTCACATTTTACTTGCAAATTGTTAAGGACAATTATCTATCATATGTCAGGAAAAAATGGCAACTGCTTATGCATGAAAAGCAAACAATGAATAATGACTATATCCACCAATCACGAAAAATGCTAAGAATTACTTCTTTATCAATTTATTCCAAGCTTATTCTGTTCTTGTTTTGATTGACATCATTTGACTTTTATAGAACACATTTCTTCTGGAACATCTTATTACTAGGTGGCTATTAAATGCATAATAGGAAAATCAAGCTTTTTCAAACCTATGGTATACAATAAAAGACTTTGTGACTTTCAAACACATACGAGAAACATTTTAGAATGTCTTAAGTCTGAGGCATTGCCAACCATTCTCAGGACAATATCAAGAGGGGTGGGTGGGCGTTTTTTTCAATACTTGCATACTTACTAAAATACCATGGAAACATTGTCCCAGGATCTGCAGCAGCTTGAATGTACTGTATTCTTATCCATGCAAAGAACGGAATTCTTGCAAGAAGGCCTGTTTTGCTAACCTTCCTATAATGGAAGTCATACCGGATATATTTTGGGAATCAGAAAAGAAGGCATAGCTGCAGGAGTAGAATATAAAGGTTTGAAATGGATTCTTGGCATAATGATTTCTTAGCTTTGGGATCTCTCCTAATTTTTGAAGATTTTGAATTGATTTTAAAAAGCCCCTCAGTTTTAAACTTCAGTGCTTTTGCTATTGGAAGTTTATTAGAACTGGAACTATTTACAAACTGGATGATCCCCAAATCAGTTATAGGTTCTTGTTTTAGGTGTTTTGTCTTCTCTGTCTCTCTGTCTCCGTCTCTCTGTGTTTTTGTCTCTGTCTCTGTCTCTCTCTTCTTCCCCTCCCCTCCTCCCTCACTTCGGAACAGAAATAAAAATGATACAATTTTCTACTATGTTTTTGATGTGGGTTTACTAGGCCTTCTGCCTGCTCTCCTTTTGCTGCCTTTCATTAGGCAAAAAAAGAAGCTTCAGGAACACTCCTACTTTCCCACTGAAGTGGTACCCATTTATCTACTCACATTCTCTCAAACTGATAGGTTCACAGGAGATGTAAATAATAGGTTTGCAGAAATGTAAATAATAGATACATACATTCATAACATATAAATAGCCACAGCTGACTTCTTAAGCAAATATTTTGTATTGTTTCATTACAGTATTTGTGGCTGTTGATCAAGTAATCTAAAAACGAACAAATTTATTATAGCGCAAGTGTTCAAGGACTATAGTTGCTGACTAATGTGCTGACAAAGTGGCCTGTAGCTGATCCACAATATATGTGCTGGTCTTTAAAATGTCACAAGACTTTAATTTCATACAGTACTTACCCCCGTCAACTTGATGAAGTTGAAGACAGACAAGGCGGAATGCTGCCTAAAGCTGAAGCTCCCAAGTGCCTTAGTACTAAGACCTGTTACAGTGTCAAACTTGTTACACTTCTGTTCCCTGTACTACCTTCACATTCAGAGATTGCTTTTTTTTCACCCATGATGTGGACCACTGTAGAAATTGATTAAATAAGCATTAGATAAAAAGGCTCCCTTCTAAGCTCCCATATAACACCAATCCTGCGCGAGCTGCATTGGCTTCCTGTGGTCTTTCGGGTGCGCTTCAAGGTCTTGACGACCATCTTTAAAGCGCTCCATGGCTCGGGGCCTAGTTATATGCGAGACTGTCTCGTGCCCCATACATCCCTTAGACCGATACGCTCCACAGAGAGGGCCTTCTCAGGGTGCCGTCGGCCGGACAATGCCGACTGGCGACACCCAGGGGAAGAGCCTTCTCTGTGGCGGGCCCTGCCCTTTGGAACGACCTACCCCCTGAACTCCGGACCATCACCGACCTCCGCCTCTTCCGCCAATGTCTAAAGACATACTTTTTTCATCAAGCCGGCCTAGCCTAACCTCCCATGGGGACTGTAGAAAAGTTTTAAATTGGGTTTTAATTAATAATTGGTTTTAGCACAGGTTTGGGATTTAATATATATTTTAAATTATTTATGTTCTATTTTTGTATGTTTTTTAAATCTCCTGTGCGCCGCCCTGGGTCCTTTGCGGAGAAGGGCGGGATATAAATGTAATAAAATAAAATAAATAAATAAATAAATAAATTATCAATTTGCACGTGCACAGTGGCAGAATTTTATATACATGAATAATATTGTGATGCTGCTGTTACTTGTGATATGTCTGTCCTAACTCAACAATTCTGCAGCAACCTTCACAGAAATAAAAACTTCCTCAATTCAATAGGCCATAACTCCAAATAAATGTATAAAAAGTTACATTTACAGTTTCTTTCAAATCTTAGTAGTGCCTTGATTTGCTTAGTTTTCCGTTAAAGTCAATTTTTGTGTCATAGTCTGTTTAAAAAGCTCTTGGTGCATAAGCATTTTCAAAGAACGATTTCTTCTGCAAAACCCTTTTTTTTTTAAAAAAGACAACCCTAATTGTTTCCCTGTTATGCAATAAATTCCTGTCTGCCATAGAGAAAAAATAACTTTAAAAAGTATTTTCTATTTGTATAAATATGTGGAATACGTGTTGCTTTCAAAAAACTTTCTATAACTCTTTTCCATTTAGATGCTGCTACACATGCTGCTACTGTAGTTTAAAAATATACTTCTCTAGGTGGGCAAAATGTACCTTTTACTTCTTTCAAAAAATATTTTTCTTGCTTTCCTTATTTATTTATTATTAACCAAATTTATAAGCCCATAATTAAAAGACAACGTGACTCTGGGCAGGATACAGCATAAAAGCATGAAATAGAGCAAAACTAAAATGAAAGTCAATCCATATAATACAACATCATGTACAATATATAAAATATAAAAGTTGAAATATAAAATGGTAACCAAGAAAAACAACCTGGCCCACACCTAAGAAAAAAAACACTCAGGCATTAACAACTTCCCTAAAGGCAAACAGATTTGGGGCCTGTAATATATGTGTTCCTTATATTGCTAAACATTGCTCCTTTGCCCCCATGTAAAAATATGCCTTTTCCCAAAGATGTCAAATTTTATTTTATTTGTGTGAAAAGACGATGACAACTTCTTGGATCAAATTTTGTCTCCCCTCTGTCCTCCATGAACATCATTTTTTCTTCAGTTCTGTACTTTTTCTCAAAGCTGACCTTATCTTATGATCGCAAGCCAGTGCAGCATGTCAATACCTTCGGAGAGCATTTTAAGGTGCAACAAAGAAGGCTAGATAGATAAAACTAGATCAATAATGAGACTGCTGTGTAAATATCTTCTTTTCTTTTCCAATGTTAATCCATTGGCTGATTCTGCCCTCAGACCTATTAACCCCAGTAAATATCACATGACAGTAAGTGTGAATCATATTATGGTTAAGATTGTTTTCGATAGGAAATCTGCTAGATAGAGATATTGTACAGTCAGGACACATAGGGAATCATGTAAACTTTCTATCAACATACCAGTTTTGGTCCAGGTTATAATACATTTCCATCCTCTTTCTGTCTTTGGATGGAGTTTTAGTGTTCAATCTTTGGCACTGGTGGGAAGCTTAGTTTTAACTTGTCTTTTGTTTGAAGATGGATCAAGCTATTAGACATGGAGGATTACTGTCAGCTGCAGAGAGTGATACAAGGAAAGGAAGATTATGTAGCAAATAGTTCATTTCACTTCTGACATTCTTTTAAATAAGTCTGTGAACTTCTAATGTTGGGTGATGTTAAATCAGTTGTGGTACCATAAAGTTTAATAATTAGGGTTTTTTTTTGTTTAGACTTGTCAATACCTCTCATGCCTTTTACATAATTCATATAATATCAATTACGCCTTTTTAATTTTCTCCAACTTGTAACATATATAGCTATTTTGATGTAAATATTTTAATATTGACTTAATAAGTTGCCATATTTTCATGTCTACTCAGAAGTAAGCCCCACTGACTTTAGGGATATTTATTTCCAAGTAAATACTGTAATCCTCTATCCAATTACTTGGAAATAAATCCTTTTTAATTAAATGGCACCTATTTCTGAAAAGGCAGATTGTAAACCTTTCACTGTAAATCCACATTTACTGCCAGTAGTTGTATATTATTATTGCTGTTATTGGTGGGTTTTTATTGAGTTTTAATTTTTGGCTTAGCCAGCCAGATTTGTTCTAGTGAGGAGGACAATCATATAAATTGATTAAAATAAATAAATAAAATAATGTTATATTTTTTCAGTATGTTTTAAACATTACATAGTCCCCTCCCCCACCCCTTTTTTTTTTGCCTTTTAATCTGTCTTGGCTTCTCGTGTTTCTTAGTATCATTTTCAGAAGTGGGTTGCAATTTCCTTCTTGTTAGGAATGAGAAATAGTGACTGGTCCAAAGTCACTCAGATGGCTTTGTGCCTAAGGGAGGATTAGAACTCCTGGTTGCCTGGTTTCTAACCCAATATATTTTACCACTATATCAGGCAACATGCCATATTCATACAGTGATAAAGATGCTCTTAGGAGATTATGCCTTAAGCTACAGTCTCTGCTCTCCTGACCATTACAGGACATTTCCTTTTGTATCTGCTCTCTGTAGTAATCCTATGAAAGTATTAATATTTAAGCCATTTACATGCTGTCTTCATATGTTTAAATCCCTCTGATGTTTCACATGTAAGCATTGATAGCTATCAACACATGTAAATATGTCTAACCAACACGATAGACTGAATTGTAGAATAGTAAATTTTAACCTTCTCAGAATACAATGAGATAAAATTATGCTATTAGATTTAAATGACAAAAGAAGCAAGAAAAACCCATTCTCTGTAACTGACACTGTTATCCTACTCTGTGTACTATGTGAGATAGAATTATTAAGGGACAACCTCTAAAAATCCTATCAGTTTGGTGTGTCGGAATCCCCTAATGTTCAATTGCCATTCACTCTGCTTATGGATAAGGAATCAGGGAATAAGGCAGGGATTGAATTAAAATACTAGCATGAAAAATAGCCCATGGTGTCAAGTGATATCAAGTACATTTTTATGATTCTATTGAATTTTGGAAACTGTAGCCATGGATCTAGCATCATACAAGCCAACATAAAAAGTCTTTATTAATACCGGGTACCGGGTACCGTCGGCCGGGCAATGCCGACTGGCGACACCTAGGGGAAGAGCCTTCTCTGTGGCGGGCCCTGCCCTTTGGAATGACCTACCCCCTGAACTTCGTACCATCGCAGACCTCCGCCTCTTCCACCAGTGTCTAAAAACACATCTCTTTCAGCAAGCCGGCCTAGCATAACCTCCCGTCGGGGCTATTTTAGATAGTTTTAAATTGGGGGTTTTAATTTGGATTTTAGCATAGGACCGTAATGTAATATGTTTTTAAATTTTGTATTTTGCCATTTTATATGTTTTTAAATTCCTGTGCGCCGCCCTGGGTCCTTCGTGGAGAAGGGCGGGATATAAATTTAATTAAATAAATAAAATAAATATCAAGGCTATATAATCATTATGATTTGAAAGCAGAGGTGGGTTTCTGTTGGTTCACTCCAGATTTGCCAAACTGGTAGTGGCGGTGGCGGGAGGCTCTGCCCACCCACCCGCCTGCTTCTGCACATGCCCAGAAGCATCGCAAGTGTGTGCATGAGCGAACCACTAGTAAAATAAATTGAACCCCACCCCTGTTTAAAAGCTGTTTATTACTGATCCATTTACATGTGCATATATATTCTATCACACATGAAGGGAAATACTTGCTTTTCTGTGTTACTGCCACTTTAAAATATTTTAATAGAGATGGATGGAATCCAATGAATCAATATTCTTCTTCCCCATCCTTCCTCTTGGTTGCGCCCCGATCTACTTGCTTTACACTGGGTAGTGAAAAGATTTAAATTGTCATAAATGCTGGAAATATTCTCATGCATCATACTTTTATATTATTGCAAGGGAAAAAAGAAAAACAAACAAAAACCTTTATCCACCTTCAAAGAAAATAAATAGTTTAAATCTGTATAAGCATAGATTCACTCCTGAAGGACCAGTGCAATTTCTAAATCCTGGAGATTAATGAGAGATTTCCAGAGCCTCTCTTAGGCTTGCTAAAAGTAATATGGGCATTGATCTTTTGCTGTGAAATGAGACATTATGGGGATGAAGTAGACATAGCTTTGGATAAGGGACTCCAGCAAGCTTTAAGTGAAGCCTTTCGTTGTTGTGCCTGATGTTGGCTGAGGTAATTTGTTCCATGCTGAAACTCATAGTAACTTTTATATATATAAAAAAGAAACATCAGAAAAACCACTAACTTTAGCCAGCAGAAATAATGTCTCAGCATTTCCACTTAAGGCTTCTTCATAAAACATCATCCTTTTTCTTTATATTTTATAAAGTCAAAGCCTCATAGTTGATTGATATGGTTTGTATGGCTTCACAGCACAATATGAACATGATACAACATACATACACATACAAACACAGCTGTAAAGTGATAAATCAAACAAAAATATGTAGTGCATTGTCTTTTAAAAATCACATTATTTCCATTGTAATAAGAATTCTATAGTAAATAAGCTGCTTATCTCTTGCATTTTTTTAAATTGGAAATGTTAAGGTCTAAGTGATGGCGAACCTATGGCACGGGTGCCACAGGTGACATGCGGAACCATTTCTTAGGACACGCGAGGCATTGCCCTGTCAGCTCCAGTATGCTTGTGTTTGCTGGCCAGCTGATTTAGGCCTTCTTTTGAAGCTGTTTTTTGCCCCCTGGAGGCTTCAGGGAAGCTCCTGAAACCTCAGGAGGTGGGGGGGGGAGGCTGTTTTCACCCTCCCCAGGCTCCTAGAAAGAATCTGGAGCATGGGGAGGGCGAAAAAAGCACGCCAAAAGCAGGGGGTCGCGCACATAGCATTATGGGTGTGGGACGCCCACATGCGCCCACCCCTGCACTCCCCCCGCTTTTGGCACGCAAGCCAAAAAAGGTTAGCCATCACTGGTCTAGATGTTGAGGTCAGAAGACTTCTTGCTATGCTCAAAAACTATATTCCTCCTTTCATTTTTTTCTCGAAGTGGAAGAAATTTTAGAAGAAAACCTATGTTCTTGATTGAAGTATAATCATGGGTATTTGAGCCCCACTATGATATCGTATGTAAATGTATATCTTAATTTTCATTTAAATTTCCATGCAGGAGTTCAATGTTTCTCATGTCACCACTGCAGGATGGAAAATAATGTGTATTCACATGTCCAAGGATGATTTCTTAATTATGCTGTAATTCTTTCTTTCTTGCTAAATTAGTACAATTGTGTATTTGTTTTCATCAGTACTTATGTTTAGGCTGAATTCTTCATGGATCTGCACTAGCAAATTGCAATATGAAGTTGAGTAACTACATAAAGAGCACAACATAGCACTTGCTTTGTCATTTACTGAATATTCTTTCACAATACCTGTTCACCACCCACCTGCAAAACATAAAAATAAAAATCAGCTAAACAGTAATCAGGGAAGTTATACTTTGACAGAAAATGCATTCTAGATATATATGCATTTTTCAGCTTTATGTGTCTAACTAGGTCTTTTTCAATATTCATAGAAAGAACAGGACATTTTCTCATTTGCATACTCAAAAATATATTTTCTTCAGTTTCTGGATTAATCTGCAGGTTTGCTTTCTTTAAAATTTGCATCAGCATCTCTCTCCCACCCCACCCAAAGCTTCATTCTTCTAATTCTGCTACATAGGTTGGAAATTCCAATCTGTCTCTCTTATTACTCACATTCAATTGGTCAAATTGTATTCCTTCAGCAAGTTGGGGCTTTATGCCACTTCTATAACTAGAAGCCACAGATAAGCAAACATCATTTGAAGCTGAAATGAAGGCCTGTTTCATACTCAAGAAACATGCAACAGTATATGTGGCCATACATTTAAGCATGAGGTGAAGCTTCTTAATAGATAAATGAGATTTATCTTAGCAAAAATAGCAAAAATATTTTATATCAAAAAAGCGAAATACCAAATTTATCTGTGGAGCACTTAAAATCCTTTGTTTATTTATCCATCTTTGAAATACTGAGATAATTTCTTGAGCATTCCAGTTGTTTTATCACCACCATGATTAATTCCAAATTCTGCTTTTCCCTTTACAGAACCAATCTACTTTACTTTGAGGTACTGTAAGGTTTCAGTCTCAAGAAGTGGGCACTGGCAAGTACTTGTAGGAAAAGAACATCTATCTTTTGTGACTTTCTCTGCAGTTTCTTTTCCTTTTGTCTTTTTTAATTATAGAGCTGATGGTTTAGTACAATGCTGAAAACTGTACCTTCATTTATGGGCAAATACAGATTGAGAGTATTTCTTTAATCTATATAAATAAAAATATAAAATAGTTTGTGCAAAGCCACTAATCTCAGAAAATACTGCACCGATCGACACCAAATTTTCACACAATGTTCCCAAGGACTTCCGATGCAATCATACGTACATTTTGTGTGGCTGGCACACGTGTGTCATGTGCAAGCATCACAAACATAAAAGGTTCGCACTTCTCAGGTTTTCACCTCCCTGTAGCTCCTCCCATCCGGCTGCTTCTTATGATGCATCACGCACACCACCCCTCACATTTCCAACAGTCGTTTCCTCAGCAACTGAATAAGCTTCCAATGTTCCCACACTGCATGGAAGCCTACAAGGCCCCAAACTAGGCATGGGGGGGGGGTGACACACTCCCACATGGCCCACGTTTGGTCCCAGGAGGCTGTATGAATGCTTACTAGGCCCAAAACTAGGCATGGGGGGGTGGCACACTCCCAGGTGGCCCATTTTTGGTCCCAGGAGGCTGCATGGTAGGTAGGTAGGTAGGTAGGTAGAGGGATAGAGAGAGGTAGGTAGGTAGGTAGGTAGAGGGAGAGAGAGAGAGAGAGAGAGAGAGAGAGAGAGAGAGAGAGAGAGAGAAATACAGTAGGTACGTAGGTAGGTAGGTAGGTAGGTAGGTAGGTAGGTAGGTAGATAGGTAGAAGGATAGAGAGGTAGGGGAAAATACAGTAGGTAGGTAGATAGATGGATAGAGAGAGAGAGGGAAAATACATTAGTTAGATAGGTAGGGGGATAAAGATAGAGGGGAAAATACAGTAGGTAGGTAGAGGGATAAAGAGAGAGAGGGAGAAATACAGTAGGTAGGTAGGTAGGTAGGTAGGTAGGTAGGTAGGTAGGTAGGTAGGTAGAGGGATAGAGAGAAAGAGGAAAAATACAGTAGGTAGGTAGGTAGAGGGATAAAGAGAGAGGGGGAAAATACAGTAGGTAGGTAGGTAGAGGGATAGAGAGATATAGGGAAAATACAGTAGGTAGGTAGGTAGGTAGGTAGGTAGGTAGAGGGATAAAGAGAGAGAGGGAGAAATACAGTAGGTAAGTAGGTAGGTAGGTAGGTAGGTAGGTAAAGGAATAGAGAGAGAGGGGGAAATACAGCAGGTAGGTAGGTAGAGGGATAGAGAGAGAGAGGGAAAATACAGTAGGTAGGTAGGTTGGGGATTATACAGTGGCTGTGTGTACGTGTTTGTGTGTGCAGGTGTACATCTACAAATAGATTGGTTGGCCATTTAACCAGACTGGGCCACAGCAATGCGTGGCTGGGTACACCTAGTAAATAATACACACAAGGAACTTTAAAAAAAACCTTCTGCAGATGCAGTAAACTTACAGCTGCACAACCTGACAATTAATATGTATTAATAAGAAGTCTCAGACAAAACCTAATTTCATGGGGATCCTGGAAGTCACAATCCAGGAAATATACCTTAAATTAAGAATACTTAATTTAATAACTAATAGCTGTGACACAAGAAAAAAACATTGTTTATAAAATGAATTGAAAAAGTGTTATATTTTCTTCCAAACTGATAATGAGGCCAAAGCATTTAGAATATTATATTGAGCCATCCTAATGATCAGTGGGTTAGCTAACGCCACTATGAAAGACCTAAGCATGTGGGATTTTATAAACCTCTAGTAGGAAATTTGGCTCTTACATAGTCCTTAATTCTATCTTTATGCCAATTGTTTTCATTCTGAGGAAAGGAAAGGGTTTTATAATATATGCATAATACTATGGGTTGAAGTAGGTTTTGTGTGTTTGAATGGCATGGTTAATATTTTGTACCTGGAAGCAATTGAGAAGAGTGATTGTCAGTGGATTTATGACTTATGGTTCTCCACTCTTCTTCACATTTTTGTCAGTTTACATTCTTATAATGTCAATTCTTTATTTTTTACAATGGGTATAGGCTTCCTCTAACTTTAGATATTATGAACTTATATCTTCCAGCAGCCAGCAATACTAGTCAAACTCCCTATCAATGCTGAGAGTTCTAGTTTAGCCACATAATAATAATAATCTTTATTGTCATTGTACTAAAATTACAATGAAATTGGTTACATCTGAAGAGGAACAGATTGTCACTTTAACCTATAGTGCAAACTTAGTTCAAAACGGAGAATATTTTCTATCCCAAGTGAGTTCATTTATCATGTCTGCCTCATTGTGGAGCATCATTTTCTGAAGGCTATGGAATTATTCTCAGAGGAGAAATGGTGATGAATGTTCCTTTCATATTTACCAAAGCAAATCAAACTTTATTTGTTATAAAACCATTTGGCCTACCCTTATTAAATGTTTTTATTGGTTGTGAATGGCAGCTGTTCCAATTCTTTTAGAAGGTGATTATTTTTAAAGAAAAGATATTGGTAGTTGTATTTTTCCTATAATATATACATTGTTAAACTAACCTAATTGGTTTTAAATGTTTTATCTCACCCCAATTAAAAAAAATCTCTTATTTGGTTTACAAAACACATAGTAAAATTAAGTGATAAAAATAAATATTAAATCATTGCATAAAATACAGAATGAGCAATAAAATGAGAAAGAAGGTTTTTAGAAAACTACTGAGTAAGAAAACTTTTGAAGCAGTCACATCTTTAAGTTTCAGATGAAAAAAACTGAAAAAGTTAAAATGTCTCTAATGATTAAAAATGGGATTCTGGATTCACACAATGCTTAAAGCTCTTCTTCCAATATTCTTGCTGAAGCATATACACTCTTAATTAATAGGCCCACAGATTGTAAGTTGATGGCAACAATATTTACAACCTCCCATCTTGCTATTCCAGGCAAAATAAGCCTATTTATTCCTTATAGGGAATTTATTGAGAGTACAGATTCACCATACAAAAATCTAGATGGCCATAAGTTAGCAGCAAAATGTTAGAGATTCATCTCTGCCTTTGCTACCATTTAGCAGTCATTTATATTTTTTGCAACTCAGTACTGGATGCCCTACTGCTTTAATATTACAAACCTCCCCATGCTAGTGAGGAATGGAATGATTAAAAATGAGAAATATTCAGAATATCCAGGAAGAATGATAAAGTTCACTCTGCCCAAAATGCATAATATAACATTATTTAAGGTGCACAGAGAGGGACTTCTCCGGGTGCCGTCCACTAGGCAATGCCAGCAGGCGACACCCAGGGGAAGGGCCTTCTCGGTTGCAGGCCCTATCCTATGGAACGACCTACCCCGCGACCTCAGAACAACTCCGGACCTCCGCTCCTTCCGCCGAAAGCTCAAAACTTATTTCTTCCAGCAGGCCGGCCTGGCCTAATCTATCTTTCCTGCCTCCAGTCTGTATATTTAAATTTTTAATTGGGTTTTTAGGGGTTTTTAGTGTTTTAGGATTTTAGGTTTTAGAGCAGGGTTATAGTAGTTTAATCTGATTTTAGATATTTATATTGTTTTATGTTTGTATGTTTTATAATCCCCTGTGCACCGCCCTGAGTCCCTTCGGGGAGAGGGAGCGGTATACAAATAAAATTTCATTCATTCATTCATGTACTAGATTATAAAGTTACTAATAAATAATTCTTTATTGACAGCGCACAACATATGTACAATGAGATTGGTTCAGCTGCTAAGACAAAAATGTATTATATAAGTACATTTTATTGATAAAGGGATAGGAAAGAGGATCTTAGTTTTCAGCCACCAACCAGCTTAAAATAAGATTGATATGACCATCAAAAATAGCACACATGGGGTGAAATGACAGCTCCCTTGGTCTCTGCTCATTAGGCTTTCATATTGTCACTAATTTCCTCAGTCTTCTATACTTAATTGAAACAATCATTCACTCCAGTAAGCAAAGTGTATGTTTCATTCCTGTTTCATAGCAAGAAGCTGCCATAACCCTTGCTCCTGTAAATCAGGGGTCTCCAACCTTTGCAACTTTAAGTCTGAAGGACTTCAGCTCCCAGAATTCTCCAGCCAGCAAAGCTGAAGTCCTTCAGACTTAAAGTTGCAAAGGTTGGAGACCCCTGCTGTAAATGATGCCACAATTAGGGGTCCACTGAAAAAAATTGCCCATGAGTCCAGGAGGGAAAAGAAGATAACTTGGACAAATAGTAGCTGAACAAGAGATAGATAGATATGCCAAGAGAAAAATAAGTGGTGGTTTACAGCAGTCTCACTAACCTGAACTTTCTCCAGCTAGTTGCATTAGGATCACAGCACTTGGAAATCTCAGCTAATATTTCTTTCTCAGATTGGGAAAGGCTGGCTGATGGCTTTCTTTTCTTGCTGATTTATTGAATGAAATGAAGGCATTTTGATATGTCTAGAGCCTGAGAGAGACTCACTTTCCAGATCCATCAACATTCTTTTCATCAACAGTTAAGATAAGGCATCCTCTCCAGTTTGCACAGACACCATGAGTAGATTGAAAAAAATCTTCTCCTTAGCAAGAGACAAATTGGGTTCTGAAAGTGAAAACTATACAGTTGCTGAGATTTATATAATTTTACCCTATTACTTTGCAATCAATCTACTTTGGTTGAAGTAGTACTGTCAAGTGCTTGACAGAATGGAGATATCACAACTACAGGGAGACCAGTGTTTTTCAACGTGGCATCCATAAATGCTTTAGCAGGCTACAGCTTTTAGATTACTTTGGCTGATCTCAAACTGAGAAATCAGGAAAACTGGCAAACCAGTTCAAGAAATGCATGGATGTAATTAGCAGGAGTTGAGATTAATTTGAGTCTCTTTATTTTGGTTACCAGCTTTTCAAAAGTGCTGGAATTGCAGCTCCTGGAATTTGCAGCCAGAAGGCACTGTTGCTGGATTCTGGGTACCGTAATACAGAAAGTGGTAGAAAGGACTGATTTAAACAGTTTAAAGACTGTGACTTGTATTAAGGCCAGATTCAGTATTAGGGAGAGAACAATTAAAAAAAACCCTAATTAATATAGTTACTTAGTTTTGCATGACCCAAATTCATTTAGTTGATTCTAGACTAATGGTGCAACCTTCTATACATATTTTAAATGTGCTGTTTGCATCTCTTATATGTTGTGCAGAAAAAAAAAATATCATGTATCTAATGAAATCAAGTGACTCTTAAATCATCATATATTTGTATCACCTAAGTCTAGGGAGGAGGGGGGAGGGTACAAACAGTCAGAAAGAGAGGGCCAGGCCAGCAGGCGACGGAGGGAAGCGGAAGGATCCGTGAGGGGGGGGAAACACGAGTCGTTCCGACGGAGGGCATTCCCATTCAGAAGGTCGTGGGGAGAGGCAGGTCCGAGGGGAGGCAAGTTCTATCCTCCCGGTTGGGGACACGTGGCCGTTGGTTACAAACGGTCAGGTGTCACAACCCCCGCAGGCTAGGTGGTCAGGGAATACAGAGCCAGGGCCTGAGGCTGATGTTTTGCAACGCCAGGTCCGTTGTCAACAAAGCCCCCCTCATCCATGACCTTGTGTCAGAGGGGGAGCCGGACCTGGCAGGAATAGCGGAGACCTGGTTGAGCCACGAGGGTGGACTCCCCCTCGTTGAAATGTGCCCACCAGGCTACCGCGCTTTTCATCAGCCCCGGGCTCTAGGCAGGGGTGGTGGGGTAGCGGTCATTGTTAAGGAAGGTCTTGAGCCGAGAGAGACCATTGTGCCACAGACCACCGGTTGTGAGTCCCTCTGCGTGAAGTGGGGCCTAGGGAGGCAGTTGGGCTTGCTGGTTGTATACTTGGCTCCCCGCTATGTAGCAGCAGCCCTGCCCGAGCTCCTTGAGGTGATCGCTACGGTGGCAGTCGAGACCCCCAGACTTTTAGTCATGGGGGACTTTAATCTGCCATCGGTGGGCGAATCATCCGGGGTAGCTCGGGAGTTCATGGCTTCCATGACGGCCATGGACCTGACCCAAGTAATTCAAGGCCCCACCCACGAGGGTGGACATACACCGGATCTCATCTTTGTCTCTGGCCAATGGAAGAGTGATCTGGGTATAGGGGATATAGTCATCACGCCCTTGTCATGGTCAGACCACTCACTTCTCCGGCTCGACTTTCCAACTGCTACTCCCCACCGCGGGGAGGCGGAACCAGAGTCACCGATCTGGTTCCGCCCCAGGCGCCTTATGGACCCAGATGGGTTCCAGACGGCGCTTGGGCCACTTCCTGTACCCCTGACCCGCGCCCCGATGGAGGACCTCGTGGCCGCATGGAATATTGCGGCCACGGGAGCCTTGGATCGGGTCGCGCCCTTGCGGCCTCTCTTGTGGCGGCGAACCACCCTGGCCCCCTGGTTTACCGAGGAGCTGAGGGGGATGAAACGCCACAAGAGATGCCTAGAGAGAAGATGGAGGTCTACCCGATCTGAATCTGACCGGACACAGGTAAGAGCCCATTTACGGACTTACATTGTGGCGCTGAGAGTGGCCAAACGCCATCATTGTGCTACTCTCATAGCATCCGCAGACAACCGCCCTGCCGCCCTGTTTAGGGTGACCCGCTCCCTCCTTCAACAGAGGGTGCGGGAAGCCCCGCTACAGGGTAGAGCAGAGGAATTTGTGATTTTTCTGCAGGAGAAAATCGCTCAGATACAGAACGAGCTAGCCCCCATTGATGGCCCAGTGGGATGCCGCGAGGCAGATCTTGTCTGGAGGAGTTTGACTCCGTTTCTTCCGAGGATATGGACAGGTTACGTGGGCGACTGCGAGCCACCACATGTTTATTGGACCCGTGTCCCTCCTGGCTTGTACTGGCATCCTGGGAGGTGACACGAGGCTGGCTCCAAGAGGTTGTCAACGCATCCTTAAGTGAGGGTTCCTTGCCTGCTTCCCTAAAAGAGGCTATGGTGAGGCCCCTCCTTAAGAAGCCCTCTTTGGATCCAGCTTTATTAAACAACTATCGTCCTGTCTCCAACCTTCCCTTTTTGGCGAAGGTTGTTGAGAGTGTGGTGGCACAACAGTTTCCCCGTCACCTGGAGGAAGTTGATTATCTAGACCCGCGCCAGTCCGGCTTTCGGCCCGGGCATAGCACCGAGACGGCATTGGTCGCGTTGGTGGATGATCTCTGGAGGGCCAGAGATGGGGGTTGTTCCTCCATCCTGGTCCTATTAGACCTCTCGGCGGCTTTCGATACCATCGACCATGGTATCCTATTGCATCGGCTGGGGGGGTTGGGGGTGGGAGGCACCGTTTTACGGTGGTTCTCCTCCTACCTCTCTGGCCGATCGCAATTTGTGTTGGCAGGAGAGCAGAGGTCGACCTCGAGACCCCTCACCTGTGGGGTGCCTCAGGGGTCGGTCCTCTCGCCTCTCCTGTTCAACACATATATGAAGCCGCTGGGTGAGATCATCCGTGGTTTTGGGGTAGAGTACCATCTTTACGCTGATGATACTCAGCTGTATATATCTACCCCAAACCACCCCAACGATGCCGTAGCGGTGATGTGCCAGTGCCTGGAAGCCGTGCGGATCTGGATGGGAAGTAACGGACTCAGACTCAACCCGACCAAGACCGAGTGGCTGTGGTTTCCGGCTACCCGATTCAACCAGCTAACTCCATCGCTGGTTATAGGGGGCGAACATCTTGCCCCTGTGGATGGGGTGCGCAATTTGGGTGTCCTCCTGGATGCCCGGCTGTCCATGGAAGATCAAGTGACAGCCGTGGCCAGGAGGGCGTTTTACCAGGTTCGCCTGGTTCGCCAATTGCGCCCCCTATTGGATCGGGACGCCCTTCGCACAGTCACTCATGCTCTCGTGACATCCCGACTGGACTATTGTAACTCTCTCTACATGGGGCTCCCCTTGAGGTGCACCCGGAGACTTCAGTTAGTCCAGAATGCAGCCGCGCGGGCAATTATGGGTGTTTCTAGATTCACCCACGTAACACCGCTCTTGCGCGAGCTGCACTGGCTGCCTGTCGTCTTCCGGGTGCGCTTCAAGGTGCTAGTTGTCATCTTCAAAGCGCTCCATGGCTCGGGATCTAGCTACCTGCGGGATCGGATCCTGCCCCATACATCCTCACGGCCGATTCGCTCGCACGGACAGGGACTTCTCCGGGTGCCATCCACTAGACTTTGTCAGCGGGCGACGCCCAGGGGAAGGGCCTTCTCTGTGGCGGGCCCAGCCCTCTGGAACGACCTTCCCCCCGATATTAGAACAACCACGGACCTCCGCTCCTTCCGTCTGAAACTAAAAACACATCTTTTTCGCTTGGCCGGCCTAGGATAGTCTCTTCTGATTGTTTAGGGATTTTTAGTAAATATTTGGGAATTTTAGCGCAGGGTTTTCTGTTTAATATGCCTTTTAGTCAGTATTTATGTATGTTTATTGTTCTATATTTTGTATTTTTTCTAACTTTTTAATTCCCTGTGCCCCGCCTCGAGTCCCTTCGGGGAGAGAGAGCAGGTTATAAATAAAAATTATTATTATTATTATTAAATAACTGGATTCCATTTACAGAATTCCATATTCAAATTTACTACCGTATTATATTTTCATATTGTAGGATTGCCTTTTAAATTCTATGCAGTGTCTGAATGTTGAATTTTCAATATACAGTATACTATATTTTGTATGAATGGAAAATAACTTCCTACACATGTAATATGCATCTATTTATTTCATTATGTATGTTTGCTTTCCAAGCTTTGAAATTCTTTTTTTTAAGAATTGGTAGTACCATAAAAGCTTTTTAATTGAGGTTTTATTTTATTTAATATTTTTGTATGAAACAATTATAGTTAGACTACATTTTGCAGGCATATTTATGGAATACTTTTTCATCTTCTACCATTGTTCTCATACTGCAGAGAAATGGCTTTCAGTTTAGAAAGTTGAGAACTTTTGGCTTTGAATCCTGATTTCCATACTTCTACAGCTACCTCACTGAGCTTTCCAGATAATGGTGAAAATGACTTATCTGTATCAAGCATAGGTAAATCGTGCTGTTCTAGATACTGGTAAATTACAGTTTTCTAAACTTCTGCATAAAGTTACTGAAAGCAACAGACCTACAGAACTTAAACACCAGAATTTATCTATCCTGATCAAAACTGTTGTGAAATCAACTTACTTTAACACTACCTAATATGTCAACAACAGACAGGAAATACCCATATCCTGGAAGAAAGTTGTGTGTCCTTTTGAAAACCAGAGAAAATTCTAGTACCAAACCTTAGGTGAATCATTTGTGTCGGAGGATAATAAACAAACAAACAAACCAACAAACAAACAAGCAAACAAACAAACTTATAAAGACTAGATTAAAGGAGAGAAGCTATATCACTCTCCTGAGCTGTGATTTAAAGTAATAATCTCCAGGAAATGGAAGGTTCAAGGGAATTGAATAGAAAACAAATGATGCAGTGATCTGTTTGTATCTAAGAAATAAGTTGCAAGTTTAACTAGCAATATTTCATATGGTTACCTTTTATTGGTTTGTGTTTCCATTCAAGTGTTAATGTATATGATATTTATTGTGCCTATGCAAACTGGCATTCACCTTCTTAGAAACTCTATACCTCAAAGTTGTTTTCAGCCAGGAGCAAACCATTATTAGCTTGTCATCTGCAGGACATTATATTTTCCTGTATACTGCAAATTATTTTAAAAATGTTGCCTGTGATATTAGCACCTCCTTATTTTTTGATCTCCTATATCATGAATTTTTTTTGCATTTGATTACTTAAAATTATAAATTCATTTTTACTTTTTCTCGTTTCCTTTTTTAAAAAAACCCATACATTTTGATTCTATTAATACCTTGTAAGATTAGTAAAGTGCATGATTTGTCCAGTCATAATCCTCAAGGCTACAAGTCCAAATGACCGTATAAATTTATTTAATTTTCCCCCCCATGGAAATGGCCTGAAATGGTTTGAGGCCATCCTGATTGCTTTATTAATTCAAATCATCTGTTCACTTTCATGAAGCACAGTATCAGAATCATTATCAAAATTAACTGAATTGTTTTCCATAAGACTATGAAGACTACCCTGAATGAAATCATTCATTTCATGTTAGGCGTAGATCTTGACTGTTTGATAAATTAAAGAAAAACAAATTACTGTTTACTGATAACCATCTCCCTTCCACAAATGGTAATGAAAACATGGAGATAAAATAGTTTCCAGCTGTTGGAAGTCAGCATCAAATATCATGACACAACTTGCATAATATTAAATATATTTGTGTTATGACATGATGATTATCATCATTTTTAGAATGATGATTATTGTTTTGTGATGGACACATAACAATTTGCATGTATATATATTGCATCCATATATATTATATATGAAAATGCACAAATGCTTAAAATAATTTAAATAAATGTATTTTATAGCTGTGAAGATTGACTGCATATCCTGTATCACTGCTGGTCTATTTTCCAGCTGCACAATGTCATAACAGCTTGGGGCAGCCTATACATTTCCTTAAAATGTGATGGTAGTTGAAAAAAAAATACTCTTTTCATTATGGTTTATAGTCAATTTGATCTTGGACTATTTATTTATTATTTGATGAAATTTATTGGCCATCTAACTCTGGGTGGTATACATAACTAGGTAAAACATGCAAGCAGCTAAAACATTAAATCAGACAGCCAGACTTAAGTAATCCAATGGACAGCAAAAATAACAAAATAGAACAGGGGCTACTGAATGAATTATAAATATCAAACCCAGGCCTGTGACCAAATACATGTTTGAAAGGCTTTCTGGAACCTTAGGAGAGAGGGTGTCATCCTTGAATCTGGGATGATGTTTCAGAGGGAGGAGGCCACAATAGAGAGGCCGCATTTTCCAAGTCACATAAGGTGACAACGATTAATGGAGGAGCCCTACAGTGAACCCACTTTGGTGGAATATACTGGGCAGGCAAAAACAGTTGGAGACAAGGATTGTGTCAGATATCCAGGTGTTCTGACCCAGCTTCCCAAACACGACAAACCTTCTGATGTGAATTCAATTATTCCTTTATTAGGACTGCCAGCAGCCCTGGCAAAAAGTTTCTTTCAAGAAGCTAACAGGTCTGTTCAGCTGAAAGATGAATAGTTGTCTGCCACACCTATTCCACCCCCTTCCTTTTATCCCCAGAGCTAGGGTGGGGCCTTGCTAGCAGCAGTGGCTTTTCCTTCCCCAGGATCAGCCCATGGCTTTCCATTGTTTCTCCTCTTCTCTGCCTTCTGCGCATCAGGCACTGAACCTAGCTATTCCTCCTCTTCATCATCAGCCACCTCCAGACCTAGGAGCTGTTGACTCTCCATCTGAGGACTGATGGATGGCCCAGGCTCTGCCTCTGCCTCTCTCTCTGCCAGCTCCATTCCTTCTTCCCCCTTGAAGCTCCAGGTTGTCCTGCTGCTGATTCTGACTCCCATGCCTCCTCCTCCTCTGATTTGGCTGCCAGTGGCCAACAGGCCACAATGCCAGGCCTTATGCCATAGACTTCCTGATGTAACTTTTAGTGCCCTATTTCTATTGTCCATTGTATCAGAAGTGAGAAGGGCTCAGTTTAATCATGAAAGCTACACGGGTATTAGTGTACTACCCTTATTATATGATAATGTACAAGGTTTATAAAAATCTTTCCCACAATTACAGAATCAGGAATAGAAAGTCCATAGTTTGCCTAATTACGTTCTTATGTTCTAATATCAACCCAAGAAGGCAGAGTATTTCTATGTTAGTATATTCATTCAATTTGTGGTTGTATATATAAAAACAGGAAGAATCTTGATTCTTTTCACATGAACGTCTCATTTCTAATCAGCAATGGTTTAAGTAGAACCCAGAAAGAAGAGGGATAAGGTTAAGAAGCAAGAACTGAAATAGCCTCCCACCATCCCAGTGCGATC
Source organism: Rhabdophis nuchalis (assembly GCA_039707465.1). Classification (NCBI taxonomy): domain Eukaryota; kingdom Metazoa; phylum Chordata; class Lepidosauria; order Squamata; family Natricidae; genus Rhabdophis; species Rhabdophis nuchalis. Next base: position 42,863,564 of record CM077651.1, on the reverse strand, counting down.
CCACAGAGTTGGCCTCCTCAGGGTGCCGTTGGCCGGAAAGTGTTGGCTGGTGACCCACAGGGGGAGAGCCTTCTCTGTGAGAGTGCCTTCCCTTTGGAATGAGCTGTCCCCGGAGCTTCGCATAATTCTTGACCTCCCGTCCTTCCGGCGTGCCCCAAAAAGCTGGCTTTTCCATTATTAATTTTAATTGTTAATTTTAATTTATTTTCAATTTAACTGTAAATTGTTAATTTATTATTATTGGATTCTCTATTTAATCTTTTTTTAACTTTTGTATTGTGTATTTTTATGTTGTTTGCCGCCCTGAGTCCTTCAGGAGAAGGGCGGCATAATAAACAACAACAACAATATTGGGTGGAGAATCTACATGGATTGTATTTGGCGACATGGTATTTTCCAAACCTTCTTAAAGGAGTCAGTGAATTAGATACTAGAAATCAAAACCAAAATTTATAGTGATAGATCCTTAGGACAGGGGTCTCCAACCTTTGCAACTTTAAGTCTGAAGGACTTCAGCTGAAGAATTCTGGGAGCTGAAGTCCTTCAGACTTAAAGTTGCAAAGGTTGGAGACCCCTGCCTTAGGAGACAAAGGCTGTAAGAAAGAAAATTACCATTACTAGTTTTCAGTAAAGTCTACTTTTTCTCTAATATCCATTACAGCATGCAACCTAGAAGAACTGTTGTGCCTTATGTTACATACATAAAGACCTATATCTGCGCTTCTTTTTTCTTTCGTCAGTCTTGATTAATATTGTTGATTTCTTTCTATGTCTCATGGTCTCGATCTCAAGCTGCCAAATGTTTACATTCAAATACAATGGCAGCCATTGTGATTAATATTGGACCTCATAACTCATCAAGTCAACCCTATCACTTTTTAAAATCATAATCAGCATTTGCCTAATATCAATAAACTGATTTATTGATTTTACTTCCAGGGTCCACCAAGTGAAATATTACAGTGAACCAGAAACCTATTCCTATTCTCCTGACATCAGCAGGTATTTCTAATCTGGCTCATTATTGTGTTCACTATAGTTTAGGCCTCCTGTGTAATTGTGAAAAAAGTCTCTATAGATGACTGAAAACTTTTCAGTGTTATCCCATTTGACGGTCCATGTGGATTAATACAAAAGCTTGCCCTTGTCAGACTTGAACAACACAATGCACCACAGCATGTTAAGAAACCAAATATGCTGAACTCCCCAGTTCACGATTTTCTTTTCTCATCCCAGCAAAAGTCTTAAAGATCTATTGTCTAATCAGCAGGATAGATATAATAGCTTAAATGATGCAAAAGCGTCACCTCATGCTAAGCCTGCAACCTGAGACAAAACTAAGTAGCAATTTTAGGATTTTGATCTCAAACCCCAGTTTGTGCTCCCTGGGGTTCAATGCTGTCTGAATTGCTACTTTTCACCAAGCCTATTGTTATTGTCAACTACTGGTTGACAAAGTCTTGGCTTTAGTTTCTATATACCAAAAAGTATTTAGGAATAGCTTGATTTAAAATATTAAGTATTGCTATTTCTCTGAAATACAATTTGAAAACTGCAATAAGGTCATTCTAAACCTTTAGTGCCTCAGATTTTGCAATTGAAGAATAATATTTAATTTGAGAGAAAGCAAATATAGTTTAGTAGATGAGGTGTTCTCATAATGAACTATAATCAAATAAAGATAGTACAATCAAATTCTGCTATTGTGTATTCCTTCTTACCAAAATTCTTACATTTACCAATCAATGCCAAGCAGGGCTACGAAGAATGCAATAAATTAGTAATGTTGCACATTATTTCATAGAAAGTACAAAGTCAACATCGTGGGCAAACAATGTGGTTTCCAAAATCTCTCTACTGTGATTTGAATCTTCTTATGGTAAGGTTGTCTAAAAATAAAAGAAATTATCAAAACCTTTCACCAGGCAATTCAATGCAATATATTACCTACGTTGTTTAATATTTATAATTGTAAGATGTATTAATTTACTTCATGTTCCTTAACCACCCAGTACCAAAACTCTCTGGACAGTTTACAATAAGCACATTAAAAGATACTATTTGAATAAAAACATATATCATTAAAGATTGTATTAAAGGGGCACTACCACCCCAAAAAAAGGTACAGACTCGTGTTATTTCTGTTGAGTCCCCAAGCCTATGTCCCAGACAACTCGTCTGGTAACCTATGAGTCACCGCATTCCGGAGCTGAGCCAGCAGCTGCAGTGATTAACAGAGACAAGCTGTCTGGAATCTGTCTGGAAAGGAGTTACAATGTTGCAACTGCTTGCTAGGAGTTTCCTGCCTGGTAACTCTATATAAGAGGTTGCCAGAGAAGAAACCTTGGCAGTTGAATCTTGTGTGTGTTGTAAATAGTGTGAATAAACGTTCCTGTTGTTTTGACCATGCCTGAGTCGGAATCCTTTGTCTGATCTAACACTGGCGACGAAGGTGGGATTCAGGCCGTGGCCTTAGAACGCAACGGGTAACGAATACTTCAACAACAGAGCGCAGCGCGACGCACAGCCTCACCATGGCTACGGCGACAATGCCTCCGTTTGCACCGTTCGACCCGATGAAGGAACAATGGGCTTCCTTCTTAGCCCGGTTCGAGTGCTTCTTGATAGCCAGCGACTACGGCGAACTCGCGCCTGCCAGGAAGCTGAGCCTATTCCTCCAGTGCGGCGGCCCTGAATTGTTTGCTACCGCCCGAACCATAGCAGCACCCGCAGCGGTGCACGAAGTGCCGTGGGACGATCTCCTGGGCCGCCTGAGAGCACACTACGCGCCGGCGCCTTCCCGCATAGCGCATCGCTATGCATTCAGGCAATGTGTGCAACAGCCGCAACAGTCGGTAGCCGAGTTCCTGCAGAAATTGAGAGCGACCGCAATCCCCTGCGAGTTCCCTGCTGGCTTCCTGGAGGAATCCCTACTGGAGCAGTTTGTATGCGGCGTAAGAGACATCCGCCTAAAGCGCCGCTTGCTTTCAAAAACTGTCCTGACTCTCGAGCAAGCGGTGGAAGAAGCACGTGCGACAGAATTGTCGGAGATCTCCACATCCGACATGGGCCGCGCGCGCCCTCCTCTTTTCCCCACTCCGCGAGCGTGTCTGGTAGACGAAATAGCGCCGCTGGATGAGCTGGAGGAGGATGACCGTGGGGACTGCATGAGGGTGACCGGGCGCGTGCCGAATCGCGCATTCACACCGCAGCAGAAGTCCGGGAACTGCCTAGGCTGCGGAGGGGCCCACCAGAGACCAGAGTGCCCATTCAAGGCATCGGTGTGCCGCAGATGTGGCAGGAAAGGACACCTAGCAGCTGTGTGCCGTGCTGCCGCTCCAGCGACAACGCCAGCTGCCGCCTCCAGAACCGTTCCACCAGGACAACGAGGGTCGCAGAAGCGTTCAGGACGCTACCAGCCACAGCCGACCAACTGCTTCGCGCTGGCGGAGATGCCCCCAGCTCTAAGCTACGACCAGGCAGAGAGTAGGAGACTGTCAACAGTGGTTTGCTTAGAGGGGGTGGGGGTAAAAATGGAAATAGATTCAGGGTCCTCTAGATCACTCATGTCCTGGGCGCATTTAGTTAAGCTTTGCCCCAAGCTCAGGAAGCGGGATCTCGGCCCCACGGCGACGATCCTGAAAGATTACCAGGGCTCACAAATTCCCATTCTAGGTCTGCACAGAGTGAGAGTAGACTACGGCCCCTTCCACGGATCCCTTCCCATCCTGGTAGTGGCCAAACCCCTAGCTGCCTTGATCGGATTGGACTGGTTTCCAGCCTTGGGACTGTCAGTCCAAGGAGTACACAGCGTGCCAGCCAGTTCTCCGGTAGACGAAGTAATCAGAGAGTTCAACGACGTCTTTGATGGCAGCTTAGGAACGTACAAAGGCACTCCAGTTTCCCTAAATTTGGACCCCCAGGTTGCTCCAGTCCGCTTGAAGGCCCGCAGGCTGCCGTTCGCGCTGAAGCCCAAGGTTGAAGCGGAATTGGATCGATTGGTGGCGCAGGGCGTGCTCGAACCCGTCGATCAGGCGAAATGGGAGACCCCAATTGTGGTCCCCATTAAGCCCGACGGGTCCGTGAGGATCTGCGCCGACTATAAGTCGACGATCAACCTCGGGCTTCAGGCGAACCCATACCCGGTCCCGGTGGTGCAAGACCTACTCCACTCATTGGGACGAGGTCGAGTGTTCGCGAAACTGGATATGGCGCAGGCCTACCAACAGCTCCCGGTGGATGACGAGGCTGCGGAAGCGCAGACCATCGTGACCCACCGTGGGGCTTTCCGCTGTCGCCGTCTCCAATTCGGCGTGTCCGTAGCCCCGGGGATCTTCCAGAGCCTCATGGAGCGACTGCTCCATGGGCTCCCTGGCGTTGTACCGTATTTTGACGACGTCCTGATTGCTGCTTCCAGCATATCAGAACTCGCCAAAACGTTACGGAAGGTCCTCAGAGTTTTCAGGGGCGCGGGTTTAAAGTTGAAACGCAGCAAATGTACGTTTGCTGCGCCTAGGATGGAATTCCTGGGTTTCATGATTGACGCCCAAGGAATTCACCCAACCCCCTCCAAGGTCGAGGCCATCCAAAAGGCCCCCACTCCTGCCTCCAAAACGGAGCTGCAGGCATTCCTCGGCCTTTTGAATTTCTACGCGCCGTTTATTCCCCATAAGGCATCGCTAGCCGAGCCGCTGCATCGGTTGCTCGACCGATCCGCGGCCTGGCACTGGGGCAGCCGTGAAGCACACGCGTTCGCGGCTGTCAAAGCCATGCTCACGTCAGATGCGGTACTAGTCCAGTACCATGACAGGCTTCCTCTGACGCTTGCGTGCGATGCCTCCCCTTTTGGCCTGGGGGCTGTCCTTAGCCACGTCTTTCCAGACGGCTCGGAAGCCCCCATTGCTTTTTACTCCCGGACAATGTCTCAAACGGAGAGAAACTACAGCCAAATCGACAAGGAGGCTTTGGCTGTAGTGTCCGGGATTAAGAAGTTCCACAATTACCTCTATGGGCGGACCTTTTCTGTTGTCACGGACCATAAGCCGCTCCTTGGGCTATTGGCCGGTGACCGTCCGACACCCCCCATCCTGTCGCCCAGGATGACCCGCTGGACGGAATTCCTGGCAGCGTATGACTATACGCTGCTATACCGTCCTGGCAAGCAGATAGGGCATGCTGATGCCCTAAGCCGCTGCCCTCTCCCGGGGCCGGATCCGGCCCCTGTGCCTGCTCTCTCTGTCCTGATGGTCGCGGAGTCGGACTTGCCCCTGTCCTCTTCCGCCGTTGCCGCTCACACCCGCGCAGACCCCGTCCTCGCCCAGGTCTGCCGATGGGTGCTGAGGGGCTGGCCTTCGGGCAGTGTGGCTGAAAACTTTCGGCCTTACAAGTCACGCCAGCTGGAGCTCTCGCTCCATTGCGGGTGCTTGTGTTGGGGAGATCGGGTCATCGTCCCTTCCCCTCTCCGGCACATGGTTCTTCAGTCGCTCCATGCCAACCACCCAGGCATCGTCCGTATGAAGGCATTGGCCCGGAGCTATGTCTGGTGGCCCGGCATGGACGCTGAAGTGGCGGAATGGGTGGCCGCCTGCTCCTCCTGCCAATCGTCCCGGCCGGCCCCGCCGGTCTCCCCGCCGAGGGAGTGGGACGCCCCCAGGTGCCCATGGTCCAGGCTCCACTTGGATTTCGCGGGTCCCTTCCATGGCCAGAATTTCCTCGTGGTGGTGGATGCGTTCTCACGCTGGGTGGAGGTGATTCTCATGGCTTCCACCACAGCGGAGAGCACGGTGCGTGCCTTGCGCTGTCTGTTCGCGACCCACGGGTTGCCGGACGTCGTTGTGTCCGACAACGGACCCCAATTTCAATCCTCCACCTTCTTGGACTTTCTTGCCACCCAAGGGATCCGCCACGCGCCGGTCGCCCCTTATCACCCGGCGTCTAATGGACGCGCGGAACGAGCCGTGCGCTCAGCCAAGGAAGCCTTGGCCCGTTTGGATAAAGGGGACTGGCAGGCAAGGGTGGCCGCGTACCTTTTGGGACAGCATGTCACACCTTGCCCAGCCACAGGGAAAAGCCCCGCGGAGCTCTTGATGGGCCGACGCTTGCGGACCACTCTGGACAGACTGCACCCCGATTACGACGGGTTGCAGAGGGGCAACCTGCAGATTCCCACTCCTCGTTTATTTGAAATTGGGGACCTGGTTTGGGCAAGGAACTTTTCAGGGGAGCCGCGATGGATTGCCGCAACCATTTTGGACGTAACCGGACCCTGTTCTTACAGAGTCGGCCTTCAGGATGGATCCGAGTGGCGGCGCCACCTGGATCAACTGAGGCGCCGCCTGCCCGAAATAGCAGTCACCACGCCAGGCCGTTCCTGCCCATTGGCCCCCGTTGGGCCGTTGTTCTCTGCTCAAGCCGAGCAGTTGTTTGGAACCCCGGAGTCCCTAGCTGGTCCAGACCTCGTATCGGCGGGAACAGCACGGGGAGACCGCCAGGACCTCACAGCCCAATCTGACTCTCAGCTGGGGGCCTCGCCCATCGGGGAACCACCCTACCAGAATAATACTCGCCAGCAAATGCCAACTACCTCAAGCCCGGTCGCCACGCCCCCTCACCCGGACTTGCTAGGGTCGGCATTGCCGCCTACGGTGACTCCACCTCCGAGGGCAGGCCGCGATGACGTAGGCGAAGGCTCCGTGTCCCACAGGGAGGAGCCTCCTCAAGAACTAAGGCGGTCAGGGCGGACCCGACACTGCCCCGCCTATCTGAACGACTACGCGTGCGCATGTATTGTGTTGGACAGAGAACCTAGACACATGCGCACTGACTATGGGGGAAGGAGTGTTGAGTCCCCAAGCCTATGTCCCAGACAACTCGTCTGGTAACCTATGAGTCACCGCATTCCGGAGCTGAGCCAGCAGCTGCAGTGATTAACAGAGACAAGCTGTCTGGAATCTGTCTGGAAAGGAGTTACAATGTTGCAACTGCTTGCTAGGAGTTTCCTGCCTGGTAACTCTATATAAGAGGTTGCCAGAGAAGAAACCTTGGCAGTTGAATCTTGTGTGTGTTGTAAATAGTGTGAATAAACGTTCCTGTTGTTTTGACCATGCCTGAGTCGGAATCCTTTGTCTGATCTAACAATTTCCTTTGGTGGGGAGAACTAGACAAAGGTGCCAGATCAATATGGTGCAACTACAGAACAAGCAAAGTGGAATTGAGCAGGTTATTGTAATAGGTATTTAAAAATAGTAAAACCAAAAAGGAATAGAAAAATAAGTAATAAACTGATTGTAGGAGGTGAGAAACATTATTGTCTGCCAGACAGTTTGAGCTAGACAACAAGCATGACTACTTTGCATCCTATAAATCAGGGGTCTCCAACCTTTGCAACTTTAAGTCTGAAGGACTTCAGCTCCCAGAATTCTCCAGCCAGCAAAGCTGGCTGGAGAAGTCTGGGAGCTGAAGTCCTTCAGACTTAAAGTTGCAAAGGTTGGAGACCCCTGCTATAAATAGTTTGTTACTATAAATAGAGTCACTTGCTCATTTTGGTAACTTTATAAGTTGGCAATAAATAAATAAAAAAATTTGAGGCCAGAACAAGGTAATATGTCACTGCACAGAAACCTTTGTCCTTTCCCAGAAAAAGCAAGAAATGATAAGGCAATTTCAGATTTACAGCACATGATTTTCCTTTTCTTCCATTCAATTGCATCTGATTCTCGGAAATTCCCTGAACAAGTCCCTGCACAAGATTAGGACAATTGTACCTGGGTTGCAAAGACATTAACTTTACTGCCATCTACAGGTTTTCTAACAATCCAGAGCAGTATTTTTCAGCCTTGGCAACCTGAAGAGGTGTGGGACTTGAAGTCCATGCCTCTTCAAGTTGCCAAGATTGGGAAACATTGGTCCAGATAATATTCGATCTTCTCTAAAATATAATTAAGGTAGTTGTTACTAGCATCTGGTCTTCTGAGCACAAAGCAACAAGACAGGAGTTGCCCCTGTTGTTGCTAGTTATTTGCAATCTGTGTAGCTATTTAGGCAGGGTACCTTGAGAAATTAAGAAGGACTTTAAATATTCCATGAGCATTTCTGCTCTTAGTTGAAGCACCACAAGAGTAAAAGAAAAAGAGGGGGAATATTGTTTTAAACATTGCTTTGGGTGGACTCTTTAAGCATTAGCACCTTTTTGCCAGCTTGTGTGCAAGCCTGAAAAAAGGCTAATTGCTTTAATGATTAGCAGAGAGATACTGTGCATATAGGCAATCCAAGCACTTGTTCTAAATTATTTCCAAAACAAATAGAGATGCCATAGGTAGCCATCTGACATTTGATTAAATCATTGCTAGCATCCATTTGCCCAAAGACTGTGGAATCTTGAACTCCTTTCATAAAGAGGCTGCTTTGCTATCTTAGGTTTAGGCATTGTATCCTTGACTCATTCAAGGTGAATGGAGGTGGTTGTGCATATACAGGACCTGAATCTCCAGGAAATTTGCCAGTCCCTGTTTCTGCACGTTCAATTTGTTCCTCTAACGGCAACAAGACACTTTGGATGACTTCTGAAAAAGCCTTTGGGCTGAAGGCGGGATTGTTCCTTGGCCAGTAACTTTCTTTCAGTCTTATGAAGTAGGCAAAGCAACCAATTTTGAAATCTTACCAAGAAAACTGCTGGGACTAGTCCAGGTGATCTCCAGGAGATAAAACTGACTCAAAAATATGCAGTTTGGCACAGTATATGGAAATCTTACATTTAGTTTCCTGGGCAGTGGGAGGAAGGATGCAAATTCTGAAGAATGCATCAGAAATCAAATCACATGATATACAGGTAGTTTATTTATTTATTTATTTTATTCAATTTATATCCCGCCCTTCTCCAACAGGACCCAGGGTGGCGCACAGTAATTTAAAACAACATACAAAAAAAGAACCAAATACATAAATTTAAAAAACTTATTAAATGACAAAAGACCTGTGCTAAAACCAAATTAAAATCCCCCATTTAAAACTGTCTAATATTTGTCCCAGCGGAGGCTATGTTAGGCCGGCTTGATGAAATAAGTGTGTTTTTAAACACCGGCGGAAGAGGCGGAGGTCGGTGATAGTGCGGAGTTCAGGGGGTAGGTCGTTCCACAGGGCAGAGGCCGCCACAGAGAAGGCCCTTCCCCTGGGTGTCGCTAGCCGGCATTGTCCGGCCGATGGCACCCTAAGAAGGCCCTCTCTGTGAGAGCGTATCGGTCTAAGGGATGTATGGGGCAGGAGACGGTCTCGCATATAACTAGGCCCTGAGCCATGGAGGTAGTCTTTCATTTATTATCACAATTGGGCATGGAACTTCTGTCACTAAGAAATGCAGTCTTTAGGCGAAACATCACGTGACCAATTGCTTAGCAATAGCAATTCTAGCAGTCCTAATTGCATTAGGCCAAAAGAGTGCCTTCATTAAGCAAAGTTCTCATGCTTCTCCTGCCTTGTCACAATCACCTTCACTTCAACTCTCCACCCACTGATCTTCCTCCTGTCTCTGTTTATGCTATTCTCCACTTCATAGCAGTCCTGTCTTCTACTTTGGCCGCCACAGCCTCTCACTGCTTGAACTTTGCCACCTTCTGACTGAGGCCGTTGGTTGACTGCAAGGGGCACTGCAGTGGTCAGAACCCTGGGTAATATATGTCCCTTTGATCAGCTTCAATGTAACTTTGAATGGTCAATGAATGGATGATAATAAATCAAGGACCACCTGTATGTACTTGTGTGCAAGGTTGAAATGAAAATATGAAAGTTTCTAATTGTTCCATATCACAAAACTATATGCAACCCATTAAAAATAAATTAAGACTCCAAAATGCCTTTGTAAAAAAATTAGGTGTGTGTGTGTGTGTGTGTGTGTGTGTGTGTGTGACATCCCTAAAAGTGATACTGCCATTCAATTGGGAGGACGGGGACCTTGGAGTCAATTTATTGGCAGTGCCTGTGACAACTGATATTTTACAACTGATTTCCTGGTGCCAAAGTGCCTTGAGATCCCATCACCTTTTGGGGAATTGTTTATTATGGCCATCTGGGACGTGGCATTTTACTGTGTAATGGAAGATAGTCATGGGATTTAGGATTTAGGATTTATTAAATTTTTAGACCGCCCTTCTCCCTTGCGGGACTCAAGGCAATAATAAGATTAATATAGAGCATAAAATACAATTAAAAATACAATTAAAAATATATTAAATAATTGGCCTGATCTAAATCCTGTTAAAAAACCCTTACTAAAACAATTTAAAAACTAAAACAATTTAAAAAAACTACGCCAGGCCGGCCGCACGAAACAGATAGGTCTTTAAGGCCTGACGGAATTGGCGCAGGTCGTGGCTGTCCGTAGGTCAGGGGGTAGGTCATTCCAAAGGGCAGGAGCTGCCACAGAGAAGGCTCTCCCCCTGGGGGTCGCCAGCTGGCATTGCCTGGCTGACGGCACCCTGAGGATGGCCTCCCTGTGGGAGCGGACTGGTCGGTGGGAGGTGTTTGGTAGCAGGAGGCAGACTTGCAGATGGGAATGTATGATTATTCGGCTCTCAATGCAGTTGATAAAGGAAATATCTTCACACCTGTGTATTGGCTAGAATCTGCATTCCATCAAATGGGAGGGGTCTCTACTGCTTTAATTCTACTTGCATTGCCTAAGGGGATTCAGATCTTGCTTTGACTTTAATGGCTTCCATTCTTCTTAATAAAAGGTTCCTTTTGAAATACTCTGTTTCAAGAGTCTCCCTTTCTTTCTTAAGTTAGGAGAGGGACCTTACATAAAGCAACATCTCTGCAAAATGGTCAACCAGGAGAAGCAACATTTGCTTACTTAGGGGATCCTGCAAACCATGTCTGAGCACAACAGCAAATAAAGGGAAGCTGAGTGTTGGAGGGAGATGTCAACCCCCCCCCCAAATGGAAGCCTGCTCCTTTTGGGGAGGATGAGGTGAACCTGGAGAACCCCCAAAAGCCCAGCTGGTGAATCGGCATTGGGACAAAAGACGGCTGGGATGGGAGGACCAGAGGAGTCACTCTTACATGTGGTAACCAAAAATCAGGGTGGAAATTGGAGCTAGAAGCCCCCTCTGACCAGGAGGAGCTAAATGAAGTCTAACTGAGAGAAGATAAGAACATAAGAGCATAAGTACATAAGAACATAAGATCATCTGAAGAGACATGTAACGATGGAGATTTTGGAAAATCTCAATGTCGGGGGGAGACAGAATGGCAATCAAGAGGCGTTGGAAGGATGGCAGCCACAGATGATGCCAGGGGGGCTAACCCCCCTCTGGTTCCTGCTGATCAAGCAGATGGCACAACAGCAAGGAACCCAGAAAACCCTCACCCCAGTTGGTGCATGGATTGGGGGCTGCTCCCAACCAACCCCGAAACCTGCAATTAGAAAGAAAACTCCTTTCCTTGGGGTGAAGTTTGATGGGAACCTGAAAAAATTGGGATTCTTTGTGGCACACGTGCTCACCTACATGCAGGAATACAGGTGTAATTTTCAAACAGAAGGATCCCGAGTGCGAGTGGTCACCCTAGTCCTGGAAGGAGCCATCACCAGATGGATGGTGACCCTGCATGATGCCGATGCACCAGAACTGCGGGACTGTGACCCTTCAATGACGTTTCAAGGCCTCCTTCACAGACTGCAAAGCACACAACTGCATTAAAGTTATGAAGCAGGAATGCCAGCCAGTGGCAGAGTATACCAAAGAATTCCGAGACCTGGCGTGTTGTGTAAACTGGCAAAAAGATATCCTGGTAAGCTGCTTCAAGGATGGGCTGAGTGATGACCTCTACAATGCCTGCATGGCCCAAGGTGCACCGAACCACCTACATGAGTGGTATCTCACTGCTGAAGAGGCAGAGATCGACATGGCCAGGAATCAGTGCCGAGTGGGGCAAATGTGGAAGAATTTCCACCCCAATGGAAGCAAGAGCCTTTCAATCCGCAAATGACATCTTCTCTGAAACCCTCAGCCTGTTTCAAGTGTGGAAAGGGGGGGCATTGAGCTGCAGAATGCCATTCTCAAGCACCAGCTAGGAAACCAGAGCATCCATGGGGGGGGGGAACCTATGAAATGGGAAGGAGATGGCCCCGAGGAGCAGGGAGATTGTAGAATCTCCACCCCTTCCCCTCTTTGAGGAGGAAACCCCAGCTTCTCAGCAGGAGGAACTATACTCATCTGGAAGCGATCCAGAGGATGAACCACTGGTAAGCAAAACTGTTTATCCCCAACTGGGGGAGGGGGATAAAAATTTCTGCTTTAATGGACTCAGGGTGTGCCCGCTGTTTGATCAGCCCAACCATGGTAAGAAAGTTGAGGATTAATGTAAGGAAGCTGAAAAGCCCCATAGCTTTTTGCCAACTAGATGGGTCAATAGCAAGGGGAGGGGGGAGCCAGCTTCATTTGCCACTAAGCCTCTATAGATAAGCATCAGAAGCCATGAAGAAACACTTACATTTGTAGTGGTGCCTGTCATGGAATGGCCACTGGTTTTGGGTCTTGCATGGCTGAAAAAATGGAACCCCAAAATTAATTGGAAGCAAGGCACTCTAAGAGTTCAGATGCACATGACTTTTGCTGAGAATCCACACAAAGAAACTGAAGGGGCAGAGCACCAAGAAACAGCAATGCTCGCCTACACTATGCCAATCCAGGGCATACCCAAAGAATACAAAGACTTGGCTGAGGTTTTAAGCAAAAAAGCCTCTGAGAAGCTCCCCCACCCCACTCCACTGACTGTGCAATAGAAATCCTACCCAGGGCCAAACTCCCGAAATCCAAAATGTATAGCATGTTTCCTAGGGAGCTGGACAAACGAAGGACATTCATTGAGAAAAACGTAGCAAGGGGTTTCATTGAGCCAGCCTGACCAAAAATTGCAGCCCCAGTGTTATTTAGAGAAAAAGAAGATGGCTCTAATTGTCGCTGTGTCAATTTTAGGAACCTGAATACGATCAGTGTGGAGAACATGTATCCCCTCCTCCTTATGAAAGACATGCTAGCACACCTCGCTAAAGGGAAAAAAATTTCAAAGCTGGATTTAAGGGAGGCTTACTACGGTATCAGAATTAAAGAGTGAGACAAATGAAAAATGGCATTTAACATCCATCTTGGATGCTACCAATTCAAAGTGCTGCCATTTGTGCTACAAGGGGCCCCTGCAGTATTTATGCAATTAATAAACGAAGTGTTACAGGAGCATTTATATAAAGGCTGTTTGGTATACTTAGATGACATTTTGCTATATTCTGAGACCAAGGCAGAACATGTAAAACTAGTTTGGGGGCCGGGGGGGGGGGTTCTGAACAAACTCCACTCTGACAAACTTTATGCTACACTCTCTAAATGTGAATTCTACCAAGAAAAAATTGATTACTTAGGGTACCGCATTTCACACCAGGGCATTGGGAACCATCCAGAGCATGTAAACAGTTACAGAGCTTCCTGGGATTCGCCAACTTTTACTGCCAGTTTATTCCCACTTTCACCCAGATTTCTCTCCCCATCACCAAGCTTTTAAAAACAAAACTGAAGCAGCTTTTGAACTGGCAATGGAATGCCAAGCTGCATTGTATGTATGCATGTATTCATTTATTTATTTGGAAAATAAATAAAAGTAGCAAAATATGCACTGGAAAGTGATGGTTTATGGAGTTTTAAAGGTTTACATTTTTGATGTAGTTAAATGTACAATATGTATACCTTTTATTAAAGAAAATGGATAACATACATGGATTAACTCAGACAAAACAAGGGGAAAAAAGTAGATGGATTTTCCATAGAAATCGCATTCTGAAGAAAAGAAAAGCAACAATAGATCTAACCAATGTGCACATGCTTCAATAAACTCAGTAGCATTCCAAAATCATTTCTAAAAGGTTCTGAGCCTTGATTTTGATGGATAATCATATTGTTAAAAGAGTATAAAAATTTCAAAATCATTTAAATAATCTGGTTTAAATACCTTTTGCTAAGAAACAGTATTTAATGTTTCTTTTCTTAAAAAAAATACCTAATTAGGTTCAGCACCATATGTGACAATAAACAGTGGTTGTCCTCTTGCTGAAAATGTCTTTATCTGAATTTTGAGCTTATCTTGCATATGTTGTCTGCTTAGAGACTTCTTAATGCCCATCAAACAGGTAAGCTTTTTGTAAGTGGTTATTTCAGTGAATATGCTTTGTGGGTGATGCTTTTTTGTACAATATTCTTTTAAATCAACAATTTAGATTTTTCTCTCCATATAGTTTTAGATATGAATCTAAATACAAATAGATATAGATGACAGATGATATAGATGATAGCTAGAAGATAGATAGATAGATAGATAGATAGATAGATAGATAGATAGATAGATAGACAGACAGACAGACAGACAGACAGACAGACAGACAGACAGACAGACAGACAGATGATAGATAGTTACTTGGGTGCACATATCAAAGTGAACCATGAAGTGTTGTATAGAGTCTTCAATGCAACTATCCCCAGCCCCCAAAAGCATTATGAAATTTAATCATTGCTATATTCATCTATGTGGAGGTTCATGCCAGTTCACAATAATATCCACTATAATAGTGATAATGATGTTATCTATTCAGTCATGTGCTTCTATGGGCCAGGTTGCCCTGCATCTTCTTATGTTGCACCACTTCTTTGAGTTTTTCGACACTGATTGGTGTCAGCTCTGATGGTATCCAGTCACAGTGTTCTTAGATAGCCTGGTTTCCTTTTACTGCTAACTTTTCCAAGCATAATTGCTTTGCCCAATGAATTCCCCTGCATTACATGGCCAAAATAAGTGAGATGTAGTTTTGTGATTTTGCCTCCCAGTGGCATAGCTGGTGTTATGTACTCCAGTACTTGCTTATTAGTTACCTTTGCTATCCAAGGAATGCAACAACAGTGGTCATAACCAATTGTGAGCAAAATGATGGTCACATAAATGGTGAATAGAATAAAATGAAGAAATTATGAGAATGCAAGAGATATAATGGTGATTGGTGATTGGTAGAAAATGATTCTTATATTCTTTATCTAGTTTTTCTCTCTGCCACACCTTCAAACTATTGGGTTAGTAAAAGAGGTGGGTTACTCCCGGTCTGGTGCAGTGCGCCAGAAGAGGTAGTGAAAATCTGGCATACTGGACTGGACCGTTAGTGATGGTGGCCTGGCCACACCCCTGTACTGGTGAAAGAAATAATATCCTGCCGTCCCGGAACTGTACCACGATGTAAGAGAAGCGGGCCTTGGGAGAGACCTTCCCTGTGGTTCCTCCCAAGACTGACTTCTTTCCTTCTCTCCTGTGGCGTCAATACATACAGACTATTTGGCAGTGCTAAGCAAAACCATTGTTAAGTGAGTTTCACCACATTTTACAAGTTGGCCATGCCCACTCAGTTACACAACTGCCAAGCCATGCCCACACAACAGGCCATGCCCACAGAATATGTAGTATTTTTTTTTTAAATTCACCCCTGGTTAGTAAATGATTAACCATAGGACATTGACAAGTCTTGTTAAGTTATAATGAATCATATTGCTAGTTATGCTCACTTTTAGAAAGAATTGCAGCCACTTATAATTATTATATATTATAATCACATATAATATAACTGATTTATTAATCAGTTGTACCAATATATTCTGAAACCTTAGTTCCACAGAGGAATTGACAAGGCATGACCATAGATCTATATAGCTAATCCTCAGATCTTCTGCTGTTACATGTGGAAATATATTGGTTCAGCAATATAATACAATAAGAAAGTAACAAAGTACTATTTTAACATAAGCTCTGTGGTATTGGTTGCCCTATGATCCATTCATGGAGTGATTGGAGTTTTTACTCTAAGTAGGTGAAGGGATGATAACATAGAATAATCTATCTCTTTTCCTGGCACATTGTTTCTTCTAGTAACTTTATCAAGCATGGCAGACAATGAAAAATGAAAACCTTAGAACTTGGTGTTTCCTGACCTTCTCAAATGCTGTCATTTCCATCTTGACATGATCAATTGTGTAGCATCTGACATCTGACCCTTGAATGAGAATTATGTCTGGTAAGAGGTGGGAGAAATAAGATCTGGATGCTTTTGAACATATGCTGGAAAGAATGGTCAATCTTAGCATTCTCTTAGTTTGTACTTTTAGTTGCAGACACGTGTGGTAGAATGTGGAGAAAGTCTTCATCTAGCATTTTCAAGGTTATCCTTAATGGAGCCAAGAATTTTTTAGTGATGCACAATCAGTACAGTAATTTCTTTTGGCTAATGAAACTGAGGAAATAGAAACCTTCACCTCATGCATCAGTGAGAAAAAAGGAAGGAACAATTAGAGTGGCAGAGCAGAAGACAATTATCACCTGTCTTGCTGATGTGTTTTAGATTCTGCCTCAAACTCCTCATTGTTCTGAAACTAAAGGGATGAAATCTTATCTGTTCTTCTTTGAATGTGTTTTTATTCATCCTATATGCTATTAGCAAATTTATTTTCACACTGTAGATCATTACATAACCAGAACTGCATCAGCCTTGCTATTCAGGGAGCTATAACTGGGCTTAAGAGCTGTTTCCCCTCCAAAAAATAATAATAGATAAATAGGTATATAGAGAAAACACAAAATGTAGGTGTACTTTATTTTCTCTTTGCAAAGAATGGGAAGGGAAAAATATTTTCTTTTTTGTATTTTTGGTTGAAAGGGGAGATTAGTCACTTATATTTGACCAACTTGATAGAACACCAAACAAGTACAACTTTTTGTAATCTGAACCTAGAATTGACAAAACTCTCTTTAAATATCAATTTAATCAGGACAGGTTAACACAAACATAGTACCTCGAGGTCAAGGAGAGAGAGATTTGAGATTAACCTTTGAGAAAGGAAATTTTTGAAATGATGTCACACTACTGTTCAGTAAAAGTAGGGATGACAGATTTGATTCTTCACAATTTTACCAGATTGAATAAAAATAACGTCAACACATACATAATTTTAAATAATTGGGATATTTAAAAATATGGTAGAAGAAAATAGCACCTGAAATGAGCTCCTTTGTTACCTTCATCTGCACCTCCACAGAATCACCATTCACCTGCTTCCACTACTAATGGACAAGCTTGTTCATGAAAGAATCCCACACTTTGTCTCTTCAACCAGGTTCTGAGAGCCCCTCCACTTTTGAATTAAACAGTCTCCTTCAATTGAGTTAAACAGGAATAAAAGGAATAAAGATATTCCTTTAATTTTGATAAAGTGGAACTTGCATGGTGCCAAGCCTTGGCATGTTAATGGGGAAGATCATGACATCCAACCTTTTAGTGCTTTCCAAATGCTTTTTGAGGTATGACGTTTATCATTGTCATGTTGCAGCAAAAAAAATCCTCCTTATGTTTCAATACATGCTTATACAGTGTTTTGAATGTTGCAATTGTTATTCTTTGAATAGATAGTAATACAAGGTTCAAGAAAATCCATGTGAATAACACTACCTGCATTCCCAAAACCTGTAACCATGAGATTTCTTGCCAAAGCCTGTGTTCTGAAAAGGTTTATCACAGATGAAGCTTTGTGATAATATTCTAAAGTCCTATACTTTATTTCTGACTCATAATGATGCACCCATATATCTATAACATAGTCTGGATTATAATTATAATTCTTAAGTATTAACCATTGGTCCACAATGCAATGGCACGAGCATTGCCACAGTGTGCTCATGAGACATGGTTATCAACTACATATCGTAACTATCATGGCTGGTTATCAACTACAAAGCCCTTCATGGAAAAAGGCCTGACTATCTGAGGTGCTGTCTTGCTTTCAACATTTCTGCCTGCCTCCCATCGAAAGTGGGTGTTCTCCATGCCCCATCTATTCAGGAGGTAATCAGAGGGAACCTGAAAAATGAGTCTTTTCTACCTGCCCTTTGGGGAAAAAATCCAAAGAAGTTCAATCTGCCAATCCTGCAAACGTTTAAATAATGTTGGAAAATGAAGTCCTCATTGCCACCCAACATCTTGCAAAGAATGGTGGAGGGCCCATTTGGTATATATAATTTAACTTGGCTATGCTGTGTTTTTTTTATTTTCCTGTGGTTAGCTCTATTTTTATCTTTATTGTGTGTTGTTTTTAGATATATATGTTTTGTAATTAATAATAATAATAATAAATTTAATTTGTAGACCGCTCCCTCTCCCCGAAGGGATTTGGGGCGGTGCACAGGGGAGTTAAAAACGTACAAGCATAAATATATAAAATCAAATTAAACAATTTATCTCTGCGCTAAAAAGCTAAAATCCTAAAAACTAACCCCTTAAAAAACCCAATTAAAACAATTTAGATGATCAGACTAAAAAGGCTGGAAGGTAGGTTAGGCCAGGCTGGCCTGTTGGAAAAGATAAGTCTTGAGCTTTTGTCGGAAGGCGCGGAGGTCCGTGGTTGTTCTGAGGTCGGGGGTTAGGTTGTTCCATAGAGCTGGGCCCGCCACAGAAAAGGCCCTTCCCCTAGGCGTTGCCTGCTGGCATTGCCTAGTGGACGGCACCCGGAGAAGTCCCTCTCTGTGGGAGAGGATCGGTCGGAGGGATGTATGGGGTAGGATGCGATCTCGCAGATAATTGTAATTGTATTGTATATCACCAAGAGCCCATGTTTTGGATTATAGATAAAGACATAAATTATAGATAAATGCCCCTTTAGCTATGGAGAAAGAGAAACATTAGGGTATTGAATACACGGTAATAGGTTTTCTCCAAGTCTTTTAGCTACTTAATTTGCAGAAGCAGTTTTTTGCACACAAGAAAATATACAATGAAACCTTCAACACCCTTGGAGCAGCATCCATAATGCTACCGTTATGCTCAACACATTGCAATCAGACTTAACAATGGAAAAGCGTTTTCTTAAAAACTGGTGAGAACAGTATATGGTAAAAATATTTTAAAATGCATAGAGAGAAAGATTGAAAGTATGCAAGGTATACAAAGCATGCAAGTGAATCATATTTGCTGTTACATATGTTTTGTAGAATGTTTTCTGATCACATTCTCCAGATTTGATGTAGGCATGTCCATAAGCTAGAAAAATACTTAGTTTACAGTACCGGCAAGGAAAAATCTTTCAAGCCCAATACTTATTAAAGCTGTGTGTGTGTGTGTGTGTGTGTGTGTGTGTGTGTGTGTGTGTGTGAGAGAGAGAGAGAGAGAGAGAGAGAGAGAGAGAGAGAGAGAGAGAGAGAGAGAGAGAGAGAGAGAGAGAGAGAGAGGTGCATGTATATATTCACCACTTCTGTTCCTAGCACTCTCCAGGGACCCAATAGAAGGAACAATACTACCTTGCTACATGTTCAACCAGTGGCATTACTGTTCATTGTGGAGGATGATAATGATTGAATTAATGCATTTATGGACTGAGTACAGCTGGATGTACACATGTGCACTCATTTTTCATTGTGAAATGTCCAACGGGCCTACAAAACTGTTCATACTTATAATGTAAAGGTCATTTGTATTCATCAATTCCATAAATATACCGTACATCTATAAAGGATGTTCCCAGAGAATTCTAAGTAGGCAGAAAAGAAAACAGAAACAGAAAACAGAATAAGACTTATTGGAAAAATGGCCATTTTTAAGGTAAACCTAATTTAAGTTCAGCATTTTAAATGTTTTTTTTACTTAAATTAGTTAAGTTAATCCGAAATATAATTGATATACAAACATAGATAATTACATACATGGATTCATATAGGCATACATGAAGATTCTATCTTAATCCAGTGAGCCTTAAATGTGCTTATTTTTATTATTTTCTTAAGTGACAAATCTGTGATTAATATTTTGAAACAATAGTTTCTCAGCTGACCTGCATACTCTTGCAGCAGAACATATTCTGAATATTTTTCCTCCTCTTTCTATACCAGGGGTTCCCAAACTTGGCAACTTTAAGACTTGTGGACTTCAACTCCCAGAATTCTGGGAGTTGAAGTCCACAAGTCTTAAAGTTGCCAAGTTTGGGAACCCCTGTTCTATACCTTCCTTTTAAAATGTATCCTTCCCTTTTAAGGGAGGTTCCTTCCTCACCAGGAAAGGCAAACATGATGGATACGAGAAAAAGAACGCTTTTTCTTGATGACTGCATTATGTAGCATTTCAAAAGCTATCTATGAAAAAATAGAAGGAAAAAAACACCATAGTCAGAGACAAAGGAAATGATCTATAAAAAGATGTCCCTGAATGAAGGCTGGTGACTAATAAGTACATTGCAAAATGCAGCAATAGGAAACAAACAATCTAATTATATAAAAGATTGTCATCCTCGTAAAATATGACTCCTGAGCATCAGAGGCTTCAGATGTAGCCAAATTGGCTTACTTTCTGAATTGACTTATAGCCTAAACATATTCCCTTTACCCCTTTATTTTGAAATATGGTTGGTAGTTTCAATATGAATTATCAATTCAAAATTATTTGTTACAAAATAGACAATTTATAGATGGTGGGCTGCTGATATCTCATCACTTTTTTTTTTTAGAATTCTGCAATGTTACCTTGGATTATGCTACAAATTTTGGTGACAAACCACAAATAACAACTATTTTTGCATAAAAGTCTGGGCATTTTTCACTTAACACAGTTATTTACTTTTAAAAAACAAAATTCAAATTTCTCACAGTAGCTGTCCAGTAGCTAACTTTCGCTTTTATATTGACCATGTCAATAGAGCGTTTAGATTAAAATATGCCAACTTTTCCGGTTTTAAACAAGAAGTCCCCATTGATAATCCTGAACATGTTTAGCTTTGGATCAAATTTGGAAACAAATTATTACAAAGGTTGTCCTGATCTCCTCTCACAATCTCCTCTCCTCTTATGAATGCTGAAGTAACACGGAGGGCATTTTATGATAATAGCCTTGGTTATTCTTGGTTAGAATCTTCTTTTACATTTAAATAATGGCCCATTTTTTCCCTCATTTCTGCCCTCCCCAGCCCCAGGAGCTCTCTGAAAAGCTCTGAAAAGCTATGCATGGCCATTTTGGTGAAGGGAGCGAGGTTTCGGGAGGCAAAAAATGCTGTTTTCAGTGTATAAGACACACCCAGATTTTCAGCGTCTTTTTTGAGGGAAAAAGGTGCGTCTTATACTCCAAAAAATATGGTAGGCACCAAATGAAAAATACGGACATTTTCTAAAGAGGGTAGTTATTAGAAGCATATACTTGCAAGTAAAATATTGACATGATATTGGAATGGACTTAAGATAACCCACAATGATATTTCTAAAATCAAAGTTTTCAAGTTTAGATACATGATTGATTATTCAGCTGAATAGATGAGAAAGGAATATTTGAAATATCTTTACCTTTACCCTTAGCTTTACCTAGAAAATCAGGAAATGCATAATGATTCCTAAGTCTCTACAGTGAGATTCACTTCAAGAATGTACTGTGTTAATTTGCTCTATATTGAAGAAGCTTCAAATTGAAGCCTCATTTATCAATTGCAACAATGTATCTTCCATCAATGCCTTATATCAGGGATGTCCAAACTTGGGAACTTTAAGACTTGTGGACTTCAACTCTCAGAATTCCCCAGCCAGCATAGCTGGCTGGGGAATTCTGGGAGTTGAAGTCCACAAGTCTTAAAGTTCCCAAGTTTGGTCATCCCTGCCTTATATCTAATGTGCATTGTTTATATAATTATAATAAGCTATACTTTTAAAACATGCCTCTAAATTTGAACAAAAATAGATGCTTTCTCTTTCAATAGGGCGCGCAACTTGGGTGTCCTCCTGGATACCCGGCTGTCCATGGAAGATCAAGTGACAGCCGTGGCCAGGAGGGCGTTTTACCAGGTTCGCCTGGTACGCCAGTTGCGCCCCCTATTGGATCGGGACGCCCTTTGCACAGTCACTCATGCTCTCGTGACATCCCGACTGGACTATTGTAACTCTCTCTACATGGGGCTCCCCTTGAGGTGCACCCGGAGGCTTCAGTTGGTCCAGAACGCAGCCGCGCAAGCAATAATGGGAACCTCTAGGTTTACCCACGTAACACCGCTCTTGCGCGAGCTGCACTGGCTACCTGTCGTCTTTCGGGTGCGCTTCAAGGTGTTAGTTATCATCTTCAAAGCGCTCCATGGCTCGGGACCTAGCTATCTGCGGGATCGGATCCTGCCCCATACATCGTCCCAGCCGATTCGCTCCCACAGAGAGGGACTTCTCCGGGTGCCGTCCACTAGACTTTGTCAGCGGGCGATGCCCAGGGGAAGGGCCTTCTCTGTGGCGGGCCCAGCCCTCTGGAACGACCTTCCCCCCGATATTAGGACAACTACGGACCTCCGCTCCTTCCGTTTAAAATTAAAGACACATCTTTTTTGCCTGGCCGGCCTTGGGTAGTCTCTTTTAAGGTTAGGGGTTTTAGGGGTAGTTTTAGTTTATGGGTTTTTA
This sequence comes from Rhabdophis nuchalis, assembly GCA_039707465.1. NCBI lineage: Eukaryota > Metazoa > Chordata > Lepidosauria > Squamata > Natricidae > Rhabdophis > Rhabdophis nuchalis. The sequence goes on along the minus strand of CM077651.1, from coordinate 42,841,091 downwards.
GCGCAGGATTAATTTAATTCATTTTTAATTTTGTATTCTGTCTGTGGTTTTAACTGTATTTTTAATTGCCTGTGCCCCGCCTCGAGTCCCTTTGGGGAGAGAGAGCGGGATATAAAATTAAAATTATTATTATTATTATTATTAATCAGAATGCTTGCAAATATTCTGTATCATAAATATTTCCCCTCCCCCATTTTTTCCTTTTTATAACTGCCTTCATACTTGCTGTGACTCCCACCAGATGGCTGACAGTGTTTTTAATTGTATATATTCAATTTTTTAAAAAGGGAGTCAAGATATTGTAAACATATTAAATCATCAAAGAAGAAAAAACATTCTGTTTATCAGCAGAATAACTGAATCCTGCTTGAAATGCAATCATCCCTCACTAGACAAAAAGAAGCACCATGATGAATTTTTTAAAACAAAATTAGAAATGAGGGATGATTGGCTCATTTCTGTTCTACTGCAGATACAGAGATGCCTCATGGGAATTGAAAGAGTCCCGAATAAGCCTTCATATTTCTTTATGGCAGTACAGCTGCACTTGTGCCAATCAATAATTCCTTGATCCTCCGAGTAACATTTTTAGTTGGCTGTCCTGTAGCCAAACTACAAGACTTTGCAAAACCTGCTGTTTCACCTGATCCTCCTAAATATGAGTTAATTAAATTTTCTATAAATCCAAGGATTTGATAATGGAACCGCCCTGGGTCCTCTGCGGAGAAGGGCGGGATATAAATGTAAATAAAATAAATAAAAAAATAAAAACCCTCTTCTAGCCTAAACTTAACTCTTGGGTGTCTCTCCAAATGTTGCAGTCAATTGTACTTTTTAAAAATATGTTTGCAATATCTCAACTCTTTCTCTTAAATGTAATAAAAATAAAGAAAAAAGAATGTAGGGAACAATCCTGTCAATTTAATGTTACAAATTCAATTTTGTCTTTATCTTGATCCCTCTCGTTATAAATGGCGTTTTTTAAAATCATAAATTACCATGCAGTTTTGGTCTAGACCAGGGATCTGCAAAGTCGGCTCTTTTAAGACTGGTGGACTTCAACTCCCAGAGTTCCCCAGCCAGCATAGCTGGCTAGGGAATTCTGGGAGTTGAAGTCCACCAGTCTTAAAAGAGCCGACTTTGCAGACCCCTGGTCTAGACCAACACCTCTCAAACAGTGCCTCTCTCAACCCAAGCTAGTTGGAGAATTCTGGGAGTTGAAGTCACCACATCTTGTAATTTTCCAAGGTTGAGAAACATCAGTTGCAATGTTCATACTATGCTCCAATAGTTTTGTGCAGAATGGCCACAATTGGCTCTCATGAAATATTTCTTGCCACAACGTCTTGAGGCAAAGGCGACAGAACCTGGCTCACCAGGACCTTGTTTGGGAGCCCCTTCCTGCATTTTCAATGCTTCACTGTAAATTCACTACTTAGTGTGCTAGAAGTCCCTTTCAAATTCTGGAAGTGCCAATTTAGGTCATCAAAGCATGTGGTTTTTTTTACAAGGAGTTATAAAAGGGTCATATGCATAGGTGGGTTCTCACCGGTTTGCCCAAACCATTAGTTAATTGCCTATGCAGTTCGGAGAACTGGTTAAAAATAAAGTGCAAGAGATGTCCCTCCCCCCCCTTCAATTAATAGCTCCACTTAACAGTTGCAGCTAGAATGGAGCTGATATACACTGAATCAAGTCAAATAAACAACAGAAACTGATAGGATTAGGGCAGGGAAACCCATCAATCACCCATCTAGGGATGGGATTAACTCTTCCCTTCAGGAAGAAAGACAATATTACACACATTTTCATTATATAAAGTATTAAGTAATACTTCTGTGATCAGCTGATACTCCCTGGAGTTTCCCAAGACCTTTTATAGCTGCTGCAGTGTTGTCTACTTCTTGTTTCTTCCTGGGGGGAAATGGTACAGGAGGGGATAATGATGCAGCTTGACTATACTGGCCATGAATTTAGTGTATGTATGGTCAAGCTAGCTGTATTGTTTCTACCGTGAAGCACCCAATTTAGAACATAGACAGTGTAGAATAATAGAGTTGGAAGGGTTATTGGCTTTTGGCAGCACACTCAGACTTTCAGTTACCTTGAGTAGCTGCTCTTAGTTTCCCTCTCAGCTGCTGTGCTTTGTGGTTGACTTTTTAAAAAAAAGGAGAATGGCTGTTTTAGGTTTTCTGCATTGTTTTAGTGGTGCCTGGCACTCTCCTTTTGGGTGTATTTCCCTCACTCTTTTTGAAAGCCTCTAATGATGGAGCACTCATAACTTCTGAAGGCAAGCTATTTCATTGGTTGATTGATCTCACCCTTAGGAAATTTATCCTTAGTTCTAGGTTGCTTCTCTCTTTGGTTAGTTTCTATCCATTGTTTCTTGTTGTGCCTTTTGGTGCTTTGGAAAATAGATTGACTCCCTCATTTTTGTAAGACCCCCTCAAATTTCCTGATGGAACAATTAATCAGTGGAACAACTTGCCTCCAGAAGTTGTAAATGCTCCAACACTGGAAGTTTTTAAGAAGACATTGGACAATCATTTGTCTGAAGTGTTGTAGGGTTTCCTGCCTAAACAGAGGGTTGGACTAGAAGACTTCCAAGGTTCTTTCCAACTCTGTTATTCTATTCTATTCTAAATATTGGAACAGTGCTATTTCATTGTGAGTTGGACTAAGGAGAAATTTCATAAGGGTGAGACCAATCACCCAATCACCAGGGTATTTGCGAGACCACCTACTGCCCCCTGGTAGCCTCCCACTGTCTAGTACGATCCCACAGAGTTGGCCTCCTCAGGGTGCTGTTGGCCAGACAGTGTTGGCTGGCACCCCCAGGGGGGAGAGCCTTCTCTGTGAGAGCGCCTTCCCTTTGGAATGAGTTGCCCCCCCCAGAGCTTCACATAATTCCCGACCTCCCGTCCTTCCTGCGTGCCCTAAAAAGCTGGCTTTTCCAGCAAGCCGGCCTGGCCTAAATAAAATAAACTATTAATTTTAATTGCTAAGTTTAATTTATTTTAGATTTAACTGTCAATTGTTAATTTATTGTTGTTGGATTCTCTATTTAATCTTTTTTTTAAACTTTTGTATTATGTATTTTTATGTTGGACACCGCCCTGAGTCCTTCGTGAGAAGGGCGGCATATAAGTCCAATAAACAGAAACAGAAACTTGGTCATGCCCACCCAGTCACATGACCCATTTCCCACAGAAAACACAGGGAGCCACAAAACCTGGGTAGGCATGGTTAGGGGGGGTGTCATATGACTGGGTGTGAATGACTTTGGATTGGCCACTCACATGACCACCCAGCCATGCCCAACGAACTGGCAGTAAAAAAATTTGAATCCCACCACTGATCATGTGGCTCCCAAATCCACTTAAGGATGTACTTCACATGGACCATCTTTGACATGACCACCTCTTCATAGTTTTGTACAGCTCTGTCCCCCAAAGTTCTACTTAGCAAAAAGAGATTCATTTTCATAAAGCTAAACCACAAAATTGCCATTTTGAAATTATTTTAGATGTCGCACTTTTTGTGTTAAAAAGAACTTTCATTTTAAAACTGTACTGTTGATACAAATGGATTTTGTTTTGCTCATGTCCCAGTGAAAAACACATTCAATGTTCCTGCTTCCATTGGCTATAGAATGCACAAAACAACTAGAGTGCCAGGAAGATTTATGATTAAAATATAAATTTTTCAGAGTACCTGATAATCTCTCCACTGAACCTCTCCTCCCATGAGAGCAAGGCACTGTGAGATAAGTGTTCTCTTAGAGCAGCTGTTTGCTTTCCTAACAATGTTATATAGCCAGTGACTAACCTTTCCAATTTCCCCCCAGTCCTCTGATACATTCAGAAAATGATAACATTTTTGAAAAGAAAGTGATAGCAGACAAAATAGCTCTTTTGAACATACTTTCAGGACTTATTTATTTATTTTACAGAAAAAAAATGTAAGCACTTAAAAGAAACATGCCCCTAATTTCATTTTGGCCCAAACCACTTATAACAGTCACACTGTTTAGCAAGCAAAATTGAAGTGACAATTTTCTTCCAGTACTCCTGCAGCTTATGGCTCTGGTTATTTGCCATAAGTCCTTTGAGTTCTCTAGCCCATTTGTCATCTTATGTCCAGGAACGCCAACACCTAGCATGCTCCTTGTTAACCAGGTGCTGATCAATCTGGTGTGGGTTTCTATAAATTACATCTCACCATATTGTTAACAGGAGAAATATTCTTTGTCTGGCTCTTCTGATGAGATCTGTTCAGTATGGTTGAAAATCTGTCAAAGCTCTCATCTTCTTCAGATCGCACAAACCAAAAAACCAAATCAAGGCTCTGCCTCACTGGCGTATTATTATGATTTGTTGCAGTTTGTCAGATGTTTAGACTGGATTTGGCATAATTATTCTATTATTGTTGGGTTTTTTTTGTTTGTTATTCAATCTTCAATTTGATTCATAGTCTCAGTTTGGTAAAAAAAATAATAGTTCAAGTCCTAACCAAGGAGCTGTTAAGATAACATCTAAGAATATAGGCAGTTCTGAGTAAGGTGTTTTTTTGTTTTTGTTTTTTTGCAAAATTAGAACATTCAGGTTTGATTAGTTCAATATGTCCATGTATCTAGGCAACACCTTGGATATTGCTCCAAGAGCTCCTATTTACTATTGGTACAACCATTGATTTCTTTGTCCACAGTTGCTCAACTTCAATTTTCAGATTGAGATATTTCATTATTTCTTCTAGTTGTTTTTCTGCAATTTGTGTATCACCTGGTATTGCAATATCAATGAATCAGAACTTCTTTCTTTTCCACAATAGTGATGTCAGGAATGTTGTCAGCCAGATGTCCATCTGTTTGGATTCAAAAGTCCCACAAGATCTTGACCTGTTCATTTTGAAGAACTTTGCCAATTTGGTATTCTCAGTAACCTTTGCTGCAGTCGAACCTAAAATTTGGACAAAGTGGTGAGGCCCCTCCTCAAGAAGCCTCCCTGGACCCAGCTGTGTTGGCCAACTACCGTCCTGTCTCCAACCTTCATTTTCTTGTGAAGGTTGTTGAGAGTGTGGTGGCGCGGCAGCTCCCTCAGCACCTGGAGGAAACTGTCTATCTGGACTCACGCCAGTCCGGCTTCCGGCCTGGGTACAGCACAGAGACGTCATTGGTCGCGCTGGTGGATGATCTCTGGAGGGCTCGGGATAGAGGTGGCACCTCTATCCTGGTCCTGTTAGATCTTTCAGTGGCTTTTGATACCATCGACCATGGTATCATGTTGCACTGCCTGGAGGGGTTGGGAGTGGGGGGGGGCACCGTTTTACCATGGTTCTCCTCTTACCTCTCTGACCAGTCGCAATTTGTGTTGGTAGGAGGGCAGAGGTCGACGTCAAGGTGCCTCACTTGTGGGGTGCCACAGGGGTCGGTCCTCTTGCCTCTCCTGTTCAACATCTATATGAAGCCGTTGGGTGAGATCATCCGTGGTTTCGGGGTAGAGTTCCATCAGTACGTTGATGATACTCAGCTGTACATCTCTACCCCGGGCCACCCCAACGATGCCATGGAAGTGATGTCTGGAGGCCGTGCGAGTCTGGATGGGGAGAAACAGGCTCCGACTCAACTCGTCCAAGACCGAGTGGCTGTGGCTTCCGGCGTCACGATATAGCCAGCTGGTGCCATTGCTGGCTATTGGGGGCGAGGGGGGCTTTTTATCAGGTTCGCCTGATATGCCAGTTGCGCCCCTTTCTGGATCGTGACGCTTTACGCACGGTCATTCAAGCCCTCGTCATTTCCCGTCTGGACTACTGCAACGCTCTCTACATGGGGCTTCCCTTGAGGTGCACCCGGAGACTCCAGTTAGTCCAGAATGTGGCCACGCGGGGGATTCTGGGATCCAGATTCTGGGTCTAGATGCTCCCGCGTGACACCTCTTCTGCGTGAGCTGCACTGGCTGCCTGTGGCTTTCCGGGTGCACTTCAAGGTATTAGTAACCATGGCAAGGGACCTGGCTATCTGCAAGACCGCCTCCTGCTACCAAACACCTCCCACCGACCAGTCCGCTCCCACAGGGAGGGCCTCCTCAGGGTGCCGTTGGCCAGGCAATGCCAGCTGGCGACCCCCAGGGGGAGAGCCTTCTCTGTGGCAGCCCCTGCCCTCTGGAATGACCTACCCCTTGACCTACGGACAACCACGGACCTGCGCCAGTTCCGTTGGGCCTTAAAGACCTATCTGTTTCATGCGGCCGGCCTGGCATAGTTTTTTAAATTGCTTTAGTTTTTAAATTGGTTTTAGTAATGGTTTTTTAACTGGATTTAGATCAGGCCAATCCATTTAATATATTTTTAATTGTATTTTAATTGTATTTTATGCTGTATCTTATTGTTCTTATTATTGCCTGTACACCGCCCTGAGTCCCGCAAGGGAGAAAGGCGGTTTAAAAGTTTAATAAATCTAAATCTAAATCTAGAGTTGTTTTGAGAGTTGACCATCTGCTTGCAATCTCTTGTAATTCTACGTCAGTGAAGAGATTGTGCTTCAAAAAAACATGCCTCTGGTCCATAAGTCTTTGTTCATTTATTTCCATATCCAGATGATTCTCCTTCCAAATCTTGAACATGCACTTTTGAAATACATGTTTAGTTGGCTCAGCCTCAGATCAATAATAATCTTCCATAATTCTCCCTTTAGCCAGATTTTTTTTTGCTTTTTTTGTTCCTCTTCCAGTCACCTGTCAACTCCATGCCCTGGTTGCCTAGCAGAAGGAGCGGAGCCTTGAGGCATAGTTTTTGCTGAACACCCAGGAGCCATAATATTCAACGCAAGTCCTGTTGAGCCACGGTGGCACAGTAGTTAGAGTGCAGTATTGCAGGCTATTTCTGCTGACTGCCGAGTGCCTGCAATTTGGCAATTCAAATCTCACCAGGCTCAAGGCTGATGCAGCCTTCCATCCTTCTGAGATGGGTAAAATGAGTATCCAAATTGTTGGGGACAATATCCGACTCTCTAATCCACGTAGAGAGGGCTGTAAAGCACTGTGAAGTGGTATATACAGTAAGTCTAAGTGCTATTACTATTGCTATTTGGATGATACTTGATCCAGCACATGATTCATTTGACATGTTTTCACCATAGTTAAATGGGTTTGGAGCAAATTTAGCAAATTTTCCTAATATATCAACCTTGGCCAGTGCAGATTGATAGATCTTTCTGACTTTCCAGTCTGGAAAAGTTGTGTTGCCCAAAATAATCCAAGAGGTTTCCATGCCTAAAAAAGGACCAGAGTTTGGGTCTGTCCAATACCTTAACGACTATACTGCAACAATTCTCAAAATATTAATAAATGTTGGTAAGTTATGCACCGATTTTCATTTAACACTTTCAGGTTTTTCACAAATGTACCGTAATAGTGGAGAAAATATGAAGTTTCCAATTTTTTATAGGCTGAAAGTGAAAAATAATTACAAGTATTTGCAGCAGAATAGTAATCATGCTTTGTGTAATATAATCTTGCATCACTTCATTCTTGAACATAATTACAAGTTTATTTTATTGTTTTTATCAAGATGAAGAAGTCAAGGATAGACTGACATCAGAGAAAACTATTTCTGCTTTTTATTATAAACTCCGTACCTTAATAATTTCACATGTTCAGCTGACTGAAGACAAGTATTCATTTTTCATTCTCATTTTAAGTTTGCTTGTGATATGAGTCACTTTCTGGCAAAATAGGAGGAAATGTCTGTATTTTTAACACATTTCAATTGAGCCTTTAAGGGTTTACTTGGATTTATTTTTATTTAGCATCCATTCTATCCTCAAAGTAATTTTAACACGTTTATTGCTTTCTTTTCATCTTATGGTAAGATACAGCAATTTTTAAAATACTATTATTGATGTCAAATTGCTTTGAGGCATGCTGAGTGTAGGAAAAAGCAAGAATTCATCTCTAGCTATAGCATCCTTGTTATGGTCATTGTGACTTTTTCAAACAATAGATATGTTTCTGTAATCAACACAAACAAATTCAAGGTCGGAAATACTTGCCTGCATCTAGATATATTTTATTTTCTCTGTGTTTGTCTTTATGGATGGAAAATAAAAGATGTCCACCTATATGTGTGTGCACATAGGTGTCTATAATAATAGTCTATTAACCTTTATTACAGTCCATAATAGGTTTAATTATGTTCAGATGGGTAACAAGATGATACAAAAAAGCAGAAAAGTGGGTTAGTTTCTTGGAAATATAAATCAGAATTTTTGCGTTGTGTTGCTCTTTGCCCAACTTGAAAACCTGACATTGGTATGGATGAAAAGCAAGAGAACTTTTTTAGGCTGCATACATGTAAAACTGGGATAAATTATTTATTTATTTATTTATATTTATTTATTTTATTAAATTTATATCCCACCCTTCTACAAAAGGACCCAGGGCGGCGCACAGGAAATTAAAAGTCAATACAAATATACAAATACACCATTTACTAAAACCCTTATTAAACTTAAGTTACTCTGTGCTAAAAACATTTTAAAATGCTCTAATTAAAATTTACAGCTAATGAAAAGTCCACATTGGGTGGTTATGCTAGGCCAGCTTGTTGAAATAAAAGTGTTTTGAGACGCTGGTGGAAAAGGCGGAGGTCCGAGGTAGTGCGGAGTTCGGGGGGCAGGTCGTTCCAGAGGGTAGGGCCCTCTGGACCTAACAGAAGTGATACAGTGACAAAGGACATGGTGGCTCAATGGCTATGACACTGAGCTTGTCGATCAGAAAGGTTGGCAGTTCGATGGTTCAAATCCCTTGTGCCATGCAACGGATTGAGCTCCCATTACTTGTCCCAGCTTCTGCCAACCTAGCAATTCGAAAGTACATAAAAAGGCAAGTAGAAAAATAGGAACCACTTTTGGTGGGCAGGTAAGAGCATTCCATTCACCTTCCGCATTTAGTCATGCTGGCCACATGACCACTGAGACGTCTTCGGATAGCGCTGGCTCTTCGGCTATGAGGGAAACCTTTACCTTTTTAACAGAAGTGAAAGCCCAAATAAAGCATCTTTGCATTGTATTAAAGAACAACAGTCTGTTTGAGGGCTCTCTAGGAGTCTGGAAAAAAAAGATGTCTCTTAAAAATAGCCTAAGCCAGGGGTCTGCAAAGTCAGCTCTTTTAAGACTGGTGGACTTCAACTCCCAGAGTTCCCCAGCCAGCATAGCTGGCTGGGGAATTCTGGGAGTTGAAGTCCACCAGTCTTAAAAGAGCTGACTTTGCAGACCCCTGGCCTAAGCTTATTGAGAGGATTCCTTAAACCAACCAATATTCCCCCTTTCCCCCTCACTTGCTGCCAAAATATGGAAAAATGTTAGGCTCTTTTCATGAAATACGGAATAAAAGTGTGCATATGCTAGCCAGTTTCAAAACAATGCTTTCATTTATTTTTAAGGTGCAGATATATAATATTTTAAAGGCATTTCTCATAGGAATCATCCATACCAAACTTAAATAAGATTTTTTTCTGAACAGAAAGATAAAGAATCTTAAGTAAAACAAATAAAATCTACAAAGAAGTCTTACAAATTAAGGAGTGAACTATATATGGTAGGGTTGCCACATTGAAGTTTCCCCCCATAGGTTTCCTCTTGCTACACATAACATAGAATGGCTAAACCCTCTTTTAAAAGATTTCATTTCTGCAGTGCTAGTTTGGGCATCTGCATGGCATGCAAGTGTGTACATGTCACAATGTTCAAGAAGGCAAGTATTCTCTTAGGATTTTATATTGACATATGCAGAAGAGAAGTGGTGTTTTGATCACAACATTGTGGTTGCAAAAGTCGACATGTACAGTCACACATTCATATTGGTATGGGATAAAATTGTTAATGTTTGTAAAAAAAGGTAAGAGAAAGAAGAGAGAAGCTCCAGTGTCCAACATTTTTGTGTTCTTTTTAATAATAATAATAATAATAATAATAATAATAATAATAATAATAATAATAATAATAATAATAATAATAATTTTATTTGTATACCGTATCCTCTCCCCAAGGGGACTCGGAGCGGTGCACAGGGAAAGATTAAAATACTATAAAAAATACATAAGTAGAATAAATAGGATAAGTAAAAAACAAATTAAACTAAGATTATCCCTGTGCTAAAATCCCCAATTATAATTAGCTACAATCCCCTAACACCCTATTAGGCAAAGACTAATCTAGGCCGGCCAAGCAGAAAAAGTGTGTTTTAAGTTTTTGACGGAAGGAGCGGAGGTCCGTGGTAAAATTTACTTTTTCAAGTAAATTTTGCATAGCTGCATGTCCATAGATGTAAGCCGCTCCACTTGATGTGATGCATAGTTAACCACATTTAAAAAGTTCCTCTGAACTTTCCTCTGAACCTTAGACCACTTGATTGGTGATTCTATATTGTTACTTGGATGGACACCCCTTTAAACTTTAACTGTCCCCCAAAGCAGAACATACTCCGAGTGACCTAAGTGGCATCGGATCAACTCAGAAATATGTCCCATTTTCCATTTACTCTCAATTTTAATAGGCTATTTCTATCTGTTACCTAATACAAGCCATTGCTCTTCCTTTGTAGTCATTGAATCGATTTTCCAAATTCCAAAATCAAAGAAACTTTCTAAAGATATTCCCAGAGATGGAGGTTATAGCAGTAGTCAGTCTGTTTAATTTGTGTTTAATTAATTTATAGCAATAGTCAGTCTGTTTAATTTGTGATAGATTGGATTTTTTTTTTTAAAAAAAACCTCAGTTGTCATTTTAGATGGGGATTTTAGTAATTTTTAACTGGGAATTTTTAGCGCAGGGATATCATTTAATCTGTTTTTATTATGTGTGTATATTTATTGTTTTATTTGCCCTGTGCCCCGCTCCGAGTCCCTTCGGGGAGAGGGAGCGGTCAACAAATTAAATTTATTATTATTATTATTATTATTATTATTATTTACTCTTTATGTTATTATTTATTGTTTTTTTAAAATATAATTAGCTACCCAGATTTTCTACAGTGAGTTGGATGGTGATATAACTTAAATGAATGAAATGAAATGCAATACATTACAATAAAAAACAGCAATTTAACTAGAAGCAGATATTTTTCTGGTGCTCATATGATAACCTAGAAAGATTTTTAAATTTTTAATTTAACATTCCAGAAAATGTCATCATGCTGAGGACTGGAGACTGGTGTTTTTTCCCCATTCTGTCTAATTATAAGTTCTGTATTTTGAGTCTTTTGACTGTCTTGCCATTGCCCACATTTATGGTCCTAAAAACATCAGCACTTCATGTTCATCAGCAAGCACCAAGAAGTGAGGGCTCGCAACTTGGGTGTCCTCCTGGACTCTCGGCTGTCTTTAGAAGAGCACATGACGGCCGTGGCCAGGGGGGCCTTCTATCAGGTTTGCCTGATACGCCAGTTGCGTCCCTTTCTGGATCGTGACACCTTGCGCACTGTCACTCAAGCCCTCGTCATCTCCTGCCTGGACTACTACTGTAACGCTCTCTACATGGGGCTTCCCTTGAGATGCACCCGGAGGCTCCAGTTAGTTCAGAATGCGGCAGCGCGGGGGATTTTGGGAGCACCTGGGTAAGCTGCACTGGCTGCCTGTGGCTTTCCGGGTTCACTTCAAGATACTGGTGACCATCTTTAAAGCGCTCCATAGCAAGGGACCTGGTTATCTGCAAGACCACCTGCTGCTGCCAAATACCTCCCACCGACCAGTCCGCTCCCACAGAGTGGGCCTCCTCAGGGTGCCATCGGCCAGACAATGTCGGCTGGCGACCCCCAGGGGGAGAGCCTTCTCTGTGGCAGCTCCTGCCCTCTGGAATGACCTTCCCCCTGAATTACGCACAATCACAGACCTACATCTCTTCCGTCAGGCCCTGAAGACACATCTATTTCGTGCAGCCGGCCTGTCATAGTCTTTTAACTGGGGTTTTAGTATTAGGTTTTATAACAATAGGCAAAATGATTTAATATTTACTAATTTGTTATTTTTAACTTTTGTATTTCCTCTTTTATTATGGCTGTTCACCGCCCTGAGTCCCCAGAGGGAGAAGGGCGGTATATAAGTTAAATAAATAAATAAATTAAATAAATAAATAAGTACGTTGAACTCTGCAAAGAGTTTTTTTTGGAGTAGGATGCATTACTAGTTAATCTGGACATTTTTTAAAAATGCCAAATATTCATGGCACTGAATAAAGAGAGAGGAGTAATCAATTCCGTAAAGCAGAATTGATTTTATTGAAGCTTTTATAATTCATGTCAAACTCTGATTTATATTTTATTTATTCCTCACATTCATATAGCCTCACATTTACATATATATTTATTTATTTATTTATTTATTTTATTTTATTTATTTATTTATTTATTTATTTATTTAAATTTATACCCCGCCCTTCTCCACAGAGGACCCAGGGCGGCGCACAGGAAATTTAAAAAACATACAAAAATACAATAAATATAATTTTAAAAAACTATTAAATAACCCCATCCTGCGCTAAAACCAAATTTTAAAACCCAATTTAAAACTATCTTAAGTCCCCAAGGGAGGTTAGGCTAGGCCGGCTTGTTGAAACAGATATGTCTTAAGACATTGGCGGAAGAGGCGGAGGTCGGTGATGGTACGTAATTCAGGGGGTAGGTCATTCCAAAGGGCTGGCCCCGCCACAGAGAAGGCTCTTCCCCTGGGCGTCGCCAGTCAGCATTGTCCGGCCGACGGTACCCTGAGGAGGCCCTCTCTGTGGGAGCGGATTGGTCTGAGGGATGTATGGGGCAGGAGGCGGTCTCGCATATAACTAGGTCCCGAGCCATGGAGCGCTTTAAAGATGGTAGTCAAAACCTTGAAGCGCACTCGAAAGACCACAGGAAGCCAATGCAGCTCGCGCAGGATCGGTGTTATGTGGGAGCATCTAGTGGCTCCCATAATCACCCGCGCGGCTGCGTTTTGGACTAGCTGTAGCTTTCGAGTGCACCTCAAGGGAAGCCCCATGTAGAGAGTATTACAGTAGTCGAGTCGGGACGTCACGAGTGCTGTCCATATATGCTGTCATATATGTTGTCTGGTTCCTGAAATGGCCATGCCAATAGTCTGAGGGATTAGTATAAAACAGGCCTGTGAGCCATGACATAATTCTTAAAAGGTTTGAGGAGAAATATCTTATGAAGTTGCACTGTAGGTGGATTTTCAGTTCTTAACAGTCTGTTTAGGATTGCAAAATAATGCCCACTGTTTCTTTATTTGCAAGAAATTCATGTCCTTTATTTTGCTTATTTATTTGTACTACTAAGCAATTGATGTGTTAGCTTCTTTATCCCTAATCTGATACTTATGAAAAATTATTCTTTGCAACTTTTTATAGCTAGGTTGTCATACAATCCACTGTTTAAAGAAAAGAAAATGTCAAAGCTAGTCATAGATTACAGAAGCACTGATTTCCCCCCCCAAGAATATCCATGATTATTCAGATCTCTTCTGGAATGTCATTTCTTATCTGTTAAAAATAGCAAAAGACATTTTAGTGGAGGTGATATTGCAGAGCGTATGCATATATTTGTGGAGCAATTTCTTCACAAATGTACAAAGGCAATGCACAATACATTTTATGCCAGAAATCTTGAACATTGAATGAAAAGAAAATGGGTAATTATATCATTACTATCACCACCACCAGACACATAAACCACTCAACTTTTTCTAAACCCATGTGTTAAACCTCTTTTGCAATGGAGAAAGAAACTCACCCAGTGAATGCAATACAAACTTGTCATTCCAACATTTGTTTAATATTTCAGAAATAGCAAAAACAAATTCCAAAGGTGATTAAGAATTGATACTTAGCCAAGCTTTTTGTTCATAAAAACAAAAGTTCACAATTACATTTGTGAGTTAAGATGGAACCCTGGCTCCCAGCAGCTCAATTCAGAAGTTGATTGTAAAATTCTTCTGTTCCAGGAATGTATTCACAAGGAGTGTCAGTACAGAGTGCACAGCTCCTTGCTGCAAACAGAATTTGCCTTCTGACATCCAGCTATGATCTCCACTGTAGACACCATTCCATTAAAAAAGGGATACTTAGTTTTCATGAAACTAAGGGCAACTGCAAGAATTGAAATGAAGAAGCGGAGAGCACCACCCCTACCAGTTATTCCATCCTTTTCTATTGGGAAAGCTGAGAGAGAAGAAAAGGTGCCAAGTGCGATTCCTCAAAGTTCATTGCAACAAGAAAAAAAAAAAAAAGAGAGAGAGACGTGCTCCTCTTCCACCAACTCCTAAAATGCCAAACAGATTTGAAGAAATGGATAATAAAAGACAAAGTACAATTGATCCTTCTCAACTGTCATTTGTCGGCCATTTTATTTCAACTGTCATTTGTCGGCCTTTTCATTTGCCTGGAGAGAGATTCCTATTGTGGCTATCACTGCTTTCTGTATTCCACCTGGCGCTCAAACCAATTTCATTGTAATTTTATTATTACAATGACAATAAAGATTATTATTATTATTATTATTAATCTTCCCCAGAAGTCATCTTTGGTGATCTTGAATATTCCTGGAACCTGCATCTCTTCAGCATTCTGAGTTCACATAATTCCATCTTTGCTTTCTATATTTCTGTCTTTCCAGTTCATCCTTCTACTTGAAGTCAATTTTACTTCAACTCTTTATTGCCAGCTTCTTTACCCCATTTCAACCTTTCCTCTCCGATGAAAAAACATCTCTATTGAACGTTCATAAATACTAGCCAGGACGGTTGAAAGTCATATTTTATGATAGTCTTAAACTGCATTGGAAGAGCATTACTTTGCTTGCCTTTGTTTTAACCCTTATCTGCATAGTCTCATATTGTTAGTAGTGCAATAGCAGTGTTTGGGCACCATATATGGGATGAGAAAAAAAAAAGAGTAGATAGGGAGAGAGTGCAAAGCCTGGATTAAAGTTAGTTCATTAGAAATGTTTCTGATTAGCATTGCTTTTGTTCTCAAATTTGATACAGCAGTTTAAATCATATGTAAACAGAAACAGATGGGGTGAGAATCAGCTATGACCTCTGAGCCAAATCTAACACAAAAATGAAACAATAGAAACAATGCACTCTTCCTGCAAGCTGTGTTCGGTGCTGCAAATTGCACTACACATTCAGTTCTTTTCATTTTTAACAACAATTTCCCAGCTGACAATCTTTTTTCTCAGATGACAAATGGTTTCAGTTGGGTTTACAACCAATAATATAATGATGCAGTTTCTTTGCAGAAACAATGAAGGCAGAATATGTGCTTGCAACTTCTCGTCTTTTCTAGAGAAGAGAAACTGATTTGGTTAGTGAAATAATGGAAGGAAACACAAAGGCTGATGACATGCAGCACTAACTCAGAAGAAAACAATCCACTTTTTACCCTGGTCATGGCCTTGCATTGTCTTGGCTTTGTGTCACAAATACCATTACTCATTTCTTCCACACAAGCCTTCCCCATAAATTCTGTTCCACTTTATCCATTACTTGCTTTCAGCTTCCCCCAATTTTGCCAAGTGTAGCCATTTCTTTCTACTTCATCATCCACACGAATTTCTGCTTGCTGATCTTTGCTTAAAGAGAGAAGTCGGTCTTTGTTTAATATAGGATTGGATGAATGAGAAAGTATTGGTTATTGCAGTCCAGTCTTCCAGGAAGAAGGAAGTTAGCTTTTGAAACAGGTGTATGGGTCATTACCCATAATGCAAAAACTAGTTTCCCCTGCATTCACTAACAGGAACTGCCATATAATGTTTAGATCATCATTATTTTTTATTAAATCAATTTCTTAATTATCTTATTTTTAAAAACCCATAATGTTTTTATAATAGCTGAACTATAAATACAATACCATCTACAACAGGGGTCTCCAACCTTTGCAACTTTAAGTCTGAAGGACTTAAGTCCTTCAGACTTAAAGTTACAAAGGTTGGAGACCCCTGATCTACAAAACAACACCATTTGGTAATTTAAATTTAATTTAAGCATCCATTGCTAACATAAAGATTTTAATTTAAAACTAGGTTAAATTCTCTTTAAAGTAATAATCTTGGGCTGATAAAAGCTTACAGAGAAGCCCTCCTTAATGTTGTTGATTCTAAAGCAAAACTCTGTGGGTTTTACCTGCTAGTCGTGACTAACTTTAAGGGGGGTGCTCATCTCCGGTTTGCTCATAGGGCCGGTTTTGGCCCTCCGGAGCCTACAGGGAAGCCTCTGGAAGTCGAAAATCGGTCCTACCGATAAACCAGAAGTCATCATTACCGAACATCTGGGGCTAATTTTTGCCCTCCGGAGCCTTCAGGGGCCTTCAGGAGGTTTCCTTGAAGACTCCAGAGGGCGAAAACAGTTCTATGAGCAAACTGGAAGTCTGTTCCTCAAATTCCGGTTTGCCCATTGGGCTGGTTTTTCGCACTTTAGAGGCTTCAGGGAAGCCTCAAAAGAAGGCCAAAGTCAGCTGGCCAGTGCGCGCATGCGTGCTGGCTAGCTGACAGGGCAATGCCTTGTGTGCCCTGACAAATGGCTCTGCATGCCTCTGGTGGCACGTGTGCCATAGGTTCGCCATCACAGGTATAGACTTCTGCCTTCAAAGGTTTGTTACTATATCTCTTATTTAGGGTCACAAATTCTGTCGTTTGATGTGTTTCAAACAGTATTCATGCAGTGAATTCATAGATATAATAAAAACAGATTCACAATAAAATGTGAAAATAATTTAAAATTCAGTAAACTATACAATAAAACCAAAATACATTAAAAAAAAAAACCTCTTCCTTAGTTCTCCATAAATCCCTTTCAAAAACAAAAACCCAGATCACATAGTGGTTAAAAACAATGATCTGCAATCCATTACTACACATAGATAGTTTTTAGAAGAGATACAAAATCTGATGCCTTCACTATATGTGGCTGCTGAAAGTCTTGATATCCTTTCTGAAACCTCTGCAGAAGATACTACTAATTTATAAGAGAATAGGTGATTCAAAAACATCTATAAGCAGTGATACATTATTGCATTCTGTTACATTAATACTAATTATTTATTTATTATTTATTTAGTTTGTCAAACATGTACGAGATAACAGGTATTATAATTATAAACATGGACATGAAGACAAGAAATGGGTACGAATAAATGGGGACAGTAGGACAGAGACGGTAGGCATGCTTGTTTGCTTATGCATGCCCCCTTACAGACCTCTTAGGAATGGATTGAGGTCCACGGTTGACAGTTTAAGGTTAAAGTTATGGGGGTTTGAGGATGCAACAACAGAGTCAGGTAATGCATTCCAAGCATTGACCTGTTGCTGAAGTTGTATTTTGGAGCAATTTACCTTGAGTTTGTATCTATTGTATTATTGTGGTTGAAAGTGAAGTAGTCATTGACAGGTAGGACATTGTAGCAGACAATATTGTGTACTATGCTTAGGTCAGACTGTAGGTGGCACAGTTCTAGGTTGTCCAAGCCCAAAATTTCAAGCCTGATGGCATAAGGGATTCTATTGTGAGCCGAGGAGTGGAGTACTCTTCTCGTGAAATACCTCTGGACTCGCTCAATTGTATTAATGTTCAATATACAGTGTCGACTCCAGGCAGATGAGCTGTATTCGAGAATTGGTCTGGCAAAGGTTTTGTATTCCTAGTTTGCAGTACAATGTTACCGGAGAAGAAGCTTCACAAATTATCTTAAAATGAAATTTATTCTTGGCTTGTTTTTTTCTTGGCCTTGCTTACTTCTTTGTTCCAGATTATACCACTTACAAAAAGTATGCTTTTTATCCCATGAACTGAACAAGATTAGGACAATTGTTATATAATGTAAAACAGGGGTAGTCAACCTTTTTATACCTACTGCCCATTCTTGTATCTCTGTTAGTAGTAAAATATTCTAATCGCCCACCGGTTCCACAGTAATGGTGATTTATAAAATAGGGAAGTCAATTAAATTAAAAAAAGGAAAGTGCTTCAGTATCGGACAAAACCCCTACAGCCCACCATGAAAGCCGGAACGTCCACTAGTGGGAGGTAGGGACCAGGTTGATGACCACTGATGTAAAACCTTGTGAAATAAATGACACAGCTAGCTTGTTTTTGTTTGCACTTGTGGAAACCCATTCATATTAACAGGACTTTTGAGGAAGAACCTGGGATCTACCCACTAGCCATTTAGAACTTCTTCCACCTGATTGGGAATTATGCCCTGCAAGGGAAATGCTTCATAGACATTCCCATTAATTATAATACCAGGCAAACCAAAGTTTTGATTTCAACCTGGAAATTTCACACTGAACCAATAGGAGAAAAAATAAGACACGTTTCTTATTAAAATGAAATGACAGAATAGTTTGCATTTATCTTTTGCATCTGGCTTTATTTATTTATTTTTTAACAAACTAACCCACTCTCTTTAAAGTTTCTTTTCCTAAAGACTATGCGTCACAGGTTGCTCAAGTTGTTTACTGCATGTCACAGTAAGACTATACTTAGCGTGTGGCGTTTGGCTTGCAGGTGTAGAAGGTCAAATAAAACCTGCAAATATGAAAGCTTTGGATGGGTAGTAACAAACTCAAACTCAACCCGTCCAAGACCGAGTGGCTGTGGTTTCCGGCTCCCCGGTTCAGCCAGTTAAGTCCAACACTGGCCATTGGGGGCGAACAACTGGCCCCCGTGGAGAGGGCGCGCAACTTGGGTGTCCTCCTGGATTCCCGGCTGTCCATGGAGGACCATGTGGCGGCCGTGGCCAGGGGGGCGTTCTATCAGGTATGCCTGATACGCCAGTTGCGCCCCTTACTGGACCGGGGAGCCCTTCGCACAGTCACTCAAGCGCTTGTGACATCCCGGCTGGATTACTGCAACGCTCTCTACATGGGGCTCCCCTTGAGGTGCACTCGAAAGCTACAGTTAGTACAGAATGCGGCCGCGCGGGTGATTATGGGTGCCTCAAGGCAAACCCACGTAACACCTCTCCTGCGCGAGCTGCACTGGCTGCCTGTGGCCTTTCGAGTGCGCTTCAAGGTGTTGACAACCATCTTTAAATCGCTCCATGGCTCGGGGCCTAGCTATATACGAGACCCCCTCCTGCCCCATACATCCCTTCGTCCGATCCGCTCCCACAGAGAGGGCCTTCTCCGGGTGCCGTCGGCGGGGCAATGCCGGTTGGCGACACCCAGGGGAAGGGCCTTCTCTGTGGCGGGCCCGGCCCTCTGGAACGACCTACCCCCGACCTTCGCACTATCTCGGACCTCCGCCTCTTCCGCCAACGTCTTAAGACGTATTTATTTCAACAAGCCGGCCTAGGATAGCCCCCCGTTTCTGACTTTTAAAAATAAATTATAATTTGGGAAGGTTTTTAACAGGGGTTTTAGCACGGGTTAATTAATTTAATATATTTTAAATTGATATTTATTGTATTTTTGTGGTTTTAATAATGCCTGTGCGCCGCCCTGGGTCCTAACAAGGAGAAGGGCGGGGTATAAATTTAATAAAATAAAAAATAAATAAAATTAGCACAATCTTTGTTAACATAGTCACTATACTGGTGGCAGTAACAGGCCAAGGCCTAGCTGGATTGCACACGTTTTATGCAGAATCACTAAATATCCAGCAAAGAACAGCATTCCACTTTTCTTGTTCCCTCACCTTCCTGTTGCCCTCTGAAGAATTACAGGGTAGTATTATACTAAATTAGCTTCCATGTATGTATTCTGTTGAGGCTTAATCAAACACAGTCCATGTCTCTGGGATCAAACAACTAATCTTAGCAGCTTTGTCAGACCACTGACTCCCTCATCAATCATGCTCCAGACTTTGGAAAGTTGGAGGTACTGCTGAATAGCCTCCTGTTATAGGCGGTGGCCAGCTTCTTTGTGACAAATTTACAACAGACACCGACAATGTTGTTTGTGTGAAACCAGCTGAACTTGATGGGATAAAGCCGGGGACCCAGGGGGAGGAATAATGATTCTGCAAAAGTGATTGCTAACGAGAACGGCTACCTTTTTATTCCTTCTCTAAAACAAAAGTAATTGACTGCTGGAACTGCTTGTGCTGGGAATATTGATCAGTGACAGTTAGAGGCCTTCTTCACTATCACTCGTCCTGGGAGGCCTAATTAACAAAGGCTGGCTTGTTGAATTAGATAAAGCTCAGTGTGCACTGAAATTAATGTGATGCTGTCTGAGCATCCTTCACCTAATAGGGGGAAATCAAGTTTAAGTGGAAGAAAAGAGGAAAGTCCTGTTAAGAGCTAAAACAATTGTGACTGGAAAAGAAGTGGATAAATACAAGATCTTTACAAGGGCAAACTTTTTTTTTCTTTTAGAGCAAAGTCATATGCATTGTTTCATACCAATCCTTGTATAATGGGATCTTTACATAAGAGAAGGCTCTTACGACCATTGTAACCTGGCTTTCTAAATAAAATAAATTCTGTATTGGATTTTGGCAGGATGCTTGTACAGACAGGAAAATGGACTATTAGACTGGTGTTCATTCAATCATTCTTAGTTCATTCAATCATTCTTATAGGGCTCTAAAAATAGTTTAGAATTGGTCACCTGGGAAAGCAATAGAACATTTTGTGTTGCCTTCAGTGAAGGACCCACTTTATGCAAAATATGGAGACGAGAGAATGCTGACAGGATTGGAATTCAAATAGAGCTGCACATGTAGCGCTACCCCTGAATGGGTTGCAAAAGTCCAGCTCCGTCTGCCTCTTTCTCCCATATAACTTGGGGTTTTTCAGCTCACATTCACTGATTTAGCATTTCAGGATCTCTCGTTCTTATCATTCTCTGAGTTACCTCTACTCGCCCGGCTCAGTTCACCTTCATAGTCCTCCTAGTTTGGCCCTTCTCTCTCTCTCTTCCTCTCCCTCCCCCCCCCTCTCCTGGACTGGCTCTCCACTGCAGCCTCCTGGTTTGTCTGTCGACCCTTTGGGTTATTGGCTCTCTTTCACACTGCTCTCTCTCTGGGTTAGCTTCCCTCTCTCCCTCTCTCTGGGTCAGTGTTGCTCTTTGGATTGGTTTCACTCATCCTCTCCTTCTTGCCCCCTCTCCCACTCTCTCTGTCTGGCCCCTACTGCTAAGCAGGGACCAGGCTGCGGGGTGGTGCAGGGTAAGCTGATCAATGCTTACTTCTCTCTCCCTTCACCACTCACCTCCTCTTCCTTCATTTGTTTTTCCCAGTCTTTCCCCCCATCTCCTCCTTCTCTGTTTGCTTTTCCTTGTCTCTCTTTTGCTTCTACATCTCTCCATTCTTTTCTCTCTCACACTCTCTCTCCATCTCGCCTTCTTCCTTTCTTTGTTCTTCCCCTAGGCCAGGGGTCTGCAAAGTCGACTCTTTTAAGACTGGTGGACTTCAACTCCCAGAGTTCCCCAGCCAGCATAGCTGGCTGGGGAACTCTGGGAGTTGAAGTCCACCAGTCTTAAAAGAGCCGACTTTGCAGACCCCTGCCCTGGGCACATGTCTCCTTTTTTACACCCCCCTCCCTTTTCTCATCACCCCTTCCCCCCTAATTTCCAGCAGGATACTGTGGGATGCCATGCAGCAATTGGGAGCTCCTGGTCAACTGTGCCACACAGGTGGAGCTCCTGGACTCCCTCCGCTGCCCAACTGATCGCGTCCATTGGTGTGACCATGTGACCAGCATGACCATGTGACCAGTGCTGAGAATTCTCTCTCCACTATTGCAGTGTGATTGCAGTCAGCGTGATTTGTGTTGTTTGTGCTACTCTCCCCGCCACCCAGCTGCATACCCCCTGCCATACCCAGCTGAGCACAATGATTGGTGCTGCTCTCCATGCTACCCCTGCCACACCTCCATCAGATCCATTGCCATTTTCATATATTTATTGGGTTTAAAAAATAGGTGACACAAATAGGCATTGGAATGTTACTTTGAACGAAAATTAATACATGATTTCTTTTTCTTCCATTCAATAGGGTCTGAGTCTCTGAGACTGTCTGGGCAAATCGTTAAAGTTTCCCTGAAAATAAGACCTCCCTAGATAGTAAGCCCAATTGCACTTTTAAGCACATGCAATAAAATAAGCCTTCCCCAAAAAATAAGCCCTTCCCAAAAATATTGCAACACAGCAGGAGCCATGAGGTGACCACGCTCAACACCTCCGGTACCTCATAAATAATAAGACCTCCCCCAAAATAAGGCCAAGAGCTTATTTCGGGGGGGGGGGTGTCAAAAGAAAATAAGACCCTGTCTTATTTTCGGGGAAACATGGTAAGGTTTTACAGAAGTGGTTTGCCATTGCATCCTTCCTTGGGCTGAGAGAAAGTGACTGGCCAAAGATCTTCAAGCTCCAGGCCTAACGTGGGAATCAAAATCAGTGTCCTAGTTTGTAGCCTGGTGCCTTAATCACTATATCAAACTTTTGTACAGGTGATTATTAAGTGATTTTATTGAAATTGAATGCCAACATTATGTCATATGCAAATCAAATTTAGCATATATAGGTGTACTCTTTCCTTCGGCTTGACTTCCCAACCACTACACCCCGCCGCGGGGAGGTGGAACCAGAGATACCAAGATGGTTCCGCCCCAGGCGCCTGATGGACCCAGAGAGGTTCCAGACGGAGCTTGGGCCAATACCTGTGACCCTGACCCGCGACTCGATTGACGACCTAGTGGCCACATGGATAGTGCGGCCATGGGGGCCTTGGACCAGGTTACGCCCTTGCGGCCTCTCACGCGGCACCGATCCACCCTGGCCCCTTGGTTCTCCGAGGAGCTAAGGGTGATGAAGCGCCACAAGAGATGCCTAGAGAGCACTTGGAGGTCCACTCGCTCCAAATCCGACCGAACACGGGCTAGGTCCCATTTAAGGACCTACCTAGTGGCGATAAGAGTGGCGAAACGTAACTATCTCGCCACTCTTATCACATCTGCAGATAACCGCCCTGCCACCCTGTTCAGAGTGACCCGCTCACTCCTTCAACAGAGGCCGTGGGAAGCTCCTTTGCAGGGCAGAGCAGAGGAATTTGGAGACTATCTGCAGGATAAAATCGCTCAGATCCAGGACGAGTTGGCCTCCAATGAGATAGGCCTGGGCGGACCGTCCGAGGCAGGTCTTGAGACCGTATTATGGGACGAGTTCAACTTTGTTACTTCAGAGGACATGGACAGGTTGCTGAGGTGGCTGAATGCTACCACATGTTTATTGGACCCGTGTCCCTCCTTGCTGGTACTGGCCTCCTGGGAGGTCACACGAGGCTGGCTCCAGGAATTAGTGAATGCTTCTTTGAGTGAGGGGTTCTTGCCGGCTGCCTTGAAAGAGGCTTTGGTGAGACCCCTCCTCAAGAAGCCTTCCCTGGACCCAGCATTGTTACTTAATTACCGTCCGGTCTCTAACCTTCACTTTCTTGCGAAGGTTGTTGAGAGTGTGGTGGCACAGCAGTTCCCTCGACACCTGGAGGAAAATGTCTATCTAGACCCGCACCAGTCTGGCTTCTGACCCGGGCATAGCACTGAGACGGCATTGGTCGCATTGGTGGATGATCTCTGGAGGGCCCGAGATAGAGGTTGCTCCTCTATTCTGGTCCTGTTAGATCTCTCAGTGGCTTTTGATACCATCGACCATGGTATCCTATTGCACTGACTGGAGGGGTTGGGATTGGGGGGCACCGTGCTGCGGTGGTTCTCCTCCTTCCTCTCCGGTCGGTTGCAATTCATGTTGGCAGGAGGGCAGAGGTCAACGTCGAGGCCCCTCACATGTGGGGTGCCTCAGGGGTCGGTCCTCTCGCCCCTCCTGTTCAACACCTATATGAAGCCGCTGGGCAAGATCATCCGTGGTTGCGGGGTAGAGTACCATCAGTACGCTGATGATACTCAGCTGTACATATCTACCCCCAACCACTCCAACGATACCGTTGAAGTGATGTCCTGGTGTTTGGAAGCCGTGCGGGTCTGGATGGGGAGTAAAAAACTTCGACTCAATCCGTCCAAGACCGAGTGGCTGTGGTTTCCAGTGTCCCGGTACAGCCAGCTGACTCCATCGCTGGCCATTGGGGGTGAGTCACTAGCCCCCGTGGAAAAGGCCCGCAACCTAGGCGTCCTCCTGGATTTCCCCATGGAAAGGGCCCGCAACCTAGGCTATCCTTTGATGACCATGTGACGGCTGTGACCAGGGGGGTCTTTTACCAGGTTTACCTGGTATGCCAGTTACGCCCCTTTCTCGACCGGGATGCCTTTTGCACCATCACTCAAGCACTCGTTACATCCCGCCTAGACTACTGTAACGCTCTCTACATGGGGTTCCCCTTGAGGTGCACCCGGAGGCTCCAGTTAGTGCAGAATGCGGCCGCGTGGGGGATTTTTGGAGCCTCACGGAGCTCCCACGTAACACCCCTCCTGCACGAGCTGCACTGGCTGCCGGTGGCCTTCCAGGTGTGCTTCAAGGTGTTGGTAACCATCTTTAAATCGCTCCATGGCACAGGGCCTAGTTACCTGCGGGACCATCTCCTACCACACACCTCCCTTCGACCAATCCGCTCCGACAGGGAGGTTCTCCTCAGGGTGCTGCCTGCTGGTCAATGCCGGCTGGCAGTGCCCAGGGGAAGGGCCTTCTCTGTGGCAGATCCAGCCCTCTGGAACGACCTACCCCCCCGAACTTTGTACCATCACGGACCTTCGCCTCTTCCGCCGATCACTCAAGACTCATTTTTTTCATCAAGCCGGCCTAGCTTAGAGCCTAGATTTTGATATAATTTTAATAGATTAGGCAATGGATTTTAAAATTTTATTAGCGCGAATATTTTAGCACAGGTCACTTAATTTAATTACTTTTTAACGTTGTGACTGTATTTATTGTTGTTTGCTTGTGTCATTTTTAACTTCCTGTGCACTGCCCTGAGTCCGATTGGGGAGATAGGAGCGGTATAGAAATTGAATAAACATAAACATAAACATACATCTGCATCATTCCTTTATCCAAATGAGAAGATGAAAAGGATACCTGCGGGATCGGATCCTGCCTCATACATCCTCACGGCCGATTCGCTCCCACAGAGAGGGACTGCTCCGGGTGCCGTCCACTAGACTCTGTCAGCGGGCGACGCCCAGGGGAAGGGCTCTCTCTGTGGCGGACCCGGCCCTCTGGAACGACCTTCCCCCCGATATTAGAACGACCACGGACCTCCGCTCCTTCCGCCTGAAATTGAAGACTCATCTTTTCCGCCTGGCCGGCCTAGGGTAGTCTCTCTGTCTATGGGTTTTTAAATGTATACTATATTTATTGGATGTTTTTAGTTAAGGGGATTTTAGCACAGGATTGATTGAGTTTAATTCGTTTTAATTTGTATGTATTTTGTATATTTTTCGTTTTTTAATTTCCCTGTGCACCGCCCCGAGTCCCTGTGGGGAGAGGGTGCGGTCAATAAATGCAACTTTATTATTATTATTATTATTATTATTATTATTATTATTATTATTATTATTATTATTATTATTATTATTATTATTATTATTATTATTATAAAATATTTGCAATACCCCAAAGAATGAGAAACGTTTTTCTTTGTCTTCCTTCTTGTAATTTGGTGGTGTGGCTAGGATGTCATTCAACTTTTCCTAGGGTATAAGATTATATTTTATAACTTGTATTTTAGAAGCTTGTTAGATGTGTTACGTTGTCAGAGTCACAGCACACCCTTTTAAAAATTCATTTCCCACTAAACGTTTATATGAATTACATTATTTTTTTAGTTTACTGTCAATTTGCTGCAATAATTAAAAAAAATGCTTCTGGAAGGCAACATAAACCTGTGCAAATACGTTATCTCTCTGTTATGCATATGAAACTATTTATTATTTTTCCCATCAAGTGGTGTAAAAAAATTACAAAAAATGGAAATAACTAAAAAAATAGCACTGAAGCCTCCAACACATCATTTTCTCTGTAAAATATGCTTATAAAAATACCTACTAGGTTAAGACGTTTTTCAATAATTTTGGCATTCACTTTGTTGCTGTGGATAAAAATGAAAGTCTATCATTGCCCCTCCCTGATATATGACAATAACAGAGGATTAAGTAATACTGTAAGATATTGGCTCCCATCAATGAATAGTGAGTGACAATGGGAGACAGGTACTGTATTTCCTTTATGTCCTACAAGGATATGCCCAGGGAAGGCTTCCTAATTTGAGCAATTGGTTGACTTCAACTTTTCACCTTCTCTAAACAGCACAGCCATTGCCAAGAATTCTGGAAACTTATAAAAAAGATGTTTTTTGGAAGACTTGGAAGCCATTTGTGGACTATGCACTTGGGACCTTGGATGCTTCGACACCTGTACCCAGAGAACGTGGATTTTGGAGGACTTAAAGATATTTGAAGATACCTGAAGAACCAAACTTTCCTTTCCATTGTATAGCACTGGGTAATTTTATTAAAAAAAAAAAAAGAATTCTGGAAACTATCCACATATTTGGAAGGTGAGAAGTTTAAAGATTACTGTCCCAAAGTCATTTGGTTGACTATTGTAGGCTAAATAGACTTTTGAAGGGTGACATCATACAATTTTGTGGACTTTCGGATGAAGGTTGCAATTCAGGTGATTTCAAAGAAGTGTTTAGAATTCCTTAAGTAAAGGCATAAGATTTCATATAAATAACATCTACAAACACTTCTGTGAAATAGGTTTTGCATTAATTCTCCTTTATTTTTTATAATGCAGGTTCTTGAAGAAGGAAAAAATGCTTCTTTGTTTTGCAAAGCACTTCACATAAAATAATTGATTTATATAAGCTTTCCTTGTTTGTTGCTTGAGAAACCTGTTGAACTTTATCTGATTAAGCATATAAGGGTTGGTCCAACACACTTGACTTCTCAAATGCATTGGCAAAGAAATCAGTAAGGTTCTCAAACAGATCAAAAGCAAAAGGTAGCTCAGCAAACATGTATTCTTTCTGAGACCATTCAGTAATAGGACAAGTTTCCTGGATATATATTGAACTCCATTTGATAATGAGAGAATCACTCATTTTTTGTTGCTTGGAAAAAATTAGTAAGGTATTTAAGACAGGGACAATGCAGCTGTCAGCAACCAGAATGACAGCAATTACGGTATAAACATTATGTTTTTCATGACCATTTATCAGAATCAGGTGTGCGTGGGATGCAAAGTACACCTGGATCAATAGAGAGAAATCAGCTTGATTTACTTTGATTGATGAAGCAGATCATTAGGAGGAGGAGGAGAAGTTGTGCCTGACAGGAATCATTCAGTAATTGCTTGATGGAATTAAGATCTGTCAGGTACTGCCATAAACACACCATACTATATAATGCATAGCTTCTATTAACAGAAGATGGCAAGTGATTCTATAGGCATAAATCTCGAAGGCATGAAGAAATATGCACCCAGAGCAAACTTTTTCATTTCGTTTTGCATATGCAGCCAAAACCAAAAGTATATCTTATTCCTGAATCTATTACATCGTATGGGAAAGAAGAATAGAATGTTGTAAGAATAAATGTTATATGTATATAGGCTTTTTAAATTTAATGCAATCTTTTGTTCAATAATGAACAGAAGTATCTCAGCATAATTGTATGAACATATGAACAAAAGTATAGCCAGCCGAACGAACAGGTTTAAAGGTAGCTTCTATCCATGGGCTGTGAGACTTTTAAATTCAACCGCAATCACTCCATGCACATGCTAGTTTTTTTTTTTTCTTTTCTCTCTTTTTTGTTTCTGTTATAATTTTGCACCAGTGAAGTTAAAACCAATTTCATTGTAATTTTTACAATGACAATAAAGATTATTATTATTATTATTATATTAATTCAATGTTTGCTTAACATTTGATCAATTTAAAAAGCTTGTCCAGAAATCAGTTGAAATCTTGTATAAAATAAGTTTGTAACTATTAATCCTGAACTTTTACTTACCAAGAAATATTTAATTTCCAAAACCTACTTTATAATGTTTACCCTATTTCATCCTAATAAAATATTGAGGAGAGAGGGAGAGAGAGAATGGGCTGTTCAGGGAGGGCAAGTGCCTCTGGTGGAGAGGTCTCATGTTCCTTTCAGGGCTGTTCATTCACCTTTAGTTCCCACCTGGTGCTCAGCTGTCACAAGTTGCTCCAAATGTGCTTGTGTTCATGCATGAACATGTGTACACATGCAATGTTTAAATTACCCTTTTAATATTAGTAGAAAAGTAGACAAATATTCATGTGAGGGTTTTGACCTATTCAATATTCATTTGTTCAGACTTATTTTACAGTCAGTTATGATAGTATGTAAATATGCTATCTTTAATTGAAGTATGTACTTATACTAAATATACTAAATTATGTATAGTTCATCCTGTTTGCACCCTGTCTTTCCCTCCCTTCAACAACCATTTTGAATTCTCCATCATTTTAGTCATTCCTTTCATCTGATAAACTGAGTTGAAGCACACAAAGCTTATGTCTTTTCATAAAATGTGTTAGTACACCACCACACTTGTTCTCCTTTGGTGCTACCATAAGCTAATATGGGCCTCTTTTTAGAATGTCTGCAGGCATGTGGCAAAAGAACCCAGGAAAGCCTTTGCAGAAATTCTCAAGAATATAACTTTTCAATTGTTTAGGTTTAGGTTTATTAGTTTTTTATACTGCCCTACTCCGGAAGGACTCAGGGCGGTGTACAGCCAAAGTAAAACATATATAAAAGTTTTTTTAAAAGTTTAAAAAACATATTAAACAATTTGGCCTCTCTTCAAATTAAAAAAACCAAACAAACCCCGATTAAAATTAATAAAAATTCGTATTTAAAATTCATTTTTATGTCAGCCCGGCTTGTTGGAAAAAAAAGGTTTTGAGACCACGGTGGAAGGTGCGTAAGTCAGGGATAGTTCTTAATTCCGGGGGCAATTCGTTCCAGAGGACAGGTGCTCCCACGGAGAAGGCTCTCCCCCTGGGTGTCGCCAGTCGACATTGTTTAGCTGACGGCACTATGAGGAGACCCTCCGTATGGGAGTGTACTGGCCAATGGGAGGCTCTCGGTGGCAGAAGGTGATCTCGTAAGTACCCAGGTCCTAAGCCATGGAGCGCTTTAAAGATAGTAACCAACACCTTGAATCGCACCCGGAAAACCACCGGAAGCCAGTGCAGCTCGCGCAGGAGAGGTGTTACATGGGAGCGTCACGGCGCCCTCATAATTACCTGTGCGGCCACATTCTGGACCAGTTGGAGCCTCCGGATGCTCTTCAAGGGCAGCCCCATGTAGAGAGCATTGCAGTAGTCCAGACGGGAAGAGACAAGGGCGTGAGTGACTGTGCGTAGTGCATCCTGATCTAGGAAGGGATGCAACTGGTAAATCAGGTGAACCTGATAAAAAGCCCCCCTGGCAACAGCCGTCATATGATCTTCCAAGGACAGCTGTGCATCCAGGAGGACAGGAGGTCACCCAAGTTGCAAACCCTTCCTGTGGGGGCTAAGGTCTCACCCCCCATAGCCAGCGATGGAACCAGCTGACTGTAACGGGACGCCGGGAACCACAGCCATTCGGTCTTGGAGGGGTTGAGCCTGAACCTGTTCCTCCCCATCCAGATCCACACAGCCTCCAGGCACTGGGACATCACGTCAAGGGCAACATTGGGGTGGTCTGGGGACAAAACGTACAGCTGTGTATCATCAGCATACTGATGGAACATTACCCCCAAACCATGGATGATCTCACCCAGCGGCTTCACATAAATGTTGAACAGCAGGGGCGAGAGGACCGATCCCTGGGGTACTCCACAAGTGAGGCACCTTGAGGACGACCTCGCTCCCCCACCAACACAAACTGCGAACGGTCAGAGAGGAAGGAGGAGAACCACCAAAGTACAGTGCTCCCCACCCCTAACCCCTCCAACTGCCGCAGCATGATACCATGGACCAGGACAGAGGAACAACCCCTATCCCGATCCCTCCAGAGATCATCGACCAATGCGACCAATGCCGTTTCCACGCTGTACCCAGGCTTGAAACCCAACTGGTACAGATCAAGATAAACAGCTTCATCCAGGTACTTGGGAAGCTGTCGTGCCATCACACTCTCAACAACCTTCGCTAAAAAGTGAAGGTTGGAGACTGGACGATAGTTTGCTAAAAGCACCGGGTCCAGGGAAGGCTTCTTGAGGAGGAGCCTCAACACTGCCTTTTTCAAAGTGGTGGGGAAGAAACCCTCTCTCAAAGAAGCATTGATAATACCCTGGAGCCAGCCTCGTGTAACCTCCTGGGTGGCCAGCACCAACCAGGAGGGACACGGGTCCAATAAACATATGGCAGCACTAAGCCTACCCAAAATCCTGTCTCCGTCCTCGGGAATCACAGGGTCAAACTCCTCCCAGATAACATTCTCAAGACCTGCCTCCATCACCCCATCTAGCCCTACTCAGTCAGAGTCCAGCCCTTCCCGAATCTGAGCAATTTTGTCTTGCAGGTATTGTACAAAATCCTCAGCTTTACCCTGCAAGGTGTCTTTCCGCGCTTCCATATGTAAGAGGGAGCAGGTCACCCTAAACAGGGTGGCTTGGCGATTATCTGCAGACGCAATAAGAGCGGAAAAATAATTAAACTTTGCCACTTTTATCGCCACTAGGTAGGTCTTGATATAAGACCTCACCAGTGTCCAATTAGATTCGGAATAGCTGGCCCTCCAACTGCTCTCTAGGTGTCTTTTCCGGTGCTTCATCTCCCTCAGCTCCTCAGAGAACCAAGGAGCCAACGGGTTTGGCACTGGATCAGAGGCCGCAAAGGCACAATGCGGTTCAGAGCCCCAGCAGCCGCCCTGTCCCATGTGGCCACCAGTTCTCCAGCCGAGTCGTGAGCCTTCGGGAATAGCCAAGCTCCATCAGGAACCTATCAGAGTCCATCAGGCGCCTGGGGCAGAACCCCCTAGTCGGTTCCGCCTCCCTGTGGGGGGGGGGAGGATGTAGCAGATTGGAAGTCCACTCGAAGGAGCAAGTGATTTGACCATGAGAAGGGTTCAATAGCTATAGCCCCTCTTCCCAGATCCTTCAACCACTGACCAGAGACAAAAATCAATTGTTCTTAAGATAGCTATTTTATTTGTGCTAACATGCTTTGTGGAGGTGCCCAGTTTATTGCTTTGGAGAGTCCCATCAGGATCAAAGCTTCTCAATAAAGAAAGGACTATCCCAGCTTACTATCTGAAGGGAAATGTCAATTGTAAAACTTTTCCTGTTAAAAACCTACGGTTAGCCAAATTACTCCAACTCTGGCCATTGGGGGCGAAACACTGGCCCCCGTGGAGAGGGCGTGCAATTTGGGTGTCCTCCTGGATTCCCGGCTGTCCATGGAGGACCATGTGGCGGCAGTGGCCAGGGGGGCGTTTCATCAGGTACGCCTGATGCGCCAATTGCGCCCCTTACTGGACCGGGCTGCCCTTCGCACAGTCACTCAAGCTCTCGTGACGTCCCGACTCAACTACTGTAATGCTCTCTACATGGGGCTTCCCTTGAGGTGCACTCGAAAGCTACAGTTAGTCCAAAACGCAGCCGCGCGGGTGATTATGGGAGCCACCCGATGCTCCCACATAACACCGATCCTGCGCGAGCTGTATTGGCTTCCTGTGGCCTTTCGGGTGCGCTTCAAGGTCCTGACGACCATCTTTAAAGCGCTCCATGGCTCGGGGCCTAGTTATATGCGAGACCGCCTCTTGCCCCATACATCCCTTAGACCGATATGCTCCCACAGAGAGGGCCTTCTCAGGGTGCCGTCGGCCGGACAATGCCGACTGGCGACACCCAGGGGAAGAGCCTTCTCTGTGGCAGGCCCAGCCCTTTGGAACAACCTACCCCCTGAATTACGCACCATCACCGACCTCCGCCTCTTCCGCCAATGTCTAAAGACATACTTGTTCCAACAAGCCGGCCTAGCCTAACCTCCCACGGGGACTTTTTAGAAAGTTTTAAATTGGGTATTTTAAAATTTGGCTTTTAGCATAGGATAGGATAGTTTAATATATATTTTAAATTATGTATTTATTTTTTGTATTTTGTATGTTTTTAAATTTCCTGTGGGTCCTCTGTGGAGAAGGGCAGGATATAAATATAAATAAATTCAAATTCAGTAGAAAGGATAACATTAAAAAGCCTGCCCACTGCTATGAAATGCTTCATTTTTAGGTTTCTAAGGCATCCACAAGCACCCATAAGTCTTAGGAATTTTTTTTCTTGATGTTGTTCTTAATATAAAGTAAAAGTGCTCTTTCAGGCTTCATGAACTGACAAGAATGAGAAGAAAGTGTATGCTTTTAAATGTTTTATGATTGTATTTTTGATGCCAGAATTAAATAGGCATTTGAAGATTTCTGCCTTGGATATCAAGGTAATTTGGCTAACTGTAGGTTTTTAACAGGAAAAGTTTTACAATTGACATTTCCCTTCAGATAGTAAGCTGGGATAGTCCTTTCTTTATTGAGAAGCTTTGATCCTGATGGGACTCTCCAAAGCAATAAACTGGGCACCTCCACAAAACATGTTAGCACAAATAAGAACAATTAAGAACAATTGATTTTTGTCTCTGGTCAGTGGTTGAAGGATCTCGGAAGAGGGGCTATAGCTATTGAACCCTTGTCATGGTCAGATCACTTGCTCCTTCGAGTGGACTTCCAATCTGCTACATCCCCCCCCCCCGCAGGGAGGCGGAACCGACTAGGGGGTTCTGCCCCAGGCGCCTGATGGACTCTGATAGGTTCCTGATGGAGCTTGGCTATTCCCGAAGGCTCACGACTCGGCTGGAGAACTGGTGGCCACATGGGACAGGGCGGCTGCTGGGGCTCTGAACCGCATTGTGCCTTTGCGGCCTCTGATCCAGTGCCGAACCCGTTGGCTCCTTGGTTCTTTGAGGAGCTGAGGGAGATGAAGCACCGGAAAAGACACCTAGAGAGCAGTTGGAGGGCCAGCCATTCCGAATCTAATTGGACACTGGTGAGGTCTTATATCAAGACCTACCTAGTGGCGATAAAAGTGGCAAAGTTTAATTATTTTTCCGCTCTTATTGCGTCTGCAGATAATCGCCAAGCCACCCTGTTTAGGGTGACCTGCTCCCTCTTACATATGGAAGCGCGGAAAGACACCTTGCAGGGTAAAGCTGAGGATTTTGTACAATACCTGCAAGACAAAATTGCTCAGATTCGGGAAGGGCTGGACTCTGACTGAGTAGGGCTAGATGGGGTGATGGAGGCAGGTCTTGAGAATGTTATCTGGGAGGAGTTTGACCCTGTGATTCCCGAGGACGGAGACAGGATTTTGGGTAGGCTTAGTGCTGCCATATGTTTATTGGACCCGTGTCCCTCCTGGTTGGTGCTGGCCACCCGGGAGGTTACACGAGGCTGCCACAATGTCCTGAAGAAGCGGACAAGGTCTCTGTATTGTCAAGTTGACCATTAGTTTACTGGATCATGGTCTCTGCTGGGTCACGAAAGAGGCAAAAAAGGTGAGCTGCAGTTCCTCCATGCAGTAGTATTGACCATTTTGACAAATGTGATGGCACCCCCATCCTTGAAAAAGGCAGTGGTGCTGCCACTTGTCAAGAGGTCATCCCTGGAGCTAACAATTTTTAATAACTATTGATCAGTCACAACCTCTCATTTCAGGTCTGACTAGTTTGCACCTGATAAGAACCTTGGAAAAAAATAGTTTATCTAGACCCATTTTAGACCAGTTTCAGGCTGAGGCACCTTTGTCACATTTGGTGGTGGTGGATCTATATCTATCTTTGTGTTCCTTAATGTCTCAGCAGTTTTCAATTTCATTGACCTTCTATAATGGCTTGATGAGCTGGGGATTAGGGAAACTATTTTGCAGTGGTACGGTTACTTTTTCTGGGACAACTCCAATTCAGTGTTGGTTGGTGTGGACTGATCAGCCCCTTCTTCCTTCATTTCTGGTGTGGGGTAGTCTGTCTCCCATATTTTCAACATCTACAGTATATGAAACCATTGAGTAAGGTCATCTACCAGTTTGAGATTTAGTATATGATACCCAACTATATCTTTTTAACTCTGGGCCAGCCAAGTAAGATTATTGAGGTCCTGTTCCAGTGCCTAAAATCTGTGTAGATATAGGTGGGAAAGACCATTTCCAACTCAATCCTATCAAGACTGAGTGATTGTGGGAGGCCACCCAGATTTGGAGATATTCCAACTTTGATCTTAAGTGGATTGTATATCCCCATTCAAAGATAATGTATAATTTGATGGTCCTCCTGATCTCAGAACTCTTGCTCAATGAACAGGTGCAGTAGTGGCCAGGAAGGCTTTTGCCCAGCTTCATTTGGTGTATCAGTTGTACGCTCTTCTAGATTGAAGAGCCATTGAGACAGTCACTCATGCTCTGTTTACTTCATGCCTTGACTATTACAGTGCATTCTACATGGGGCAGTCCTTGAAACTAGTCCAGAAGTTTCAACTGGTCTAGAATATAGTTATGGGCCTTTTAATATCCATATTTTACCAGGTTGCAAGTGCAATTCGCATGCTTCTCATTACCTATAAAGCCTTAGGTGGCATGGGGCCTGATTACTAGAGGGACTGCCTACCTCTCATAGTATCTGCCCTGCAGGTTCAGTCTAGCAGGATTAGTGCACTTTTGGTTCCATCAATTAAACAATATCATATGCCGGGACTCTGGAATTATGCCTTCTCTGCAACAGCAGATACCCTCTGGAATGTAGTTCACTCCAAAATGTGAATGTTTTGCATCCTATTGTTTTTCCAAAGAATTTAAAGACTTTTACCAAAAACGTTTGTCCAGGTTTTTGGTAAAGATGATTGACATTCCTTTTTTCTTTCTGGTTCTCTGAGTTTATTTTCTTTGCCATCTGTGTTCCGCTTGTGCTTGCACTATTTCTCTTTTTTTCTCTTTTTGCTTTCTGGTCTTAAATATTTTTGACAATTATAAACTTCTTTGAGTCACTAGGTGCCAAGAGGCATATAGATTTTAATAACAATAACAATAATAATACAGTTGGCTGAGTTTCATGTTTCATGAATAAAGTAAAAAATAATGATATTTTCTAAATTTACCGGACTTGAACATTCTGACTCTACAAAAAACTACCCTACTTGGAACAGCTTCTATCGTCCGATGTTACCTTGACAGTTCCTAGGTCCTTGGTTAGGACTCGAGCTGTTGAGCTACCAACCAGCCCCAAAGGCTGTGAATCTCACCAAAGATTAGCATAATAATAATAATAATAATAATAATAATAATAATAATAATAATAATAATAATAATAATAATAATACAACAATAACAACAACAACATACCTAGGAACTGTTAAGGTAACGTCAGAGGATATAAGCTGTTCCAAGTAGGGTGGTTTTTTGTAGAATCAGAATGTTCAAGAATGATACATTTAGAATTTCCAAATAGCGAGGTAACCCTTTGGGTATTGCTGCAAGGGGTCCAATTGCAATTGGGACAACACACAATTTCTTTTTCCACAGTCGCTCAACTTCAATTTGCAAGTCCCGGTACTTTGTGTCTTTTTTCTTGCTGCTTATCTTCAATTCACACATCACCAGGTATTGCAATGTCAATGAATCAAACTTTTTCCCCCCAACTATTGTTATGTCAGGTGTGTTGTGAGCCAAATGCTTGTCAGTCTGAATTCTGAAATCTCACAAGAACTGGACTTTTTCATTCTCTAGAACCTTCTCAATCTAATGTTCTCAGTGGTTTGTGCTGTACTCAAATCCAAACTTTTGGCACAGATTCAGTGAATGATAGCAACTCGGTCATGGCGTTGTTGGTAGTCAGTTTGTGAAATTTTGCTGAACTCACTGATCAAATGGTTGACTGTCTCATCTTTCTCATTACAGAGGCGACATTTGCTGTTAGTGGTAACATGCTGAATTTTTGCCTACATGCAATTTGTGGCTAAGGACAAAATCAAGCCTTCTGTTTGTTTTTTCAGTACTCCTGATCTTAACCAGTTCCACGTTAGCTTTGGGTCAGCTTTTCCTTCAATACTTTTCAAATATTGGCCATACATAGCTCACTTCTGAATTACTTCTTTCTTGTATTCAACTTTTGACTTGATTGTCTTCAAAAGGTCTCCTTTATTTACTTCCTTAATCATTGGTTCTTCACTTTTCTGGATGTAGTCATTCAAGATGTGTCTTTTTTCTTCTGCAGTCTGCTTTACTTGTAGGAGTCCTCGACCACCTTCTGCTCTTGGTAGATATAATCAGTCAACATCACTTTTAGGGTGCAAAGCATGATTCATTGTCATAAGCTTCCTCATTTTTCTGTCCAAATTGTCCAACTCCATCTGAGTCCAGTCAATTATTCCTGCAGAGTATCGAATCACAGGTATATCCCAGGTATTTATGGCTTTTATGATGTTTCTTCCACTCAATTTGGACTTTAATATCTTGTGAATTTGTCGAATGTACTTGGCTGAAGTTAATTCCTTGACTTTATTATGCACTAAGTCAGAGGCTTCTAAAATTCTCAAGTGCTTGTAGCCTTCTTCTGGTTTTACTACCTTCATCATTTCTTCATTCTCAAGTTCTATTTCATCATCTTCTATGACCTTGCCTGCTTTGATCGCCATTGTTGCACATTTGTCAATTCCAAATTGCATTATTATTATTATTATTATTATTATTATTATTATTATTATTATTATTATTATTATTATTATTATTATTATTATTATTACTTATACTGTATATTTTAGATTTTGTTATCAATTATTTTTATAATTGCTCTTAGAATTTTCATTTTATGTTATCACCAACCTGATTTTATTGTTTAGTTTAGTTTATTTCGATTTATATACCGCCCTATTTCACCAAAAAGGGACTCAGGGCGGTGCACAGAAAGATAAAAAGCTCCACAATATACAAAATATAAAAAACAATTAAATTATTAGAACTGTGCTAAAATTTAAATAAATAATTAAAACCCAATAAATATCGAATTAAAATATTGATTTACTCTTTTGTATTGCTGTACATTATGAAGAATGTTTCTAGATAACTCATACATTTAAAATAAAAACAAAATAATACTCGTGACTTCTGTTAGATTTATATTCTGCTTTTCCTTCAGGAGCTCAATGCAACATAAAGAATGTTCCATTTCCCCCACAATGGCAATTTTGTATCTGGCCTAAAGTCAACATATAGAAATTCAAGGAATCTTGAGGTTATATTACTTATTACCTAGTCTGAGTTTTCAACGAAAAGAAGGATGATGTCCATAGAGTATAACTACATGTGAACAACAATCATATTAAAATGCATAGTGCACTTATTTCCCATCATGCTTTATTTTTCCATTTCTTAGCATTTCATGGCAACATTTAGAAACACACATATAATCTCAGCAGGACACCCTTGCTGAAGGAAGGAATCTTCAGAGTTAGTGTAGTTCAATTATGCATGATGCTGGCTTGATGTAGGCTCAAGAAACCAATATTCAGGTATGCCCAGAGTCCTCTTGTGGGATGTGAAAAAAGAAGTACCCGCCCCTCCTGTAGCAGAAGGAGGAGATAGCAGGAGCATAAACAGCAAAAGAAACCCACCCATGCCTTAATCTCACCCCCTCCTTTTTTATTTTTAGATCAATTGAAGTTCACTGATTTGTGCAGTGGGAGGCTCAAGTCAACAGTAGCAGGCTGGCATTTCTTAGAGAAGAGCTAATACTCTTCTATGACACACTGACATCCAAAGCAGTGGGAGAGTGACAGGTGGCATTCCCTTTGTTACACTGCCTGTCCACATGCCTCTGACATCTCTTCATGGGCACAGCAGGGCTTTGATTCCTCTGTGTTTGGTATTCATGCCCTTTCCGCAGTGCTGTGCCACCAATTTACAGAATGCTCGGAATTGCAGAAATTCAAAGCATCTGAGCTTCCAAGGGTAGATGATACACTGTTGGATTGGGGGGGGGGAGGGAGAAGTGGACAGGCGTGGGAAATCATCATGCTGTTTCCCTGGTTCTTGGAAATAAGGAAAAGAAAGAGGAAAAGAAAGAGGGATGAAGAGAGAGAGAGAGAGAGAGAGAGAGAGAGAGAGAGAGAGAGAGAGAGAGAGAGAGAGAGAGAGAGAGAGAGAGAGATTATAATGAGCATAGGTCACAAATGTCCTCTTGGACCAGCCCACTGGAACGGTTTCCTCCCACAAGTGTCATTGTGCTACACTTGAGATCAGGAGCTGGTCTTTAGTATTCAGAGTGCTAATTCATTTTGTTGCTGGCAGTGCTGCATTAATGATCAAGCGACGACAATGAACACTGTCTGCATAACAAATGTGCCTTTCTCCAGTGGCAGTAAATACAAAATGATTAATATAGAATCGGGGCTCATATGGAGTGCCTTTCTTTTTACATCTTCTCAAATGATGATATTATTATTATTACTATACCTGAATATTGTCAGATTTCTAGGGAAGAGATTTCTGCTGTTCCTATGCTGCTATCTATCCATATTTCTATCTGTGTATGGATTGGTATGTCTCCATTTCTATCCAACTACACCCATGCATCATTATTTGGGCAAAGCTGCTTGGCACTTTCTCTCTCTCTCTCTCTCTCATTGGAAAGCTGCCTTTTCCTATACTGGATGCAAATGATTATTAATACTCTGTTCTTTGCTTCTGACATTTACCAAGGCAGAATCATCAGACTGAACTAAATCACGTCCTGCTCCTTCTGGCTACCTACCTAAGACGATCTTCTATTAAAATTAAAAGATTGGAACAGGTGAGATGTGTGCCCACATTTTTTGAAAGTGTCAGTCGCTGCTTCCTTTTAGTAGGAGCCGAGAAAGCTCCAATTTCATGGGGTTTGGACTTAAATGAGAGGGAAAGAAAGATTATTCCTTCCCATTTAATCATAGCACTGATGTTTGGGCAATATCAGTCAGTATGAAAAAAAAAAGGATTATGCTATTCTTAGGAGTACAAAAAAGGGTTATTTGTCAATGCTGGACAATGCCGGCTGGCGGCTCCCAGGGGAAGGGCCTTCTCTGTGGCGGGCCCAGCCCTCTGGAACGACCTGCCCACTGACCATCATACCATCACGGACCTTCGGCTCGTCCGGCGAGCATTAAAGACTTACTTTTTTCACGCGGCCTGCCTGGCATAGTGTGTTTTTACTATCATTTTAATAGGGTTTCTTATTATTTTAACACAGGTTAAATTAATTTAATTTAATTTTAAATTTATCTATTGACTGTATTTATATGTATTTTATCCTTTATTATTCCTGTGCACCGCCCTGAGTCCCTACGGGAGAGAGGGCGGTATACAAATCAAATTAATAATAATAATAATAACCTGTTTTCTCTTTTGTGTTATTTGCGAGAACCTCCTTGCTTTTGAAATGTAAAGGAGTTTGGAGCAGTGGTGGAGAGATCAGTGTTAGCTCTCTATTTAAGTATATGGCTACTTTTTATTCACTTTGTACTCTGGTGTAACACTGTTCACATACGTGTTACCATGTCATCTGATTATAATGTGCCAAAAGCTTCCTCTCTTCAATCCCAAGCAGCCTTTTAAAGAGACATCTTTACTGGAAACATCTTTATCATTATTAAAGGAATACATGCAGGCCTAAACGTATGATCACAGTTGAGTCTAGCATTTCCTTTGCTAAGCAAGACAGTTGTTAAATGAGCTGTGCCCAAGGTTAGTTTCTTTTTGCCACAGTTGTTAAACAAATCAGTGCAATTGTTAAATGAAGCATGCGGTTGTTATACAAATCTGGTTTCCCCCCATTTACTTTGCTTGTTGGAAGCCAGATGGGAAGGTCACATATGATAATCATATGACCCCAGGACACTGCAAATGTCATAAATAAATAAATGCAATCATAAATGTCATAAACACATAATAAATACATTCCAGTTGCCAAGCGCTCAAATTTTAATCATGTGACCGTGAAGATGCTGCAATGATCATTAAGTGTAAAACCAGTCACTTTTTTCAGAGCCACAGTAACTTTGAACAGTCATAAAATGAATGATTGTAAGTCAAGGACTATCTGTAAAATACCTTTTGCATACCTTCTCAGACACCACTTTTAGGATTCCTTCCTTGTAGGTGCCTTTTGAAACATGGGATATTTCCTTGTTTTATAACTATCCTTCTAGCAAGAATGGCAATTTTGAAACTGTGCACCCTCTTTTAGACCTCTGAATGAAATTTCATCTGAAAGAGAATCAGGCAGTTTCTTTCCAGTTGGCGTAGATAAAAAAAAGTTACTCTTTCATTATGAATTTTAAAAATATGAAATCTCTTAACCAATCCACTCTTCCTCCCAATTGGTTGGTCACAAAAATACCTGGAATTTCCTTCCTCTGTTTTTTGAAAATGAAAGCTTTCCCCCTTTTAATTCATAAGCATTTCCCCACCATTCTCATATGAACAACTGTGCTGGGGACCTACACACACACTCTGACCTTGAAAGGTAATTTGCACAGAAGGTTGTGTCTCTCAATTTTTCCCTCTGTACAGCATTGGGAAGATAATGAAAATATATTTTATTGGTATTTTTTTATGTATTGGTGTCATTATTTTTAGTAGTATTCAATGACATATTTAGCTGCAAGCACTGATTGGTCATATTTATGTGATGCTTCAAATATGAAATTGGTTTATATAAAATAGTCATATCCTTTAGATATTCCCTTTTGGACATAAGTTAAATTATTTTATATATTTTCTTTTGGAAAACTCATTCCGTTTTGTATGTCTTTTGAATTATATAGTGACAAGTTGAAAATTAACTGGTGGACAAAGGAAATGAATACGGCATCTATTCATTGCTGTTAAGAGAAGTTGGAAAGATAATCATTTTCTGTCAATTATGCAATAGCCCAGAGACTCATCTTTTTTCTAGATTTGAAAAAAGCACTTGGCTGCCAAAAATCCCATTTTGAGTACTACATAGAGTTTTGGGCTGAATAGCTTTCTTGATGCTTGCTTTGCTGTTTCTATTGTAGTTGTTAATAATTACTATATGTCTAGGGTTAAGTATACATTATTATTTGAGGCATATCTTTCTGCTTGTATAACAATGATTTGCAATTGTGGTTTGGACTGCTATGTTTATTATTCCTAATCCATCAGAAAGTTGAAAGAAAATTTAAAAAAAGGAGTTTAGTATCTATCTCTCCATCCATCTGCATGCCAGCAAAAGAAATAATCAAAATCAGGATAAAATTGATCCAAATTTGTGGAAGGGTAAAAATATTAAAATAAAAAATGCAAAAACTAGGCAAATCTGGGTAGAAGGGGGGAAAAATCCCAAATATTACTCTATCATTTTAATAGCACAGAAAATGTATTCCTTTACATCTATTAGCAACAAAAGATGGTAGATTTTAGAAGAAGTCCTTTCCCCTATCAGGAGATCTTTAATCAGGAATCCACAGATCATTCTATACATCTTAGGAAGATTCTTCTGCCCTTTAATTCAAAGGGCGCGCTAAAGCTTTATCTAGGAAATCATGGAGCCATTGTATACATTTATCAAAATTTCTCTTTCTAAAAGGAGCAACTTAGACATAGTGTCAACTCCTAAATCATTTCCATGTATATTATTGAGTTAACATTGGAGGAAAGGGGGGAGAGAATTCCATGCATACCTTCGGCTAGAGTTTGATCTCAGATTACTGTAGCAGGCTTGTGAGGCTTGTAATTTTACAACCTGTTGCAGCACCTCGTTGGCCAATGTGATTTATGATACAGACTGAGGGGAGAAACAGGAGTAAAGTTGAGCCATCATTTAACTGAGATTGGATCTGACTCCACGCGGGTATTGCCGAGGTGTTCTTAATAAATGACTGGATTTCTTTTGAAACATGGCCTGAGGCTCATAAGTTAATTAGGGCATCTTTTGGAAACCTGGCAAATAGTTGGCTTTATTATAAGTAGCTGACTGGTCAGCTGTTCTGCACAAAGCATTTTGCCTGTAATGTCAAGTCAGTAGTAATGCAACTTGGCCTGTTTGCTTGTAATGCTGTATTATTCATTGTAGTCATGAATCTGATATTCTGAATTGGTTACCAGTTCAGAAAGGATTTCCTTTCCCCATGCCCAATAGAAGTCATTTGTTTCATCTGGATGCTGCTGATTATCTTAGTTGATGCTATTGGCTATGTACCTTTCCTCTGCATATGGGTCACTTTAAGTGAAACTGAGCAGGTTGCTCTTCAGAGGATAGATGGTCCTGTCTCTCAGCATCTTAAACTGCACAATCTTTTAGTTTATTCCAGCTGCTTGGTTAACCCACCTAGTAAAGTGTGGAGGAAGGAACAGGTGAATGAATGAGTCTTGCATACAATGAATAGGTCAACAGGTGTCCAATTAGGGCATCACCAAGCAGGTTAAACACAAAGGGGAATGTGGGGAGGGGAAGGGGTTAAGTGGTGTGTGTAACTTAATGCTTTAGGGAATACATGATTAATAGGACACTGTTAAAACTGACTTGAATTTTCACATATATTCCACCTCTCTTGCAGCTTGACAAAGAATAGGTGGTGGTGACTTGGAATGAAAAGGTGGGGAGAATTGCATCCAAGCATCATCAGTTCCTGGGAAACATTGCTACCCTCTCAAGGACACCCCAAGCAGATGTCCCAGTAGGGCCAGCTGGTTCCCATAACAAAATGAACAGAAATGATTGGTGGACATAATGGATTGTGGGTGGCCTGTGGAGAAAAGGGGAAATGAACTATGTATGCTTTTGCCTGGGAAGCTGAGAGCTATTTCGCTTCTTTTGTACCAATATCGATTTATTCAGTAAGGTTTGTACTTGTAAAATAATGTCTCAATCTTTTTGTAGATTCACCAACTGGACAGTTGACAGATACAATTTTGTAAGCACCAAAGTTAAATGAACAAATGGTCATCTCAATTATTAATTAAGAAAATCCTTACATTTAACACAAAAACTACTCCCCTGAAAACAAGAGCTGTTTGCTTTTAACTGTAGACAAAAAGTTATGCTGTTGAAAGGAATAGGGGTATGTTGATAACCTTCATGAAAAGAAAGAGAAGAAGCATTCTTTCAACAGGACTGATTTTTTGTTGTTGTAAAGAAACTTGCTGACTGAGAGAAATGAGTAAAGCAAATTACTTAGCTGATCAGTTTCTTGAGCACTTTTCTCATAAGGTTCAGTAGCTAATGCCATTTCCTCCATGATCTGATGCATGTGGGACACAACACTTTTATGAGAGGATTTCACACAATGACAGCAGAAACATGAAGTAACTCAGTTATTCACTATTTTATGTAGGCAGCAGTGCTCACTGCCAGTATGGCCTCTGACACAATATCTGCCTTCTTGTCAAGAAGAAGTGGCAGGGTTGGATGATTAAGCAAGTCTGACGCCAAGGTTCAGAACCCTGGAACTGTTTTAGGAACTGTAAACTGGTTCGGAGTATGAGGTTTAGGACCTTAGAGATCAAGGCTGTAGTGCAGTAACAGGATTATCATTGTCTACACCAAAATAATATTCTCTCTTATTCCTATGACACTTCAGGTTCTTGAGAACTTCCTCCAGATGTAGAGTAGAGTTTATTGGATATTTAGTTTAAAAGTAACTCAAAGAAAAATGTATAGCTTGATATAATTCCCTATGATGGTAGTTAGGACCATATCATCAGCTTTTGCATCCTTATGAAGATTAACTAATTTATCATCTTCTTTATTATCAGAGTTATATGGCTATTGTAGACACTTGCTATAGTGATATGTCACTCTGCTTTTATTCCACAATAGTTTTTGTCTGTTTGATAGTTTCCTCACCAAATTGAATTATTAA
Source organism: Rhabdophis nuchalis (assembly GCA_039707465.1). NCBI lineage: Eukaryota > Metazoa > Chordata > Lepidosauria > Squamata > Natricidae > Rhabdophis > Rhabdophis nuchalis. The sequence continues at coordinate 42,797,245 of CM077651.1, read as the reverse complement.
CCTATCTTTTAAATTATTAATATGAGGTGATATGTGCTAGTTTATAGATAATGTAATAATTTTTAAAAAGGAGTACTTGAATAGTAGATTGTGAAGGTTAATTAGATTACCTTGTTTTGTGGATAGTAAATGAGATTTTGAAAGAGATTGGCTTTGTTTTGACTTCTCAACTATAGAAAATCTGAAACTGACTGATTTAAGTGGCAGAAACTCCAAGGAAATTATAGATCACAGATCCTCTGGACATTTCTCTTCTTATACCCACAGAATGAGACTTTCTAAATCTTACATATGTATGCTTCATAATTGATGGTACTTTAGGCTAGCATAAAAGCTGTTTTATTCAACAGCTCATGTTTTCTATAACTTGGTGCTAAAGGACTATAATGCTATGTCTCTTCTCCTGATCTGTAATAGGATGCAAGAATGATAAATTCTCAATGAGATTGAAACTGTTTGAGTAGACTGATTATGATAACATGCTTTGGTTGTACTAGGTTTATATAGATTATTGTCAGTAAGGGTATACATTAGTTCAGTTATATGCTTATAGTAAGGATATTGGCTTGGTTTATCTTTGTAGAAAGAAAAGATTGGACAGTTTTCAAAGGATAGAAGTAAGAATATATAAAAAGAAAACAAAAGCGAAGTGTTCTGTTACATTGATATCATTCTAATTTAAGTAGAAGCATTCAATAATGTGTGTGTATGTATGTATGTATAGCAGAAAAACAAGTTGGAAAACTTATTGGGTGAGTTTATATTCAAATCATAGCAACAGACAAATTATTAAAACCTTAAGAACGTAAAGGAATTTGAAATAAAAGTGAAGAAGCTAAATAATTTTTTTAATCTAAAAAGTTATAAATGGATTAAGGGTCTGAGTACATTTGGAATATTGACTTTTACTATACAATGTTGAAATTAATTATAAAAAAATAAACCCCTTCTTGTGGGAAACTGACTTATTTGGGCAATCCTGGCTATTGCAAGTCATAATAGAAGATAGATAATCATTTTAGAAACTGGACACTAGAGGGGACTAAAGATGTAAAGCAGAAAAAAATACAAGCTTGGTCTTGATGTCAGTTAATACTGGGAATTTCAAAGTGACATAAAATGTTATAACACCAGAAATATTCAAGGAGGTCTTTAAAGAATGAAGCAGGAAATTAGTAATGAAAATATCAACATGGTGACTAATAATGCCTGCTTTATGTCTACAATATGTTAATGAAGGAATGACAAATATGGAACAAATTTTATCTGACAACATGGGGAAATACGGAACGTAGAACTACAAATAAAAGTCCAAGAGAATATTTGGAAAAGGATTCCTTAATGCAGGGGTCTCCAACCTTTGCAACTTAAAGTCTGAAGGACTTCAGCTCCCAGAATTCTCCAGCCAGCAAAGCTTAAGTCTGAGAACTGAAGTCCTTCAGACTTAAAGTTGCAAAGATTGGAGACCCCTGCCTTAATTTATACACAAAAGAAACTGGCTGAAGTTCTAAAAAATTAACAAAAGAAATAGAAATTATAAACCAAGAAAATGGTCTGAAAATGTTTTCCTACTGTATCTAGAACTAAAATGAAGGTATGGAAAGCAAGTTGGCTTGTTTAATCAAAGTTTAAATAAGATATTTTTTTACAATGCTTTTTCAATCCTATATTCACTTTTGGCTGACCCCAGGATTAAAAAAATAGATGTTTTATGGGTTTCCTTATAGATAAGAGGTGGGATATGAGATGGAGAGATATCTGCAGTAACCTTATAGGTTGTGAACAGTTACTAAATTTGTTTACACTTGTGATGCAGGTTGAAATAAATTTAAGGTTGAAAAGAGGTATAAAAGATGCAGGAAAAAAGGAGAAGGGCGGGGTATAAATTCGAACAAATAAAATAAATAAAAGAAAAAATAATGAAAAAGAATATATGCATTTATTTATATATAAAAATAAATAGAACATCATGGATATTTTCTTCTTTTCTTTTTCTTTATTTTTTCCTGCATCTTTTTTCAAGTCTCTTCTGTCAAGTTTAGTTGGCATTAGTTTTAAGTAATTAAAAGTAATTAAAATTCTTAATCAAAATATATTCCCTCAAAGGCATGAAATAAAATGATTTTTCTTCCTATCAACTATCATTTTAATTCATTGGTGTTCTTTTGTAAAATCAGCTTTATAAACAAAAATAAATGTAAGTGCTTGATGGGAAGAGAGCTTGGGGAAGGAATAACATTGGAGGGCAGTGGACCAAAATAAATTGCTTCATGACTGGATATTTCAAAGAGTATTAGAAATATAGCTAGTAGGGGACGCGGTGGCTCAGTGGCTAACACGCTGAGCTTGTCGATCTGAAAGTTCAGCAGCAGTTCAGCGGTTCAAATCCTAGTGCCGCCTAAACAGGGGTATGTTCTGGCCGGCACTACTGGCCATTTGCTTGCGTGTGCGCTTTGCACACGCATGCACAGTTTCATTAAAATTGTTCTGTGCAAGCGCGGAACTGAAAAACAAGATGGTGCCGACTGGGGAACCAGTTCGTGGGCGTGGCAGGCCTGGATGACTGCCAGTTCCAGAGACCCAAGCCACCAAACCACTACCAGTTCAACTGAACCGGTTCGAACCAGCCGGAACCCACCATTGCACATAACGGAGTGAGCTGCCTTTACTTGTCCCAGCTTCTGCCAACCTAGCAGTTTGAAAGCACATGAAAATGCAAGCATAAAAATAGGGAATACTTTGTTGGGAATGTAACAGTGTTCTGTGTATCTTTGGCATTTAGTCATCCCAGCCACATGACCATGGAGACCTCTTCAGACAACGCCAGCTCTTTGGCTTTGAAACGGAGATGAGCACCGCCCCCTAGAATGGAATCCTGCCCTCTGGAATGACCTACCCCCTGACCTACGTACAACCACGGACCTGCGCCTCTTCCGCCGGGCCTTTAAAACCCATCTATTTCGTGCGGCCGGCCTGGCGTAGTCTTTTAATCTGTTTTTATTAGGGGTTTCTGTTGGGGATTTTAGAACAGGCTTAGTGGTTTAATTCAGTTTTAGCGTATTTATTGTGTTTGATGTTTTTATTGTTGTTTTATTATTGCCTGTTCACCGCCCTGAATCCCGCAAGGGAGAAAGGGCGGTATACAAATCTGAATAAACTTAAACTTAGAGTTGGGAATGATTAGCACATATGTGCAGTGGGAACTTTTACCTTTAAATGTAGCTATGTGAGGAAAGTTATTTTGGAACTAAGGAATTGGTGAAACAGATCACTTCTAGTAGTGATTTGTCTCCTCACTTGCTTTTTGCCCCATTAGGGAAACTATAGAAGCACTATCAATATAAGTAGTATCTTGAAAAATAGTTTCCTGTGAAAAAAAGGGGAAAAACATCATCTCTTCCACCATTTTTTAAAAAGATAGATGATGCACTTTTTCCCATGTTTAGTCTTACTTGTCACCCAGTTCTTTGCTTACAGAAGATTCCTAATTTATATTCTGTCATTGGAACTGAAAGGCTCACATGGAGTCTGGATGGGGAAAAAGAACGAATCCAATATGATTTCATTATGTTTCTAATTTGTATAACCTTTAATAATAGCACTTCCACAGAGAACCTTTGTACAATTTCCTGATTGGTCAAGTGCTTCTGTGATCCCATTGTGTCATGACTCTTCAGCAGTCAAGCAGATTTGCTGGGCTTCAGTATAAGAAGAATGTCTGAAATGAATTTCAGCTCGAACTCTGGAGACTATATAGCTTGGATAGGATTTTGGCTTCCCCTTGAGTTTCAGTCACTACAGCAGAGTGTATAAAAGGAATATTGGACTAACTTTACATCTCTATCTGAGTATCCTAGAGAAAATTGTCAAGATTTTATCTGTGTCTCAGTTTGCATCTATGGAGAGACATCTGTTGTTTTTCAAAGTATGTTAGTTTGTAGCTGGACTGTTAGGATATTCATCCTTATGTTGGGTTGACAATCTATATAAGCCAGTATTCTTAAAGAGTATATGTAGCTTTAAAAACTATGTTGAATTCTGATTGGCTGTGCTTCTCAGCTCTACCATAAACACAGTTCATCCCTTTTTCGAATCCTTTTGATTCCTGTGCTTACTGTTTGCCATTGAGGAGCTGAAGCTGAAGACTGAAGAAAGAAGAAGTATTTGTTTTGCATCACTGTAAGATAACTCTGTTTTTGGTGAAGGACTGTTATTGTTTGAGAAGTTAGAATCACTGATCGGAAGAAGTATTTTAGTTGCTACAAAGTAAAAACTATTTATTTTCTTACTATCAGTGTTTTAGAGTTTGTGTGTGATTAAAGCAATGTATCTCTTTACTGTCTGGTGTATTACACTATTCCGCATTTACTTTCAAATGGTGTTTGTTACCCCTAACACTGGTTCTGAACCCAGAGTTGCTAACATGGAGTGAAAGGATTTATGTTATTCTACGACCTATAGCACTTTGAAATGGAGGAATGTTTATTTACCCCTTGTTCTCACTATTTGTGATTCATCAAACAGATTTGTGAAAAATTAACTACCATGTAACATGACAACAATGGTTTACTTCAATAATTTTTAAAAAGCAGTGCATAAATTGAGGACCCAGAATGTCTATACTAAAAACTATTAGTTGAAATGCTAGACTAAAATTGGTCTTGTCTGTATCTGTTACAATTGTGTTAGGTAATCCAAGTTTACTGAAGATTATTGCTGAGTATTTTCACAACTGTTTAATATTTACGTATTTTACAATATTTGAATACCACCCACATCTTGAAGAACACAGCAAAGCAAAATAAATACAACTGAAGCAGTATGAAAGTAAAAAGTCACAAACCGATCAAGATTAAGGGCACACCTATGATGGTGCTTATAAACAATTTAAGGCAAAGGTTAAGTTAATGATTGCCGTTACCTTTAAAGGTAATGGCCATCATTCTAAATTAGGGCTGGAAGCCTAATGTCAACCAAATAACTGACTGCCAATGTCTGGGTTGTTTTACAACAGTGAATTTGTCCTGCAAATAATATGACTGTAACATTCTATATTCATTTCAGTTGCCAAGTCATCTTCAATGTTAGACCCACATTCACTGCATTACAGTAGTTCAGCCGAATGATGATTAGGATGAGAATTATCATCACCAAAGCACCCTGGTCCAGGTAGGATTGTACATTTGCTATTCAAACATCACCCTTGAATCCAAAAGGACTTGTAAAGCATGAACCACTTCTCTCAGTAGGAGAAGAGCCTATTCCAGAGTAATTATTAGGACCAATATTAGCAGATGCTTACTGAAGAATGACAAATCTGTCTTGGCATTATTTAATGTGAGCTTGTTTTCCTCATGTAATCTCTAAAGTCTAGTTAAGGCATGAGGCTATAACTGAGGTAAGAGCTCTCTTTTACTTTGCTACAACTAAACTGCTCAGGATTTTACTGGTTTCTTGAAATCAGGAGATGAAAATCATTGAGGCTTTCTGGTAGTCTAATGGTGCATAATGAGAGGAATTGTTTTTTCTTTCCCTCTTTTGGATTTTAATCTATGCTATTGGTGTCAATGACATTTTTTTCTATCTCTTGTAGTTATTTGGCAATATTTGGGAGAAAAGTTATAAATATTAAGACAATCCTTAAGTATGGAGAATACTTTAAAAAGTATCATCCTAAGAAAGCTGATAGAATGTAGAAAAAAGTGAATTGGCAAAGATTAACATTAGTTTAGAAGTGTAATTTGTAATCATATCTCCTATTTGTCCTGTTTTTTTCTTTGTCACACCATTCTTTTGATCTTCCTGTCTTTCCCCCTTGTTATACCAATAATTAGAATTTTTTTAATTTTTATTTTTTATTTTTTGCTGGTAACAGAGTTGTGGCAAAGAAGGGAAGAATGGAAGGAAGAATGAAACGAAGAGGCAAATTCAGACAATATGACTAAGGTTTTACATAAATTATCTGAGATTTTGTAAAGCATGTGTGTCAATGAAGCACATTCAACTATAGCTTTATTTCACTTTTGATTGCCGTAGGATTGGACAGTGTATATTTGTTATGCCTGTTTCTGGCTTAAAAATTACTTGTCAAAACCTGAATGACAAGCAAGACACAGACGGATAAAAAATAAATTTTGATTTAAACAGATCATTTTATTCTAACTACACTAGATTCTTAGTTCAGACCCATAAAGTTTGTTCACCCTTTTTCAACTGTTTGCCAATTAAGTAAAATAATGCACTATCTGCCAGGATGAATTAATTCATGAGAAAATAAAGATATAAAGAACCATAGCAAAGGGCAAAGCCGAGATAAAATATTCAAACTTGTCCATGAAGTAATCGCCTACGTAAAGCAAAGTAACATTTCACTTATCATTGCTATTATTATGTAATATTACCCAAAAAAATTCAATCTGACTGTTCACAATGAGAATCATAGACTGCTATTAAAATGGCAATCATGTGTCAAATGGAAACTTTATCCCCCAATTTATTTAACTGACTTCATGTTCTGACATTATGTGCTCCAAAATCTCCTGGTAGACGGCTGCGTTGACCACAGGCTGATAGCTTCCATGCCATGCCATATTGAGGCAGTAATTGCTGCAAAAGGGGCCCAAACCAAGTACTAAGTACATATGCATGCTTATACCTTTCAGAGGTCTGATATTGTTCTATGTACAATCCTTGTTCTATTGATTGCATGTAATGTTCTAATTTTCTGAGATTGTGGATTTGGGGTTTTCATGAGCTGTATACCATAATCATCACAATTATGACAAATCACGGCTTGAACTGTCTTGCTTTGCAAGTAATGAGTCTTATCTCATATTAGTTTCACCTTTTAAGTTGCATAACTGAAATAAATGAACTTTTGCATGATATTCTATTTTTTTGAGTTTCACCTGTACTTATAGCACGTTGAAGAGCAACTAAATTTGGTTTTCAAAATGTTCAGATAATTATGATCATGTAACATAAGCCTTTCGGTTAGTCACTGAATTGGCAAGCAGTACCAACTTTAATGCATTGAGGTTTTAAGGCCATAATCACATATTCACATGAAAATTCTCCATATGATTTGAAGTGGAATTAATTTGGCAACACACCATGCCTTTAAAAATCATTTGTTGAAGACTTTATGGCTGAAGTGTAACAAACGGCACAATACGATTTATATTGAATCGATACAATTTGTAACAAAAGTGTTGAATATCAGAAAAAAACCTGTAAAGAACTTCAGGAACCCAACCGCAAAAGAGCAGCTGCCAGGCAACTCCCCTCTCCAGCCAGGCACAACACCACTCACCGACCTAGCAGTATCCCAAAGGCGGCAAGCCATGTGAGCACCTTTACCCCTGGCTCTCGCAGCTTGGTGCCTTTGGGATATCGCTAGGTTGGTGAGTAGCATTCTGCTTGGCCAGAGGATGGGTGGCTTATAAATCCAAGGGCTTATTTTCAGGAGAGGGCTTATATTTTTGCCCACCCCAAAAATATGGCATTGCCTTATTTTCAGGACATGCCATGTTTTTCAGGGAAACATGGTATATATATTACATACATACATACATACATACATACATACATACATACATATTATACAGTACATAATTTTTAGAAGTGGAAATAGAAATGGATGGCAATTGAGTTTTTAAAACTTTTTGGATGAATGTACTGATTTTGAACTTGATTGACGTACACAACAAAATACATGTTTCAGCATTTTATTCAAAAGGATTTTGATTTCAGTCTATCTCAAGTCTGCAAGAAGGACTCAAAAGGTGGATTAAATTGTCAAATCTAGTCTAAACATCTGGCTAACTGTGCAACAAACCATAATAAAAATCACAAAATACAAAGACATGCAAACAGGAATGGAACAATGGTGGGGGGGGGGGGAAAGTGATAGGTGCCTTAAGTGCAATTCTAAAACAATTGGAGGATCACTTGAATACCATTGGCATTGACAAAATCAGCATCAGTCAATTGAAAAAGGTAACTTTACTTGGAGCTGCTTAAATCATATGATGATATACCTTTAACACCACCAAACAACAACATCTGCCTATCCCAGGTCCTGGGGAAAGATTTGATGGGGATAAAAATTCCAAATCCAACCTAAACATCTGGCTGGCTGTGCAACAACTCATCATAATAAAAATAACCATGTCTGCAAATAACCACAAGTCACCTAAAGGCACCCTGTAGGAGAGTGGAAGTGACATAATTAGATCAAATTAGCTAACTAGATCAAATTGATTAATTAGATCAAATTAATTATTTAGATCAAACTAATTAATTAGATCAAATTCTAAATCCAAAGAAACCCCTTACTAAAACAGTTGAAAATGGTGGTCTTTCTTCTACCCATTGAAGTTGGAAAACATGAAAAATTACATCCTACCTACAGTATTTCTTAAGAGAGAAAGAGAGAGAGATGGGGGGAGGGGGAGGGAGGGAGGAAGAGAGAAAGAGAAATCCCTCATCTGTTGTTTCCTCAAAAGTGGGGAGAGGGGAGGTTTTTTTAAGCAGGCAGACCTACCAAATATGTGAGAAACCCTGTTTTATTTTTATCATCATCTCATTCACCAGAACTCTTAGATCTCTACCCCACAAAAGAGTAGTTCACAAATCGAATGACCTTCCCGTTGCTAGTAGGAATATATGTAATCAATCAATCAGTGAAAAGTATGAATTCCAATAGATGAAGTTTATCTATTAGGAAAAGTATGCACATAAATATGTTCAAATGGTGATTCATTGATCCCAAACAGAACTTACATTTTATATGAGAACAAATTAAATGGAAAAAGCCTGACAGTTGGCCAGGATCAAGATGGGATTCTTCCTTTTTTATTTTTCTTTCTCCTTTTTTAACATTCAACAATTCAGTCAATAAAGGGTGATAGAGCTTTGTTTCAGAAAGGAATATTCTAGCCACACCACACCTGAAGCTTTCATTAACATAATTACAAATTGTCTGATTTCTGATTGCTCATTTTCATTCATAGCGTTAACAGAAAATTTTGAAATATCTGAGAAAAATGTGAATGATAAGAACTGTAGAGGAAGGTCTACATTATTAAGAAAACAAATGATTTTGGTTGCTGTTAATGATGTGTTGGTTCTTCCCAAGGTCCACCTTTGAGTGGGAAACCTAATCAATCCTTTTGATGTTACACTGATATTCCCTCTGTGTTTTTTTATCTTAATTAAAGACAGCTATATGATGACATTACTTATGAAGTCTGTAAAGCCTTACATCATTTCTCTTTAATAAATCCAAACTCATAGTGAACTCAGCTGATCACGTTTATGGTGGCTGAAGCATAGAAGAGAAGCGCTGCTGATTTTAATTTACTTTTTATGGTTGCTGGGAAGAGACATTTCTTCGCACTATCCTAATTCACTGGCACTGATGTCTATCTTTCAATTTTGTTGTTACTCTGATATGGATATAGGGTGAGGAGACAATAGAACTGCATCCAGATATATGGAAAGCATTTGCCTGTTTCCCTTTTCAATCCTGTTTATCTGTTCTCTAAAAGTGTTAGTTCAGCATGAACGGCAGCAGGCGCGAGTGAGTTACAGCACTTTTTTATTGCAAGGCAAGGTAATACGCTCTGCTGGCTAGGCTGCCGAAGCTTGCCCTTTAAGGAGCTCTGGCAGACTAGCCAGCCAATGACAGCAGTTTAAACTTCCCGCAGTTTGGGTGACCAATCCTTGGTGAGCATGCAAATTCAACGTCTGCCCATATGTAACACCCCTTCCCTCCCAGAAGGAACAGTGTCCAACACCCTGCCTATGTATGTGACATAGTCCCTCAGGTAGGCGGGGCGCACCAGTTTCGTACTGCACCTGTGCAGCTCATTTGTTCCTGGGACCTCAGCTGATGCGGTCGAGCCTGTTGCTCCTCCAGCTGCCTGGGAGGGAACCTTATGGAGCTCCTCCATTCGCGAGTTGAGCTCCAGCCTGGTTCTTTCAGCTCCTAAGACTCCATCCCTGAGTCCCGGAAGGGAGAAGGGCAGTATAGAAATTTAATAAATTTAATTTAATTTAATAATTTAATAAATTAAATCCCTCCACTGGAAGTCTTCAACCCCAGGTAAGTGATCACGACTCAGGTTGGAATGCAGTTCACCTTGGTGCCCACTTGGCTGAGCCGGCTCCCACTCATCTATTTCCTGACTTGCTCCTCGGGGTGGAGACCTCGGTTGTTTGGGGGGGGGGGTTCTCTGAATTCACTGGGGCAGCCCAATCACCTTGGTTCCATAGCTCAGTGTCCTGCAGGCAGTGTCTGAGCTGGTCTATGTGCCTCCTCCAGATTCTCCCATCCTCCAGCTACACTCAGTATAACTTCAGCTCAGTGATGGCCACAACCCAGCCTGCCAGCCAGGTTGGATACCTGGCATAGTAATGGGCAAACACTCGATCATTTATGCTGAAAGTTTGGGTTGGCCAAGCCAAGTCCAGGGGGGTAATCTGGGTGGTACCAGTCAAGCCTGGACCTCAGTCTTCCTCCCATCAATAGTTCAGCTGGGCTCTTGTTGGTGGTTGCATGGGGGCTTATGTGTTGGATGAGGAGGAACTGGTCGACCTTCTCCTGCCAGTTCCCGGGCCCCATCTGGGTGAAGGTTTCCTTGGTTAGCCTCACCATCTACTCAGCCTGTCCATTGCTCACCAGGTTGAAGGGTGTGATGAGTACATGCTGTAACCCTTGTTTCACAAGGAATACCTGCATTGTCTTGGCTGTCAACTATGGGCCATTGTCACAGACCAGGATGGCTGGTAGGCCGTGGGTGGCAAAGAATCATCGGAGGGCTCAGATGGTAGCTTCCATGGTGGTTGGCATGATAACAACCTCCAGCCATTTGGAATAGGCATTCACGATGATCAGGAATGTCTGTCCCTCCACTGGCCCCGTGAAGTCAATATGTATGCATTACCATGGGCCGTTGGCTGCCTCCAAGGTGGGGCTGGTCACATCTCCTGACAGGGTCAGGACATCCTGATAGATGGCCACTTTGGCCCAGCTGCAAGAGCGGCTACCGAGTTTGAAGGAAGAGTATTTCAGTAGAAACAGATGGAGGCGAGCTCTTGGATGCGGTGAGGGTCGGGAAGGCTGCTCTCGTCCATGAGGATGTTGCCTGGCCAACTTCACGACCAAACAGCCTGGCAAGCCGCCCACCCCGCCACCATGATGGGGCAATTTTGGCCCCTGCGGGATGGAGCGATGGGAAAATAGTCAGAGAGATTGAGCAGTGGGCCATGCGGTAGGAGACCGGATGGTGGAGGGCCGCCCAGGGTCGGACAGACAGTTGGATGGATGGACAGACGATCGGTGTTGCCAGAGGTGGACGGAGGTGGACAGACGGAGGTGGACGGATGGCGAAGCGGCAGGGGTGAACAGTGGGGCGTGTTGGCATCTTGGCCCAAACAGCGACCGCATGGCGGCGTCCCGGCCCAAACAGCGGCCAAATGGCGGTGTTACGGTGGCGCAGCAGATGGCAGCAACCAGAGAGAGGAGCCCGTTGACGATACAGAGGACCTCGTCTGGGCCCGTGGGGTGAGAAACCCAGCCAGACGAGGCAAACGCAGTAATTACAACCTGAATGGGTCTGTGGGGAGCCGTTGTTGGCAGCGCCGTGGCCGCCGAGGAGAAGACTGAGACACCAGGCCATCTCTACCATTGGTGCCTGGGTCTATGCCTGGGCCTATTTATGCCTGGGCCTATTTATACCTTCTATGCCTGGGTCTATGCCTGGGCCTATTTATACCATGTATGCCAGGCCTGCTCGTCCTGCTCCCTCCGCCTGACTTATTGACTCACTTATGGATTAACATGCAGGTCCCCTAGGCAATGAACAGGAGACCCTCTATAACTACCATTTGGGCCTCCTAGGATAATTCCACTTGCGGGCCTCTAGTCTGACTGTCTGACCCCCTATCCCATCGCCTCCTGCCCGGAGGACCCCAGCACCACCTGATTTACCTCATTTACATCTCTACCTCTCTGAACTTTTGAACTTTTGATGTCATCTATGTCTTGCTGTTGGGGGGTTTCCCCTGGGACCTTGCAATGAATTTCCTCTATGGCCAGTATGACCTCTTTCTGTATTTGTCACTCTATCCTGCATGTATTCAAGGGCTGACCGCCTCACCCTGCGGGTGTCCCCCCTCTCACAGGTTTGGCCCTTATATTTAATGAGGGCCCACCTCAAGGACGGGTTGATCAACCAAGAGAGGTGGGTGAAGCGCAAGTTAAGGGGATTTTTAGTTAGTTATTTAACTCGGGTTTTAGGGGGCTCCAGGGTGGTGGTGGGGTTCATTCAATCTGGCTCAACTGGGAATACCTCTAGGCTGGCCAATGGCTTCGATATGGAGGCTAGAAGGTCCAACATGGGGAGGGGGGGTGGAGGTCGATTCAACTTAGGGCCTTTCCATCAGGATGGTCCTGGGAAGAGGTAGGTATGGCAGGAGCCAGGGATCATATCACATGTTGGGGGGGGGCGTATCCACTGTTTACAATTGGTCGCCCGCCCTGACCCCCTTGGCTCCCCTCGCAATCTAGGAGGTCAGGGATCACAGAGCCAGGGCCCTAGGCTGATGTTATGCAATGCCAGGTCTGTGGTCAACAATGCCCCCCTCATCTACGACCTAGTGTCGGAGGGGGAGCCGAACCTGGTGGGTATTACAGAAACCTGGCTGGGCCACGTGGGAGGAATACCCCTCATAGAAATGTGCCCGCCAGGTTACCTGGCATTCCATCAGCCACGGGCCCAGGGCATGGATGGGGGGGTGGCGGTTATTATTAAGGAAGGCCTTAAGCTGAGGGAGACCACTGTACTGCAGACAGCCGGTTGTGAGTCCCTCTGTGTGAAGTGGGGCTGTGGGAGGCATTTGTGTCTGCTGGTTGTGTACCTGGCTCACCGCTATGTATCAGCAGCCCTGCCTGAGCTCCCCGAGGTGATCGCCGTGGTGGTGGTTGATACCCCCAGACTTTTAGTCATGGGGGATTTCAACCTGCCATCGGTAGGCGAGACATATGAGGCGGCCCGGGAGTTCATGGCCTCCATGACGCCCATGAACCTGACCCAAGTAATTCATGGCCCCACACACACCGGGGGACACCCACTGGATTTAATTTTTGCCTCCGGCCAGTGGTTGAGTGATCTAGGAGTAGGGGAATTAGTCACTGAACCCCTGTCATGGTCAGATCACTCTCTCTTCCAGCTTGACTTTCCAACTGCTGCACCTCACTGCAGGGAGGCAGAACCAGAGATACCAAGATGGTTCCGCCCCAGGCGCCTGATGGACCCAGAGAGGTTCCAGATGGAGCTTGGGCCAATACCTGTGACCCTGACCCACAACTCGACTGAGGACCTAGTGGCTGCATGGAATAGTGCGGCCATGGGGGCCTTTGACCGGGTCGCGCCCTTGCGGCCTTTCAGGCAGCACCGATCCACCCAGGCCCCTTTGTTTTCCGAGGAGCTGAGGTGATGAAGTGCCATAAGAGACACCTAGAGAACATTTGGAGGTCCACTCGCTCCGAATCTGATCGAACACGGGCAAGGTCCCGTTTAAGGACCTACCTAGTGGCGATAAAAGCGGTGAAATGCAACTATCTTGCTGCTCTTATCGCATCCACAGATAACTGCCCTGCCGCCCTGTTTAGAGTGACCCGCTCCCTCCTTCAACAGAGGCCGTGGGAAGCTCCTTTGCAGGGCAGAGCAGAGGAATTTGGACATTATCTGCAGGATAAAATCGCTCAGATCCGGGACGAGCTGGCCTCCAACGAGATTAGCCTGGGCAGGTCTTGAGACCGTATTATGGGAAGAGTTTGACCTTGTTACTTCAGATAACATGGACAGGTTGCTGAGGCGACTGAACACTACCACATGTTTATTGGACCCGTGTCCCTCCTGGCTTGTACTGGCCTCCTGGGAGGTTACACGTGGCTGGCTCCAGGAAATAGTGAACGTTTCTTTGAGTGAGGGGTTCTTGCCAGCTGCCTTGAAAGAGGCAGTGGTGAGACCCCTCCTCAAGAAGCCTTCCCTGGACCCAGCATTGTTAGTTAATTATCGCCCGGTCTCCAACCTTCACTTTCTTGCAAAGGTTGTTGAGAGTGTAGTGGCACAGCAGTTCCCCCGGCACCTGGAGGAAACCGTCTATCTAGACCCACGCCAATCTGGCTTCCGACCTGGACACAGCACAGAGACGGCATTGGTCGCATTGGTTGATGATCTCTGGAGGGCCCGAGATAGAGGTTGCTCCTCTATCCTGGTCCAATTAGAACTCTCAGTGGCTTTTGATACCATCGACCATGGTATCTTATTGCACCGACTGGAGGGGTTGGGGTTGGTAGGCACCGTTCTGCAGTGGTTCTCTTCCTACCTCTCCTGGCAGTCACAATTCGTGTTGACAGGAGGGCAGAGGTCGACGTCGAAGCCCCTCATATGTGGGGTGCCCCAGGGGTCGATCCTCTTGCCCCTCCTGTTCAACACCTATATGAAGCCACTGGGCAAGATCATCCGTGGTTTTGGGGTAGAGTACCATCAGTACGCTGATGGTACTCAGCTGTACATATCTACCCCTAACCACCCCAACAATGCCGTTGAAGTGACGTCCTGGTGTCTGGAGGCCGTGCAGGTCTGGATGGGGAGTAACAAGCTTCGACTCAACCCATCCAAGACCGAGTGGCTGTGGTTTCCGACGTCCCATTATAGCCAGTTGACTCCATCACTGTCTATCGGGGGCAAGTCATTAGCCCCCGTGGAAAGGGCTCGCAACTTAGGCGTCCTCCTGGACTCACGGCTATCCCTGGATGACCAGGTGACGGCCGTGGCCAGGGGGGCCTTTTACCAGGTTCACCTGGTACGCCAGTTGCGCCCCTTTCTAGACCGGGACACCCTTCGCACCATCACTCAAGCACTCGTTACATCCCGCCTAGACTACTGCAATGCTCTCTACATGGGGCTCCCCTTGAGGTGCACCCGGAGGCTCCAGTTAGTACAGAATGCGGCCGCGCGCGGGATCTTGGGAGCCTCATGATATTCCCATGTAACACCTCTCCTGCGTGAGCTGCACTGGCTACCAGTGGCCTTCCGGGTGCGCTTCAAGGTGTTGATAACCATCTTTAAAACGCTCCATGGCACGGGGACTAGCTACTTGCGGGACCGCCTCCTACCACACACCTCCATTCGGCTGATCTGCTCCCACAGGGAGGGCCTTCTCAGGGTGCCGTCTGCCGGTCAATGCTGGCTGGCGGCCCCAGGGAAAGGGCCTTCTTTGTGGCAGGTCCAGCCCTCTGGAACGACCTATCCCCCGAACTTCGTACCACCACGGACCTTCGCCTCTTCCGCCGATTGCTTAAGATGCACTTTTTTCATCTAGCTGGCCTAGCTTAGATCCTGATGCAATTATTACAGATTTAGTTATTGAATTTTAACATTTTTTTAACAGTTTTAACTATATTTTAGCACAGGCCACATTTAATTTAATTATATTTTAACGATATGATTGTATTTATTATTATATGTTTGTTGTATTCTTTTTAATTTTCCTGTGTATCGCCCTGAGTCCCATTGGGGAGATAGGAGTGGTGTAGAAATAGAAATAAAGTAAAGTAAAGTAAAAGGGTCTGAAAGCGGCCACCCACTTGGTAATGTCTTTGTCCATATTGGGCCACCAGATGTAGCTCCAGGCTAGTGCCTTCATCCTTATTATCCCTGGATGTCTCACGTGTAGGGTGTCTATTGCTTGCCTCCATAGCTTTTGGAGTATGATGACTCTCTCTCACCACAGTAAGCAGTCCTTAATGGTAGACAGTTTGGCTTGCTTACTTGGTAGCTCTGTAACTCTTCCCCCAGCTTCTCCTGCAACCACCCCCTCAACACCCAGTTCAGAATTTTGCGCAGCTTTTTTCCCTTTTGGGTGTATTCGGCAATTTGGCAGGGACTGGGCTGGCTGGGTCAATGTCGATCAGCAGTACTTAGGTGGTGGGGGCAGGGTCTTCTACAATTTCTGGCAACGGACATCAGCTGAGGGTGTCGACATAGCTGATGTCTTTCCTAGGTCGGTGGACCAGCTTGTAGTTGTAAGCTGTGAGAAAAATGGCCCATCTGGTCAATCAAGGAGATATGTAGGGAGGGTTTGTTGGTCACCAGTGAGGAGCCCCAGCAAGGGCTTGTGGTTGGTGACAAGTTCAAACTGCCTTCTGTACACAAACTCATGGAACCGCTTGATCTCTGGCTTCCTTATCGATTTGGCTGTAGTTCCGCTTGGCTGGTGACAAGGACTTGGAGTAGTAGGCTATCAGGGCTTCTGCTCTGTGTGGCAAGGGGTGGCTGAGGACAGCTCCAACTCTGAAAGGGAAGGTGTCACAGGTGATCAGGACTAGCATCATGTGGTTGAACTGGATGAGGATGCTGTCTGAGGAGAGGAGTTCTTTTACTGTCACAAAATCCCAGTCTTCCTTCTGTCACCAGGTCCATGGCGCCATCTTCCCCAGGAGCTTGTGGAGCAGCTCAGCAATGGTGGCCTTCTATTGTAAAAAAAAAAAAAAAAAGGTACTACAAAAGTTCAACAGTCCCAAGAAGGTGTGCAGTTCTGTCTTGTTTTTTGGTGTGGGAACATTCTTTATGGCTTTCACCTTGCTATTGGTGGGGTGAATGCCCAACCCCTCTATTAGGTAACCGAGGAATTCTACCTGCCTTAGGCCAATTTTGCCTTTGTTTGGGTTCACTTTGAGTCCCTTTTCCTGGAACCTCTCTAATGTTTCGTGCATGCATTCCATCAATTGGTCTATGGAGTCCCCCAAGATGAATACGTCATCGAAGTATGGCACCATCCCCAGAATCCGTTGCAATAGCTGCTCCATTAGGCATTGAAAAAGTCCTGGGGCTACACTGACCCCAAACTGCAGCCTTGTACATGTGAAAGTCCCCGTATGGGTTACTATTGTCTGTGCTTCAGCAGTGGCTTCATCCACTGGCAACTGCTGGTATGCTTGGGCCAGATCCAGTTTGGCAAATACTTTCCCGCTTCCTAGGGAATGCAACAGAAGTTGCACCACTGGCACTGGGTATGCACTCTGCTGGAGGGCTTTATTCAGTGTGCACTTGTAATCTGTGCAGAGGCAGATGGAACCATCTGCCTTCACCGAGTCTATGGCTATGGGGGTTGGTTGGCATTAGGACTCCCTGAGCAATTAGCTTGTCTAGTTGTTCATCCACCTTGGGCTGCAGATCAAATGGGACCCTTTGGGGCTTGAGCCTTATGAGGGTTACATGGGGGTCTAGCTTAAATGATTTCCCCGTATATTTATCTAGGCCCCCGTTGAAGACATCCACAAATTCCACCAGTAGCTGATCCAGATCATAGGTGGTTATTCGCTGTTGGCCGGTGATGTCTAGTCCAAGGGGCTTGAACCATTCCACTTCTAGCAGGGGGGGTCGGTTGCTGGCGACGACTGTGAGAGGTACGAGGCCCTTCTCCAAATGGACCCAGGGCGGCGCACAGGAACATTAAAAACATACAAACATATAAAACTTTTAAAAAAAACTTATTCAAGTAAAAACCTGTGCTAAAACCGAATTAAAATCCCCATTTTAAAACTATCTACGAGTCAGTGTTAGAGGCTACGCTAGGCCGGCTAGTTGGAATAGGTGTGTCTTCAGACACTTGCGGAAGAGGCGGAGGTCAGAAATGGTACGGAGTTCAGGGGGCAAGTCGTTCCAAAGGGCTGGTCCCGCCACAGAGAAGGCTCTCCCCCTGGGTGTCGCCAGTCGGCATTGTCCGGCCGACGGCACCCTGAGGAGGATTGTTAATTTTAATCATTTTTGATAAACATATTAAACATATTCTAATATTTTATATTAAAATGTTTAGGCAAACAGATAATTGAATTAATTTTGAATATTTGTTTTTTAAAAACCAGTTGTGCATGATTTTACGTGCATTTACATTGGTTATATGGCATAACTGAAAGAGCAGCAGGACAATAGTATTGACAAGAATTATACCATAATATTATATTTGAACATAGAAATCAATAGAAGTTACTTTGTCATTGAAACTACCACTAGGGAAGAAAGGAAACAATACTTTTAATGCTAGCTATATGAAACAAATGACAGTGTGATTTACAGGTTGTTTTTTTTTAAGTCAAACTGTAAATTAACTGCAGAAATGTTAACATAATAAAGTGCTTCAGTATTGAAAGGTGTTCATGTAATTTTTAAATTTCCATAAAATATTTTTACTTTTCCAAGGTATATTCACACTAAAGAGTATGATTTGCATATTGCCAATTATTGCAAAATGGGGAAAAGTGCAATCAGCGATTATATTAAAACTCTGCTAGGCCTATGAATTTGATATTGTCCTGTGGCTTCATTAAGGAGAAGGTAGCATTAAAAAAAGATGTTATGGTTTCCATCTGGCCTCACATAGAGTCATAATAGTCTTTTTAATGAAGGAAATAAAAGGAAAACCAGATCCTGCCTACAATCTACTTCATCCACTAATATGAAAATGTCTCATTAAACAAATGGATACCCAGTACAAGTGTTGCACGACCTCTAGCAAATTGATGCTAAAATGAAAAAGCACATGTAACTGCTCGGAACTTCATGTTGCTATTAACATGTCCTGTTAACGGAACCACAGAAAATATTAGTTTTGCTGTTAAAAATTCCAGAATACAAGGTTCATTACTTAGTATCTTGTCAGCAACATTAAAGTTCAGTACTGAATTCTGACTTATAATTAGAGTACAAACTGAAGAACTGAGTGAAATGGTAATTTAACAATTTGTATTCACATTGGATAAAATTCTGGGAACAAGTCAGGCATGTGTTTACTTACTGAACATACAAACCTTTTGTGGTTCTCTGAATTGCAGCTCAAAAGCCATAGTTGATCCTGAGTGGTAAATACCAACTCATCAATCATTATTAAAAGTAACACTGAATAAGAAGAACATAAGAATATAAGAACAGCCTTGCTGGAACAGGTCACAGCCCATCTGGTCCAGCATTCTGTCTCACACAGTGGCTCCCCATTTGCTTCAGGGTCTTCCCAAGCAGATGTCTTCACCTGCTTATGATTCCCTGCAAATGGCATTGAGAAATATCCTGCCTATCTCTCCAACCCGGAGGGTGTCCTTAGGCATCCATCATGATAGCCATTGATACCCCTGTTCTTCATGAACTCATCTAATCCTTTCTTAAAGGTGTCGAGGCTGACAGCTGTCACCACTTCTTCTGGCAGGGAGTTCCATAGACCAGTGATTCTCTGGGTGAAAAAGTACTTCCTCTTATTTGTTTGAGGTCTAGCTATCAAAAGTTTCATGGTGTGCCCCCTAGTTCTAGTGTTGTATGAAATAGTACTATCCTTATTTCACATGTGCTAATTAAGAGGTCTTCAGAAGTATAGGTAGATGTGGATTATTATTATTGTTATTATTGTTTATATTTATACCCTGCACCCATCTCACTACAAGGGACTCGGGGTGGTGCACAGGGATAATAAAATATAAATACAAAATATATACAAAATTAAAACTAAATTAAATAAACCCACCCTGCGCTAAAACCAGTTAAAACCCATAATTAAAACTTTGGTAACTAAAAGAAGTGCAGTGACGAGTAAAATCATGCTAGGCTGGCTTAATGAAAGAAATGCGTTTTTAAACGCTGGCGGAACAGGCGGAGGTCCGAGATGACCCGGAGTTCGGGAGGTAGGTCGTTCCAGAGGGTTGGGCCCATCACAGAGAAGGCTCTTCCCCTGGGCGTCACCAACCGGCACTGCCCAGTTGACGGCACCTGGAGCAGACCCTCTCTGTGGGAGCGGATTGGTCGTAGGGATGTATGGGGCAGCAGATGGTCTCGAAGGTAGCTAGGCCCTGTGCCATGGAGCACCTTGAAGATGGTCATCAAAACCTTGTAACGCACCCGGAAGGTCACAGGCAGCCAGTGCAGCTCGTGCAGGAGCGGTGTTATGTGGGAATGCCTGGAGGCATCCATAATCACCCACGCGGCCGCATTCTGCCACACATGATCAGATCCACAGGCTGAAATCCTAAACCTTTGTTACCTCAAAACCTTAGATTTGTATCCCAGAGCTTTTCAACTTTTTGTTACTACAAAATTGTAATACTATTACAATAAAAGGAACTTAAATATTTAGGGACTACTCATTAAAACTCTAATTAATTCAACAGTGTTTAGTTACATTTATATTGAATGGAAGCAATTTTAGTTTTTGCCCTGGCCCAACCCACTTTCTGTGATTTTGCCACCTAACTTTTTGGAGTGTGCAGTCCCCAAAAACCAGATTAGAATTTAGTTATCCTCAAGCATTGTGCATTCTCATCTAGAACTCCACCCTGAGTTCAAGATCCATCCTTGTCAATGTGTTAATTTTTATGTACAATATGTTATTAGAGAGGGACCATTCATCATAGCCACAGCCCATTGATGTGTTGTACTTCTGAATTACTACAATGCATATCTAAGTAATGCTATAGACTCCTTTCTCTAGAAATCACCACATTTTATTTCTGACATGTACCCCTTGTCATCCAGGTCTCATGCATGCTAATTCAGTAGAAGTCTCATTGGGTTGATTAGGAAATGCTATTTAAAAACCTTAGAATTACATCAGTAAAAAAGGACAACTTATCCATTGCATAATGAATTAGCAAGTGAACAGATATGATATTGATGCTTGCATTACTTTGGTCTTTAAATGTGATGTACAAAATATGAATAAAAAATGAAGCTGAGTCAGTTCTGATCACTGAATGAAAAAACAGCCACTGAACACAGTGAGATTTATTTCTGTGTAAATATGCTATGAGTGGCACTGAAAACAATGGAAAAATCAATACCATCTAACTTAGCTCTCATTCAGTTTTAATCAAACCTATTAGCTGCTACTAAGCTTAGATGGATGGAAGTCAATAATATATTGTAGCCAATAATAGCAATTTTATTTAACTTTAAACAAAATTTAGCTGACAAACATATATCATACCAACAGAACAAACCTCTTTATCCTAATAGTCCTTTTTATTGATTAGAAAGATGAGCTAAATGTATTGAAGGAATTATTGGGTTTGGGGGTGAAAGAGAATGTAAAAAGATTTTAAAAGTTACAGAGAATAGAATAAAATAGAAAGAAAGAATTAGCCAAAAAAGCTAATACAACCCTTGGGTCTATAAACAGAGGCATAGGATCAAAATCACGCAAAGTATTATTACTGCTTTATAAATCCTTAAGGGACATGATGGCTCAGTGGCTAAGATGCTGATCAGTGGCTAAGATGCTGATGTCGATCAGAAAGGTCGGCAGGTCAGAGGTTTGAATCCCTAGTGCTGCATAATGGAGTAAGCTCCTGTTACTTGTCTCAGCTACTGCCAACGTAGCAGTTCAAAAGGATGTAAAAATGCAAGTAGAAAAATAGTGACAACCTTTAGTGGAAAGGTAACAGTGTTCCCTGCGCCTGTGGCGTTTAGTCATGCCGGCCACATGATCATGGAGACGTCTTCGGACAATGCTGGCTCTTCGGCTTTGAAACAGCAATGAGCATTGCCCCCTAGAGTTGGGAATGACTAGCACATATGTGCGAGGGGAACCTTTATCTTTACATTTGTGAATTCTTAGTAAGACCAGACTTGGAATACTGCATCCACTTTTAGTCATCACATTACAAAAAAGATATTGAGACTTTGGGGGGGGAAAAGTGCAAAGAAGAGCAACTAAGATGATCAAGATCCTCGAGACAAAAATGTATGAAGAACAGTTGCAGCAATAGGGAATGGTCAGTTTAGATAAAAGAAGGACTAGGAGTGACATGATAGCAGCGCCCCGTATTTGTCGGGGTGCCACAAAGAAGATAGGCTAAACTTATTTTGCAAAGCACTAGAAGGCAAGACAAGAAATACTAGTGGTCCCAATTTTGGTAATCCAAATAATATAGGCCTACTGGAGACCTGAGTTTCAAAAATACATAAACATTATTTTCTCTCAATGCTTTTTAAAAAAAAAAATAGTTACTTTTTAATAACAAAATAAATGTGAAACTTATATATGTATGAAAAAAGTTTGGGGAGGGAAACTTCAAAGTCCCCAGAAGAATTGCTAACTTCCTAATTAAAACCTCTCAAAGCAGTTATTTTTCTACCTAGATATATTTTACATGATGCTTTTTTTTGTTATTAAACTATTGATGAGCAGGCTGTTTTCTAAATAAATTCATAAGACATTGAAAAGCTTGAAGAGGTACCTGTAATTACAAAGCCATAAGGAAGGGCAATTATCTCCTATCAAAAAATGGTTGTTATTGAGGGTTATTTCTCTTGAGTTTTTTTCCTCTTGCTCATATATATGGAAAAAGAACAAATCATGACATAAATCAGAAAAAAATCTGCAAAGATTGCTTGTTTAGCAGAATAAATTTAATTTTATTAATATATCTGGGGACATATAGCCTAAACTTCTGGCAAGTGGCAGAAAGACCTGGTCTTTCTATAATAACAGACCAAGTATCCTGGTATGTTATTTTATATCTTAATTAAAAAGCATGTGAAAATCTCAATTGACCATTGCAATAATGAACATAGAGTCAATGAAGTAGGAAGTAGTAGAAATCCTGCTGATATATAGCAAAAATTGTTTGTAATATAAGAGGAATTTGTGATAAAGAACATGCATTGATGAGTTAAATTTAAAAAGACCAATTTGGTCTAATAAATAAGGCATTAGACTAGAGATCAGGAAACTATAAGTTCTAGTCCCTCAGTAGGCATGTAGGATGGCTGGGTGACTTTGGATCACAGTCACCCTCAAAGTTCTTGTAGTAAGGAAAATAGGAAGAGAAAGAAATATTAGGTATGTTCACTGCTTTGAATTGTTTATAAAAATAATAATGTGGGATAAAAATGAATAACTTTTAAAAAGATGTAAATTTATGAAACTAAGAGAAAGAGGAAGGATTTAATAGATTTACCTGGCAGTGAACTGACCTCCTGGACAAGAGGCAAAGACTATTGTATGGAAGTGAAAGTGTAGATTTAATTCTGAATTTAAGGTTAACATATGTCATAAAACATGAATTAATGTAGTTTAGATTAGTGAGATATGAAAGTAAGAATTAATAACATAATGGTAGTGGCATAGAATAACATAGAATATCAGGGTTTAGGTGGGACTTTGGAAGTCTTCTAATCCAACCAGGGGTGGGTTCCTGCCAGTTCTAGCCTCTTCTATAGAAGAGGTTCCACAAATCTACAGTGCCGTTTAGAACCAGCTCCAGCTCCCTCCCCCCCGCCCGTCCGTACATCATCAAGATGAAGAGCGAGAGGAGGAATTCTGGCAGTTGAAGCAAGTCTTAAAGGTGTCAAGTCTGAACACCCCTGGGGTTTTTTTTTCTAAAGGGTTAGGGGTGCAAGGATCTTCTAACTTGACAGCCTTAAGACTTGCGTGCTTCAAATGCCAGAGTTTCTGAGCCAACATTTTGGTTGCCAAGCAAGAGCGTTGTTAAGTGAGTTTCACCACATTTTACAAGTTGGCCATGCCCACTCAGTCACATGACTGCCAAGCCACTCCCACAAAGCAGGCCACACCTACAGAAGAGGTTCTAAAAATTTTTGAAACCCACCACTGAATCCAACCCTCTGCTCAAGCAGGAGATCTTATACCATTCCACATGTTGTGCTTCAGTGAATGGAAATAAGTAGAGAAAGACATGTGAGCAATGTTCTGAGTTAATTTCATAGATGGGCTATAAAGAATGAAACTAAAGTTATGAAAGTTTTCCTCTGTTAGTTGTTTAGTTTCGTCTAAGATAATAACTTTTAAAAAGACTATGAGATACAATTTTCTTCAATCTACCTGACAACAACACCTCAAAATTATGAAAAGCTTTCTCCTAAGTGGTCTTTTCAGTGATTGGAAATTAGAAATGATAGGTTCAAACTGAGGTTCAAATAATGAACATGTATGTTAAGCCTTATTTTCTCTCTTTTTCTCATTCTCCCTTTACATGCATATACAATTCTTCATCTTTGCTGAAATATTGGATTTGGAACTGTTTTTATGGCTTTAGTGGTCTTTGACAAGTCAGAAATGTGTGAGAAAAGGAAATAGTAATAGAAGAAAATATGCTTTTTTCATTTAAGATTTGGCTCTGGTTTTATAAACATTTATTATTATTATTTTTGTTTCTTGTTTTTTACAAGAAACGGTAATACAAAGAACAGTAGTAATAAATTTAGTTATTGAGGATTCAATATCTATATCTGGTAAGGCAAAATGAGAAGTTGAGTTGCACTTAGAAGCTATATACATTACTTGCACAAATCTTTGTTGTTCAATTCTCTCCTGAATCACTTGGTTAAACTGGTATTAGCTGGTATAATTTTCATTGA
Source organism: Rhabdophis nuchalis (assembly GCA_039707465.1). Classification (NCBI taxonomy): domain Eukaryota; kingdom Metazoa; phylum Chordata; class Lepidosauria; order Squamata; family Natricidae; genus Rhabdophis; species Rhabdophis nuchalis. The sequence goes on along the minus strand of CM077651.1, from coordinate 42,772,808 downwards.
AAGGCCAAGTGTACTGTTCTGACCTGCTGATTTTGTGTGGCAATTTTATCTTTGAACTGTGAAGCTAATGAATTTTTACATCCTCAGTCAAAGACTTTCCCATGATGCTCTATTATTAATTTACTTTAAGTGGAATGAACTTGCACTTTAATTGTAGAGCACTAAATTACAGGTTATTGGAAGTACACTCTATTTGATTTCCTTTGTCTTTATTGTTGATGTTCCTCCTGCACTAATGACTTCACTTGTAATAACATAAACAAATGTTTGAGTAGGGATTTTGGTCCTGGTTTCTCCCTGCCACCAAATTCCCATTCCTTCCTCTGTCATCACAATAGGAATGTGGGCAGATACAAAGGCACACACATCTGCTCATCCTATTTTGAAGATTTATCACATAAGATATTATGTATGCCAATTGCTATCAAGAACTTTCAAACACGGAGATTATCTTTATAGAAGTAAGCATGCTAGATGCCTAAAATATATCTGGGATGGTGAAAGTGCATGTACAATCTGAGAATTAACTTGGTATTTACCAAAGTAAACAAATTATTTACTCATTCCTGTTTTATTTTAAATAAATAATTAGATTTGTGCCTTACAATTTCAAGAAAAGATTAGAAGAGTAAATCAAAAGGTATTCTCTGAAACAACACTTTATTATATTAAGCTGATATTTTAATTTTGTAAAAAATATTACTGAAATATACAAATGAAAAAATATTGGAACTGAACAATTATAAAATACAAAAACAATATAAATAAATAAAGATACAAAATACAGAACCTTCCCACAATAAATCCTGCGCATATACACACACACTCTCTCTCCCTCACACACACACACATATTTTAAAACAAATTTAGCTTTGTAACACAGATATTACAGATAATTTTGGGCTCAATAGTGGTCATAAGTTCTTCCTTCCTTCCTTCCTTCCTTCCTTCCTTCCTTCCTTCCTTCCTTCCTTCCTTCCTTCCATCCATTTCTGGCTGGTCTTTGGTCTTCTGAAGATGGTAAATACTGTTTTGTTATTAAGAGCCAATTGAAATGCTGAAATGCATATATGAATGCAAATTTTAAATTCAGACTAATCAGGGTTTTTTTCCATTCTAGGGTGGGTGCCAATCTCAATAGATCCAAGTGTTGTTTGTTTTTCTATTTTTCTATTGATATGATTTTGAAGCTACTCAGCTGTACATGACCTTGGTGCCTTACACTTTATGAGCAAGAGCAATGAGGAACAGTTCATAGATATCCAGAAAAGAACAAAAACTAAACTAAGTAGTATAAAATAATCCATAGAGTCTTAGTGCTTCTACCCCAAAGTTCTTCATAAACCAATAAATCCCAGTTTTTTTTGATGTAAAAATATTACGTTGACCTTTTAATGTGATTTTCTAAAATCATATTAACAATTGGTTCAGTATTAATTTAAAAACATGTATGATATGTGACCAAATCATGTGTGTCAAAGTTTACATGATAACCTTGACATTAAAAAGATGCTCTTAAACATGTGGTCCTAAACATCTACTGAGGTATGAAGACCATAGATGTGACCTTGTGGAAGGAATGTAGCAGATAAAAAAAAACATGAATTAATCCTGGGAAATGAAGAATTCATTGAACAATATTCATCTTTATCATTATGACCTTGGATCTGGTCAAGATTATTGAAGATCCAACTTACAGCAGAGATCATTTTTATATCTTTTTTTCCTTAGAACAGTGGCAATATGTTACTATTAGTCCTTTTGAAGGTTAGATCAGTCTCTGTTAGGCTTGAGGTTCTCTGGAGCTTTCCTCATTGCAGGGGAAAAAACCTATTGATTACTCAAGTGCTACCCTATTGGGTTTCAGAAAGAATTTGGGAATTATTTATCACGTTCTGATAAAGAGTTCATTTAAGGCCTTAGTTGCTATCTAAATGAGAGGGGGATAATAGTCATCATTTGTTCCTGTGCTTTCTGAACATCAATCTTGAAGAGCCCTTTGGTTTTCAAAGGAGACAGGGAGATAAAGTGTCAGAAGTGATACCTAAAGCACTACTGGAGGTGAACATAGAAATATTCAATCAAGCACGGATAAAATCTTTTAGTAAGATTTACCTCAAGGCAACGAGAGTGGCAGAGGTAGTTATTTTCCCACTCTTATCTCATCTTCTTATTGTTGACTGATAGTCCTATTTATGATAAGCTGAACTCTCCTGGAGAAATAGAAGCCAGAAAAACATCTGCACGACCACTATAAAGAATATTCAACGTTTTTGTCAGGTAAAGTTGAAGATTTGGATTCTGTAGACCCTGTGGTGCTGTTAGAGGATGGTTTAAAACTTTAAGACAGTTGGTTCTGAGAAAGTGGACAGGATCCATAGACTTTTAAGACTGGATACCTCTGTGTTAGATCCTTGCATCTCATGATTGGTTAAGGCTTCCTGGGATATGTCATGTTATTGAATCCAACAAGTGATAATATATTCCCAAGAAAGGAAATCATTTGTGAGTTAATAAGGTTGTTGTGGTCCATTTCCTCCTCAAGAAATCATTGCTGATTTAACTGTCTTGGCAATTTTAGCCAGTCTCTAATCTTCTTTTTTAAATAAGAAAGGAGTAAGTTTATAGCTTCATGAGAAGGCTGGAAGAAATTGTCGCTCCTCCCAGATACACTAGATAGGAAACACGATTAGATAAATTAATTCTACTTTATTGAAAAGTTACATTAACAAAATCTTGCAAGTCTGAAAGTATAAACTTTCTACATAGTCAAAGCGCTATTGCTATTGCTACATTAAAGTGCACATTTAAAATAACAGGCATCCCAAACTACATATAGTACTGGTGGAGGAATATCTGAAAAATATTATATAGGAGAAATGGCAAAAAATAAAGTACATCAAACTTAATACATTATTTTTCATGCATGTGTTCCTTTAAAAAAAATTCTTTTTAATGTAAACTGATACTGGATCATCGCAAAATAGATTAGTAGCTGTAAAAAAATGTAAAAATGATTCCTGGTTACTCAAGAGTGAACATGAAGCATTTAGCTAAGCTCAAAGTATATTTTACATCTGACTATTTTCAGTGCTGAATAATGATGACTGCTTCCAGTTTCTGGCTGTATCTATATTATCCTTTATACACAATTTAAGTGTAATTTTAATGAGATTTAGTCACAATTAAGTCAAGCAAGAAGGTCTCCTCAGGTTGCTGATGCTGAAGGAGAGCTCTAGTAAGAAGTTGTTGAAAAACACGATGGTGTGTGAATGACAGAAATTGCCCTCTGCTTCTAAACCAGGAGTCTCCAACCTTTGCAACTTTAAGTCTGAAGGACTTCAGCTGGCTGGAGAAGTCTGGGAGCTGAAGTCCTTCAGACTTAAAGTTGCAAAGGTTGGGGATCCCTGTTCTAAACTACTATTCAGAGTAGCAGTATGCCCAGTTTTTAAACATCAAACAAGACAGAGGAGGTAATAGAATCTTACACTGATTCAAAACGTTTGAAATCAAACAGTAACATTGGCTGTTATTGATCATGTATATATACAAGAGACATATAGGTAATAGAATATAGAACATAAAATAACCTTGGAGATCTTCTAGTTCAACCTACTGCTTGAGCAGGAGACCCTTTACCATTTCAGACAAATAGTGGCCCAGTCTCTTTTGAAAGCCTCCAGTGATGGAGCACCCACAAGTCTGAAGGCAAGCTATTCCATTGGTTGATTGCTCTCACCACTAGGGAATTTCTCCTTAGTTCTAGATTGTTTCTCTCCTTGGTTAGTGTTCAACCATTGTTTCTTCTATAGCCTTTTGGTGCTTTAGAAAATAGTTTGACCCCCTCGTCATTGTAAAAGCCCCTCAAATATTGGAACAGTGCTATCAACTCACCACCACTAGTCCTTCTTTTCATTAGACTAGTCATACCCAATTCCTGTAATTGTTCTTAATATGTTTTAGCCTCTAGCCCCCTAATAATTTTTGTTGCTTGTCTTTGCACTCTTTCCAGAGTCTCAACATCTTTTTAATATTGTGGTGACCAGAAATGGATGCAGTTTTCCAGATGTGGTGTTAGTAAGGCTTTGTAAATTGGTACTAGAACTTCACATGATCTTGATTCTATCCCTCTATTAATTAACTTTCTTATGCAGGCCAAGTGACTCACTTAATTAAGGTGAAAGTTTTCAAGTATTTAGGGAAGTGGTTGTAGCTATTAGTACACTTATATGATTTCCAGTTATTGGTTATTTATAAGCATACTCAATTGGCTTCAGCGTGCATAGGATCAAAACCTTAAGATCCCAAGCTCCATTCTGCATTTGTATCAAATAAATATAATGAATATGTTATATGATTTTTTATTTCTTTTAATTAGTGTTTCCAAGTGATCGTATGATTAATTCTTTAGAAACTGTATAATTGCAATGAGTAATTCAAAAGCTGCTTTTGAAAAGATAAAAAGTGCAGTGCAATTTGAAATCATGTAGGATAAATGAAAGAAATCTTGCTCTCATTTCTCTCTGCCTTTAGTTTCTATTTTTGAAGTTTTGAGTTCAGCGTAAATGTGCAATAAGTCTTGTGGAAATGTATGTCAGAGCTACACGGTTATCTACATTCTCAAACTCCCTTGTGTCTACTTTTTGGGCATGCGTTATCACTCTTGAACTGTCTTGCAAGGATGTTCAGTGTGAGACTAAGATTACCTCTTTATGTTTCATTTGTCAATAATTTGCCAATAGCTTAGCATGCATCTGCTTAATGAGAAGTTTGAAGACAAACTAAATTGCCAGATGGCTAGTTTGCTTAAAATCTGCTCTATCTGATTAAGGCCAAGGACGACTAGCAAAACAAAGGAGAGAACTGTTCACATTGGATGCCAGATGGGAAAATAAGAAGCCATTTCTGAAACAAGGACAAGATAATGGTCAAATTATGGTGATGGCCTTAAATAATGAATGTGACAGCAGAATGTCACCATTTATGAAGTCTTGTTATGGACCATTTCCTTCTCTTGACCTATTTGGCCATTTCTACAGACAATTGTCAATTCTTTTTTGCTTTAAACAATAGGTCAGGTAAAGATATTTCTTTAATTTAATTTTTAATTTTTTTGATATGATTAATCCAGTGGTGGGTTTATATTTTTTCTACTACTGGTTTATGTGCACGTGATGCCTCTGTGCATGCGCAGAAACATCTGGGCAGGTGGGTGGAGACTCCCACCACTGCTACTACTGGTTGGCCTGATCTGGGCCAAACCGGGAGTAACCTACCTCTGGATTAATCAAACATAAACACTTTTAGGAGGAATATCTATTAGAAAAGATAGCCAGAATATTAAATATGCAAAATAGATGCTTAACTTTATGGCTTTTCCTGAGGTAGTTTCATTGTTTCCTTACTTCCCTTTTTTTCATAACAGGAGACTGGGAAATCAGTTTCATATTTAAAAAGTGCCTCATCAAAACTGCCTAATCACTTCTTAATTATTATTACTTTTCTCTGGCCTAGCACTTTAAATTCTTTGCAATACTTCAACTCTATAACCAATTTCATTGTAATTTTAGAGCAATGGCAATAAAGATTATTATTATTATTAGTCTGGGCTGCAATAATGGACAGTAGATGGCAGCAAAGAGGTATGAATAGCTCAAACTCTGCCATCAAATGGTCATCCATATTTTTGCAGTATAGGCTGTCCTAACTGCATAGTGGTTGCATAAAATTAGATCTAATAAATACAGTATTTTTCAGAGTATAAGACGCACATCCACTCCTAAAAGAGGGTGAAAATTTAGATGTGTCTTATACACTGAATGCAGCCACGCCCACCTGACATCCCCCACCCTTTGGCCATTTTTGGCCTCTGCACAATGTATTTTAGATCTGTTCCAGGCTGCAGGGATTGCCACAGACAGAAGTGGGTTGCTCCCAGTTCAGCCTGATTTGGCCGAACTGGTAGCGGTGATTTGGCCTAGGTCACAGAACTGGCAGCGACGCAGGCTGGCCAAGCCCCTGAACCGGTTCCCTGGTCTCTTCTGCCATTGCCAGTATGTTTCTGTGCATGTGCAGAACAATTTTCAGTCAAGTGTGCATGCGTGAGCAATGCACGGCATGTGCGCAAAGCGAACTGGTACTAATCAGTACAGGAACCCACCCCTGGCCACAGACCATCGTCGCCTCTGTGCCTCACGTTTTTCGCCTCTGTGCCACGCATTTTTGGCCTCCATGTGTTGCATTTTCAATCTCGGAACACTCCATTTTAGACCCGTTCCAGGCTCTAGGGATTGCCACAGCACATCACCGCTGATCGTCGCCTCTGCACATCACATTTTTGGCCTCCACGCATCATGTTTTTAGCCTCCACACCAGTGGTGGGTTTCTGCAGGCTCGCACCTACTCGCGAGAGCTGGTTGGTGAAATTTAGAGAACCGGTGAGAGGGGGTTCCACCGGCGTACCTGGAAGTAAATCTGTCCCGCCGCTGCCAGTGACCCAACGGGAAGGAAAGGAAAGAAAAGAAAAGAAAGAAAGAAAGAAAGAAAGAAAGAAAGAAAGAAAGAAAGAAAGAAAGAAAGAAAGAATTTATCATCACAATTGAGTCCAAAATTTTGGTTGCTAAGCAAGAGCGTTGTCAAATGAGTTTCACCACATTTTAAAAGGTGGCCACTCCCACCCTGTCACATGACTGCCAAGCCACGCCCACCAAATAGGCCACACCTACAGAGTAGGTTCTAAAAAATTTGAAACCCACCACTGCTCCACACACACTCCATTTTTGGTCTTCATGCACTGCATTTTTAGGAGATTCCAGGCAGGTGGCCATGGAGGTGGTGGTGGTGGTGGAGGTGGTGGTAATCCCCACCACCTGGAACTGAAAACCTGATTCATAGAGAGCAAAAATCTGGCCTGTGGAGGCCAAAAATGCAATGCACAGAGATGGCGATTGGCGGCAATGTGGTGTGGCTATCCCTGCAGCCTTGAATGGGTCTCAAACAGTGTATATGGAGGCTGAAAATGTGAGGCACAGAGGTCAAATACACGAGGTACTGAGGCCAAAAACGCAAGGCATGGAGGCAGTGATGGCCTGTGGCAATCACTGCAGCCTGGAACAGCTGATTGGGGGTATTCCAGGAGGCCGATACACCCACCAATCAGCTGTTTGTTCTGAATCAGGCTGCAATAATGTGCTGAAGCTGACCAGGCTGTTTTCTGTTTGCTGCAAGGACACCAGCCAGATGAATACCGATGGATGCTTGTAGATAGTGGCAGAATTTTTTTTCTTGTTTTCTTCCCCCAAAACTAAGGTTCATCTTATACTCCAGAGCATCTTATACTCTGAAAAATATGGTAGTTATCCATCATCAGGAATCACAACCATCTGAAGGTAATCTATTGCAACCCTAGATTCCATCTTCAAATAATCAAACTATTTTGAGAGGCTGTGCTCATTGTTTCCACCACATTTAAAAGAATGTGTAACCTTCATGGTATGCAGAAACTTATGACTCAGTGGTAACTTCTTCTAATCTTCCCATTCATATTTTTATGTTATGTTGTTGTGTTCTATTGTGATATGATGTGGTATGATTTTGTTATATTTAGAGGGAAGTTCTATGAATGCATTATCTGAAAACAGTCCTGGTATCTTATGGGTGGGATGACTTATGTAAATGTTCTCAAGATTTTTTAAAAACTTTAAGTTTAATCATAGACTTTTGAGTTAATTTTATTTGTTTGCATTTCTTTTCATTAGCATTGATGCAATTGTAGCAACTGTAACTGTTTTATGTATTTTTAAACAAAAGAAACATTAAAACAGTTTGACAAAGTAATATAGATACAACAGAATTCCATAATTCTGGAATGCACAGTATTCTATATATTATATTTCCTATCTTGTATTGTCTTAAACTATTGAATCTCTCTCTCTCTGTTTCTCTTTGTCTCTCTGTCTCTGTCTGTCTGTCTCTCTCTCTCTCCCCCTCTCTCATCTATTTATCATCTCTGTCATCTCCCTCTGATAAAACACCACAATATTTATTTTGGACCAGAGAAATGCTGTGGATATAATTTCCTTGGACTTCAGTAAGGCATTTCATAAAGTAGACCACAATCTATACTTGATAAGAGAGAAAAATGTGGGTTATACGGCATCACCACCAGAGGAATTCATAACTGGCTAACCAACCACACTCAGAGTGTAGTCCTCAATGGAATGTACATGGAAAGGCGTATGCAGTGGGTTATCTCATGGCTCTGTCTTAGTCCCAGTACTTTTCAACATCTTCATCAATGATCTCGATGAGGGGATAAATTGGGAACTCATCAAATTTGCAGATGACATCAAGCTGGGAGGAATAGCCAAAACTCCAGAAGATAGGCTTAAGATACAGAAGGATCTTGACAGACTTGAATATTGGGCACTATCTAACGAAATGAAATTAAATGGTGAAAAAAGTATGGTTTTACATTTAGGCAAGAAAAACCAAATGCACAGCTATAGAATAGGTGGTACCTGGATCAATAGTAACTGTGAGAAGGATCTTGAGTTCTAATAGACAAGCACTGAAATATAACCCAGTAAAGTGCTGCAGCTGCCAAAAAAGCCAATACAGTCCTAGGCTGCATTAACAAAGGTATAGAATCAAGATCACATGAAGTATTAGTGTGCTGTCCCAACAGTATATAGCTAGTGTAGAAATTAAGAACTGTCTTCTTTAAGAAACTACCTCATGGGAAATGTAGGCAGAGACTGCCTTATGGAAAATATAGTTCAGAGAGGGAATTTTGAAGGCGCAGAGAGGGCCCCCGCTAATTTACCAGCAAAAGGAAGTCGCCATCTTGAAGCAGATCCCAAAAAAGATTAGAGAGATGAGAAGGAGGTATTCCTTCTTATCCAAAAAATTGTTTGACCACGGGATTTGGTTTAAGTGGGCGATGCCGGAAGGGATGTTGGTGTTCTGGGATGAAGGAAGAGTAAGGATTAGAAGAGTTGTTGAGGCGGAAGCCTTTCTTAAAAAACATTCCTCTGTCCTGGGGGATGATTCAGGGGGGGCAGGGGGGGCCACGGCCCCGCCCGCTGGGGGCCAGGGAGGAGAAAAAGAAGATACAATTGCCAAGAGACTTAGATCGAAAAAATAACTTTGCTTTTTTTTTTTTTTACTAATATTGTATAACTTTTATATCTGGATGTTTGCACACGACTGCCAGCATAGAATTTAGAATTTATGAAACATGCACTTATTTTCACCTTGTAGTATTTTTGAAAAATGTTTTTTCAATGTTTTATTATGAAGCCCCGGAAGGGCCAATGATCCCGACGCGAAGGTTCTTAAAATGTTTCTGTATCCCTTACCCTACCCTTTTGGAAAATTGTAAAAACCAATAAAACTTTTTCAATATAAAAAAAGAAAAAAAGAAAATATAGTTCTATAACATGTGACCACATCTCTGTTTCTGACTGGCCACTGGAGCATTCTGCCCGCATGCAAAATTTATAGCCAGTCAGTTTAAATGCTTTTGTGAACTGGAATAATAGTGTTTGTATCTCCACTCAGCATGGGAGTGAAGTCATCATCTTTTTACACCACATGATGGAACAGATTATGGAAAGTCAGAAGTATCTTAACACTGAACTGTAAGTTTTGCTATTAAGAATGCCTGATAATAAACTTGATCTGAATGAGATTCCTAAGCGTGGAGTTAACTGCTTGCCCCGAGCAAGCCTACAACGCTGGAGGCAGAACAATTAGTACTGCTTTATAATGCCTTGATAAGTCCATACTTGGAATACTGCATCTAGTTTTGGGCGACCCAATGTTAAAAAAAAGAAAGAAAAAGATGGTGAGACTCTAGAAAAAGTTCAGAGGAGAGCAACATAAAAAAATTAATCAGTTAATTCAGAAGAGATTGGACAACCATTTGCCTGAAATGGCATAGGGTTTTCTGCCTGACCAGGAGGTTAGACTAGAAGACCTCCAAGGTCCCTTTCAACTCTGTTATTCTGTTATTTTGTAATCTTGAAGCAGTAATGAACTTTCTCACTTTAAGTACTGATATGCTGCTATAAAAGTATGGAGATAACATTAAGTCCATTATGCTTAAACATTGTTCAGGACTACTAAAATCAGTTGGACTTTCTGCAAGTGAATTTATATAGGAGAATTCTTGATAAATTTCACCTGCCTTCTAATAAATTGGATCTGTCTTCAATGAAAGCATGCCTCTTTGTCAATTTGTTAAGTTAGATCATAGGCAAAAAGGCAAAAAGAGGCACAAGTGGTTTTTTTTTTAGATTTTTGCCTTTATGCAACAATATTATTGAAGCATACTTGATATGACTAATTCTCTTGAATTACCACAATCATACACCTCTCTTTTATTAAATTAATGATGTACTTAATAAACACATCAAATGAACAAAGAAGACTGACTCTTAATTGATTCATTTTCTGGAAGTTCAGCTATTGACCAAAGTTATTTCCAGCCAATCTAGACTCTAATATTGATTTTGGTAATGCTGAAAGAAATATACACAACTCATGATGCGAAGGGTGAATTTTAATGACTAAAACACTCTATCTTTTTATTTCCCTTCAAGAATATGAATAGGTATACATTAGATATAAATATAGATGATGCAGATAGATATATACATGTACACATAAGTATGCTCTTTTTTTATTTGTTAACAAAATCATTTTGTTATATTGTTGCATACCTCCAAAAAGTCTCAATCTGTATTTCTTATTTAGTACAAGATGAAATGACAAGTGAGGATTGCAAAAGGAAATCTGTAACTATGATAATCAGAACATTTCTCTTAAGGTGGGGACATGGAATAAAGACATTTAGAACCAATGCATGTAACTTTTGGATATAGCTAATCTAGGCTGAAAAATTCCATACACCAATTTGATAGAAAATAGTTCAGGTTCTGCAGCCTAGATCTATTATATCCTGTAGCTAACAGCAGTGTACAGAGACACAGTCATCTCAGAAGGGCAGTCAAACATCTACACCTAATCCTCAATCAACACATTTTCCTGAATTAATGGCCCAATTAAAAATCAGATGAAAAATGCAACCACCTTAGTCAAGTGTTTCTTTGAATAAACCATCAAGATACAGTAAGTAAGTAAGTATATTTTCCTCAACTAGTAGACTGTGAAGCTTGAAATTCTAAGCCAGCTTTGTGCAATGAAGTTCCATGCTGAACAGCTGGGAAGAAAATATATTTAACACAAATTGAATTGTTACACATGTGTATAATAGATCAAATTGTTTACCTGCTAGTTTTACTACATCAGAACATGGCAATTTCCAGGTTTTTAAAAATGTTAATGTCAGCAGCAGATTTCAAGTGATTTTAAATTTTCTAGGGTTTTAAGAACATGCCAAAAGCATTACTCCTTTTTTCTTAGAATATAAAAAAACTAATTTGATTTTTAAAAACTTTTTAGTTGATAGGCTGCAGTCAAGGTATCAAGATTCTTAGAATGAATGCTGTGCCCAGGCACATTAGCTGTTTTCATCTGTCATCTGACATATGGAGTCACATGATAGTTTCAGAAGGAAAAAGTCTTTTAAAAACTTCAAATTCCTCTATGCATCTTCATTGCTTAAATGGATAGGGAAAAGGGACTGTACAACATGTTATATAGTTTTTAATCAAATCAAACTCTTCCCAATTTCCACCACATATTTTCTGGAGGGTGGGAAGGAGATGACCCAAACACTTCAATCAATGTGCATGGTTTGTTCCATATGGATTTCCTACAGTTCTTATGGAATTGTACTGCATATTCCAGGTGAATATCCTCTGCAATATCAGAGCTTTACTCTAGACATGAAAATGGGCCTGCTTCTTAGAATCACAGTCTTGGATGTTGGAAAATGACCTAGGTAGATGATTCTATTGCAAATGTGAAAAAGGCTGTTACACTGACCATCAGCTACTGCAAACTTTTGAAATCTAGACATATTTATGTATGTAGTTGCAGAGTTTAAGCCTTGCAACTCTGACTTTCTCTAGACTTGTTTGCCACTTGTTTCTCAACTTTGGATTTTAAGGATACTTATATTCAGAAGTACATGCGAAAGAGTGGTTTTGTCCTTGCTTAATGAAATTATACAGAGGGCTTTTTATTTTATTTATCAAATTTCTATCCAAAGGTGACTCTAAGTCTCTTAGTTTATAATGAATGAATGGGTATATAAAAACAATGAATAAAATGCAGTATAAAACATCAAAACAAATAAAAATCTAAAATTTGAAAATTCAATTAAAACGGGATGCAGCAGGAGGGAGCAAAGTGCACACAGGATGGAGTGAAGTGTTCTTTGCTCCATTAGCCATCTCCAATGTGCCACACCCCCATTGGGATCCCAAACTATTTATCATAACAATATCTTCAAGGCCTTTCCAAAGGCCAAAAGAGATCTGGCCTCTGGACTCAGGGCAGAAAAGGCTCCTCTTCTGGATTCTGCCAGCTGAAATTCCTTGGCTGATGGGATCCATGCATGTTCCTTCTGCTGGCATGGCTGGGGTGGGCTAATTCTATAAGATGACTCAGTTTCTCAAATAGCCTGGACCTTGTTGGGTTGCCAACTGGGTATGGACAATATGATGAATATGCTTACAATTTCTATTCACTGAACTAAATTCACTTTTGCACTAAACACACAAAGATAATGAATATTTACCCATTTGGAACTTGTCATGCTATGAACATGCCTTGGTAATTGTTTTCATCTGTTGTATCTCCATAGTGTTGTATCCATTCTTTTCCTGCTCCAAACAGTCAAACTTGCACCATCACATTGTCATTATGTGATGTATCATGACTTTCCCCCCCCCCCCCTTCACTAAACTGAGTTTGACACTCCTGGTCTAAAGCCATCTAATAATAATAATAATAATAATAATAATTTTAATACTTATAAACCGCTCCCTCTCCCCATGGGGACTCGGGGCGGTGCACAGGTAGAATAAAAAACAGTAAAAATATACAAACAACAGTAAAAATATACAAACAATTTTAAAAGCCAAATTAAACTCAACCTGTGCTAAAATTTCCATAAAACTAACTAAGCTAAAATAAATAAAACCCCAAGACAGGGAGACTATCCCAAGCCGGCCAGACGGAAAAAGTAAGTTTTTAATTTAAGACGGAAGGAGTGGAGGTCCGTGGTCGTCCTAATATCGGGGGGAAGGTCGTTCCAGAGGGCCGGGCCCGCCACAGAGAGAGCCCTTCCCCTGGGTGTCGCCCGCTGACAAAGTCTAGTGGACAGCACCCGGAGAAGTCCCTCTCTGTGGGAGCGAATCGGCCGTGAGGATGTATGAGGCAGGATCCGATCCCGCAGATAGCTAGGTCCCGAGCCATGGAGCGCTTTAAAGATGATAATTAGCACCTTGAAGCGCACCCGGAAGACGACAGGTAACCAGTGCAGCTCGCGCAAGAGCGGTGTTACATGAGTAGACCTTGTGGTCCCCATAATTGCTCGCGCGGCTGCATTCTGGACTAGCTGAAGTCTCCGGGTGCACCTCAAGGGAAGCCCCATGTAGAGAGAGTTGCAATAGTCCAGTCGGGATGTCACGAGCGCATGAGTGACTGTGCGAAGGGCGTCCCGATCCAATAGGGGGCGCAATTGGCGAACCAGGCGAACCTGGTAAAACGCCCTCCTGGCCACGGTTGTCACTTGATCTTCCATGGACAGCTGGGCATCCAGGAGGACACCCAAATTGCGTGCCCCATCCACAGGGGCAAGATGTTCGCCCCCTATGGCCAGCGATGGAGTGAGCTGTCACTGTTCTAAAGTTAGGGTAGTGTTTTTCTTTAATCAACCGTGGTTTTCTTTAAAAACCATGATGGCTTTACTTTAGGTACAGGCTAATGATCTTCACTGATCATTTTGATGATAGTTCTGTCAAGTAAACCACAAAACGATAGGCTCAGCCCAACCAACATGTTGAATCATTGTGGAGATAGTTTGCTTCTATTTCAGTTAAACATCAGCATGCTTATTTTCAAGTGACTTTAGCATTAGGTTTAGTCATCTGGTGATTGTAACAGTAGTATTTTCCAAACCTGTGACATTAAATTTGGAGGCATGTGTGGATTATGGTGAAGATTAGATCAATTTTTTTGGTGCATAGGACAAACAGCAGATCATTTATATGCAGTTATATCTGTCATAAACCCATGAAAAATGTATTTAGCTATCTAAATAAATGATTCAGTTGATGATGGATTGGATTTATGAAATGTTGACCTGCATAATCCTAAAACTAAGATGCAGAGACTAATTAAATAAGGGGAAAAAAGAAAACATAATCCATTAATAGCCACTCATCAACACATATTTTCAACTGTTTAAAAAAATGCTAAAATAGCAGGCCTTAGAGATTATATTTTATTTGGAATTATTCTTCCATATATAGAGCTGATTGCTCAGTTAGGTATTCAGAATCCCAATTTAGCAACTGTATTTGCATTTTAACTTCATGAAAACCTTCATGAAAATGTGTTGTTACAGATTGTTAGATACATTATTGGATCCTGTTAAAAAAGGAAAAAGACACACAGTTCACCAATAATTTATTTTGGCTTTCTTATCTTTCTAGAAGGATACATGTTAATATATATTTTTAATGTTAATTTTGCAAAATAAATTAGGGATGACTTACCATTAATTTTAAATGTATATTTATTTTTGTATAGATTTGTTCACATTAGCTCCTTTTAGACACAGTTAGGAACTTCACTAGAGGATGCCTGCTATAAGAAGTGGTTGTAATGTCTTTAAAGTGAGGAGTCACGCTGTGAATTGATGTGAGGTGGCCACCTTTCAAAATTATTCTCAGAACTATGGTATTCAGATGAACAGTGGGCTACAAGCAGTTCTGAACACCCATCCTCCCTAGTAGTAGTTAAGCTCCTTCTTTAGGTAGCAACATAAAAGAGCAATAGGTGGGGCTTGAACCCAATTCTTAATCTGCTCAAGTCGGTCACTTTACTTTGTCCATTTTACAACTTACAAATTTCTATTTGACTCTATGTGCAAAATATATCACACAATGTTGAGAATTTTGATATTTTTCTCCACAACTGCATTTTGGATTATCTTGTAGCCTGAGGCTAAGGCTAGTCTAAGATAAATTTAGCAATAGCAATAGTTATGAAGCACTTATACTTCATAATACTTTACAGACCTTTCAAAGCAGTTTACAGAGTCAGCATATTGCTCCCAGCAATCTAGGTTCTCTTTTACCCACCTTGGAAGGATGGAAGACCGAGTCAACCATGAGCTGTTCAGGATTCAACTCCTGGCAGTGGGCAGAGTTAGTCTTTAATACTGTATTCCAACCACTGTGGTTTGTAAACTTTGTAAACCAAAGTTTATCACAAAATTTTCTGAGTACCTTACCCATTTCTAGGTGAAAAGAAAGGCAAGTTTTTGTAACTGGCTGGACAAGGAGTTGCCTACTCTTACCATGAAATAAATGTTGGCACATTAAGATGAGCTCAGTCTAGCTTCTGAGTTGCTCTGAATGTCTGAGAATCTCTTTTCAATATGTGTGGTGGAGAATACAATAAAGCCTTTATTTCCCTTGATGATTTATAGGTAGAGTGGGAGAATCAGAAAAAGCTCTCGAGTCTTAGAAATTCAGCCGACTGAACAGCATTTTCAGATCTTCTCCATTTGTAAGAGTTGCTGAAAATAGATTTGCCCTTTTCCAAAGACAGGAATAAAAGTGAGGAAGAGAACTAGGTTGCGTGGAAGGGAAATCTAAGACTTCCCTTTGTTTGTCAGCTCCACATTGTGCCTGATGATTCGGAGACATGACAACTGTACATTTTATATCTACAGGATATCTTTTCTGTGAAGGGTGATTATTATGTAGCTTTTGTGGTGTTCATGACTTACTGAAGTCTTTTTTTAGGAGTGAAGGAGAAATAATCATTACCTTTCAGTGAAGATATTTTATTTGTTCTGTGAAAGATTGCTTCTTCATTAAAACACATGCATATATTCTAGGAATAAATTAATAAGCATGCCAGCCTCAATCAGCCATATTCTACTTCATACTAGTTAAACCTCTATTGTAAATGCAATTTTTTCCATTCAAAGTTTTACTTCTTTTAAAATATGAGTTAAAATAAGGTTCAAGATACAGAATGCAGATAACACAGAAAAATTAAAAGCATGTAAACAATAAGCTTATAAACTAACATGAATTTAGATGCTGTATATCAGGGATGCCCAACCCCCGGGCTGTAGCCTACTACCGGCTTCAGCCCTTTTGGAACTGGGTGTGGACCTGCCACTCACACAGAACCATTCCCTCTCCCCCCCCCCTCAGCGGGCCAAAAAGGGGCCTGCTGCTTTCTACACAGCATTGGCTTTGGAGTTCCTTCTAAACCAGATGCTGGCACGATTGGTCCATTTGAAAACTTCATTTTAATAGCAGCTCCACTGGATCTCCTGAATGGAATAGAGAATGAAAAGACTTAGGAGGAGCATCTGGCTGCATTCCAAGCTACTGCTCAACCATTTGTTTTTATGGGAATGCTCTGGAGTTTATTTGTTCATTTGTTATTTTGTGGCCTTTTTTCTATAATCCCCATCCCTTTTCAAATTTAATATTTCTTTAATTGGTTATTCAGTTTAGTTTTGTTCTATGATTCAACTCGTATTCCACAGTTAGATAAAGTCTCAAATAAATCTATCTATCTATCTATCTATCTATCTATCTATCTATCTATCTATCTATCTATCTATCTATCTATCTATCTATCATGTATCTATCATATCTATCATATCATATCATATCATATCTATATCAATCAATCTATCTATCTATCTATCTATCTATCTATCTATCTATCTATCTATCTATCTATCTATCTATCTATCTATCTATCATATATCTATCTATCATGTATCTATCATATCTATCATATCATATCATATCATATCTATATCAATCTATCTATCTATCTATCTATCTATCTATCTATCTATCTATCTATCTATCTATCTATCTATCTATCTATCATGTATCTATCATATCTATCATATCATATCATATCTATATCAATCAATCTATCTATCTATCTATCTATCTATCTATCTATCTATCTATCTATCTATCTATCTATCTATCTATCTATCTATCTATCTATCTATCTATCATCTATCTATCATCTATCTATCTATCTATCTATCTATCTATCATATCATATCTATATCTATATCTATCTATCTATCTATCTATCTATCTATCTATCTATCTATCTATCTATCTATCTATCTATCTATCAATCAATCAATCATCTATCTAACATCACAAAATTTTATGGGTTCCAAACAATAAAAATCTTTCTGGGATTAAAGTCAGTATACAGAATTATTTCTGCTTGATTAATTTTCAACCATTTCCTTACTTTGGCACATCACTACTCTGATTTGCATCTAATGACATCTAATAGTCCCATGAGTGTTTATGTCCCACGTAATCATTTTTCCTACGTTGATTTGCTTTAGTACAGACAGATGGACTCTTGGAGTTTTCCACTCTTCTTGTTGCTAAGGTTTCAGAAAAAAGAGGGGGGTGGGAGCCGTCAACTATTCAGAATCACCCAGTATTTAGCTAAAGTTTTTCATTACCTGTGATCAGGTAAGAGCTGGTCTGTTACATCATAGCAGGTTTACCACAATTAATCTTAATTTAACTCCTATAGCACTGAAAAACATATGTATATCCTTCCTTGGTATAATTTGTCATAATTGTGGGAAAATAGTTTAAATATGTTAATAAACTCTCTCATGCAACATATAGAGATCCTTAGCTGATGGTGTGGGATAACAGATGTAATAAATACAAAAATAAATGCATGTGTGAACTTTTAAGACTTTTAAGAATAATAATTTGGAAGACTCATCCATGTCAGAATCTGCATTTTTTTAAGCCATGAAAGTACAAAAAACTTATATGTAGGGAAAAAAAGTATGAATGATACCAATAACACTGATTCTGGAACTGCTAGAAAATAAATATTCCATAGAAAAAATGGGATAGTGATAAATTGAGGAATGTCTGTGTGCTTTAGAAAAAAATGTGGCTTCGATATTTCCCCCCCTGAAATCTCCTCTGTAGAGATAAAAAGAAGATAATACCATAGCTAACAGTTGAACATAAGCTATGTATCTAGTGCAAAGATCACATTTTATAGTCCCTTTGTATTTCAAAACCCATATTAATTCCTGATACATTATTTATACCATATAATATCTTAACAAGTTTATTTATTTATTCATATTGTCACTGCATAGCACAACTTCTTTGAATGGTTCACTGCTGATTGGTTTTTAATGTTTTCTGCAGAAGTGCTAAAACTGCATATAAGAAAGCAAAATTAGAGTAGAGTAGAGTAGACTAGGATAAGATAGGATAGGATAGGATAGGAAAGACTAGACTAGACTAGACTAGACTAGACTAGACTAGAATAGACTAGACTAGACTAGATTAGACTAGAATAGAATAACAGAGTTGGAAGGGACATTGTAAGTCATCTAGTCCAACCTCCAAATGGTTGTCCGGTCTCTTCTTGAAAGGTCCCAGGGATGAAGCACCCACAACTTCCGAAGGCAAGCTGTTCATTGGTTGATTGTTCTCACTGTCAGAAAATTTAGCCTTATTTCTAGGTTAAATCTCTCCTTGATCAGTTTCCATTCATTGTTTCTTGTCTGGACTTAGGGTGCTTTTGAAAATAGGTTGTCTCCCTTTTCTCTGTGTAAAGGTAAAGGTTCCCCATGCACATATGTGCTAGTCATTCCCAACTCTAGGGGACGGTGTTAATTTCCATTTCAAAGCCAAAGAGCCAGCACTGTCTAAAGACATCTCCACGGTCATGTAACTGGCATGACTAAATGCCGAAGGTGCACGGACCACTGTTACCTTCTCACCAAAGGTAGTTTCTATCTTTTCTACTTGCATTTTTACATGCTTTTGAACTGCTAAGTTGGCAGAAGCTGGGACAAGTAATAGGCGCTCACTCTGTTACGCAGCACTAGGGATCCGAACTGCCAAACTGCCCACCTTTCTGATCAACAAGCTCAGCATCGTAGCCACTGAGCCACTGCATCCCATTTTCTGTGATAGTCCCTCAAATATTGGAACACTGCAATCATGTCACCCATGATCCTTTTCTTCACTAGACTAGCCATGCCCAGTTCTTGTAACCATTCTTCATGTGTTTTAACCCCCAACCCCTAATCATCTTTGTTGCTCTTCTCTACACTCTTTCAAGTCTCAACATCTTTTTTATTGTGTGGTGACCAAAACTGGATGCAGTACTCCAGGTGTGACTTCACTAAGGCTTTATAGAGCAGTACTAGTACCTCATATGATCTTGATTCAATCCCTCTGTTAATGCAATTTAGGATTGCAAATGAAAAAAATAAAATAAAAACAGGTCTTGTTAGGTGATATCGCCACTGGGAGACAGCAAAAGGATGTGCAGCGGAGTATGCAGCTGAAAGAATGTTGCTAGTGTACGCACAATTAGTAGATCAGACACTGTTAAGTAAAATAAAATAGCTTTTACTGAAGTTGCAAAAACTACTAAACTAAACTACTGCTCAACAAGCAGTGATGTTAAATCGAGTCAAAGACAAAGTCTCAACAAATATCAAATTGCTTACAGTCAGCAAACACAATCTTCCTTCTTCTTCAGTTTGTCACAGCACATGAGCAATTCAGTTATCAAACAGCAAATCCAGCAGAGAGAGAGATATGCACTCTCCTGGCTTCCTCTTACAGTTGGAGATAATTGCACTTCCTAATTGCACTCTAACATTCCAACATCCTTAAAGCCACAATGACCATATATCATCATGTTATTATATATATTCCTAACAGGTCTGTTTTATTTTAAATGCTTTTCATTTCAAAAAAATTAGTTTTCTACTGACATTTTATAAAAGATTCAGAAATGAGCAGAAATTTTATCACCATCATCATCACCATCATCACCACCATCATGACCACCACCATCATCATCTTAGTCATAATAATCTTCGGCATGTTTTTAACAATCTATTCTGGCTTCTAGTCATTTCTAGATGCTTACAAATCTGCTGCTTGTTTATTTTTTCCCAGGATTTCCCCAGGTATTGATGTCAAGCTGATTGGTTTGTAATTTCCCTCTTTTTTTCTCTTTTTGAAGAGTGGAACCACATCAGCTCTTTTCCTGTCCTCTGGCAGATCTTCTC
The DNA here is from genome assembly GCA_039707465.1 of Rhabdophis nuchalis. NCBI lineage: Eukaryota > Metazoa > Chordata > Lepidosauria > Squamata > Natricidae > Rhabdophis > Rhabdophis nuchalis. Next base: position 42,752,524 of record CM077651.1, on the reverse strand, counting down.
TGCTCTATGAGCTCCAAAATGTTTCATTCACTAGTTATGAGTTTACATCTGTCAGCAGTCTTAGTACCCTGGAATGTAAACCAGCTTGTCCAGGAGATTTGAACTCTTTAAAAAAAAAAGAGTTTACTTACCAAATCCTCACCCATCTTGACCGGCATTCCTGTCTGTTTCCCAGGGTGCTGCTTTTGATAGGTTGACAATTTTTGGCATAGGAGTGAAGAAAGATGCAAAGATTGCATAGCTGCATAAAACAGTTATAGTCCAAAAAGTTATTTATGCACAACTTCATACAATTACACAATTATTGTATAGAAGTATTCACTTTTTCTGAATACTTAAAAAGTTACTTTCTTTTTTTTGAAAGTTGTTCGGATATCTCTTTTTAGTATTTATTTCTTCTACAGGTGTTCTGGTGGTCCTTATGTTAAATGCTGCTTCAGTGCTCATATGTTTCAAATGCTGTGAGTTTTGTCAAACAATTCTGAATTGCCTGTGAAATGATATTATGAAGAAATCAAGGAAAGTAATAAAGTGCAAGTCATTGATTTTTTTCAAGGCCAGCAGGTATAACTTTTAACTTTCCTTCAGAACAACAAATGTCTTATGACATTTTCACTCATAATGATGCTATCTAAAAGAGAACATGCTGCTCTTCCCTCAAGCTACAATTTGGGAAACTTGGTTCCTTGGGAATGTGTATATTAGACATTAATATTCAAGGGGAAATCAGGCAAAATGTGGAACAGTTTGATGCCTAAAATTTATAAACATTATTGTTTAACAACTAGACATGGTATGCTGATATACCCTATGGATATACATAGGGTGATGTAAAATGATGTCACATGTGTCACAATGTTATCATGCAAGCCACACAAATTATGCAATTTGCATGACATCATAGTGTACACGGCATGGTATTGGATTGTATCAGTTGATTATCATATCCTCCTTAGAAAAGTCTGTCTCTGATTTTAATATCATTTATACTGGCTCATTTAAAAGGGCTTAAGGCTCGGTATCACGAAGTTCCACAGTTAATCAAATCCTAGCATTTCTGAATAGTTATAATTTCATGCAATATGCAAGTAATTTCATACAAAAATGTTCCAACTGTATTTACAATTATTGATGTGCAATAAGTATATGCATGTGGACCTATATGTGCTTTTGCGGTTGTCTTTCCAAATGCATTGGGTTGATTTAATTAACTATTTAAAACTTTAAAGATATATTTTACATTTACATGTTCTTTTGAAAATGTTTTTCCTATTTTTGAAGTCTTTATATGTAACTAAAACTGCAGTTTTATTTGTGGAAAAATATAGGATAAATAAGTTCAAAACATACCTAAAGTTATCTTTGCATGGGTTTATAGTGTATTAAATGTGTGAGTTAGTAAACCATGATAATCTATTAAGTCCAAAGAAAAAGATAATTTTCAAATACAGCTCTTTCATATGAAATTTTTTCTCTATTTCATATGAAAACAAAAATAGAAAAATGCTACTTTGCTCCCTTAAATAATATAGATGCCAACGTGTGTTACTATTGCAATCATAACTAGGGTTGGTGGGAAATGTGGAATTTGAATATTATTACTCTCTGCTTGGAGTTTTTGCTAATATGCATTGAGCTGAATCTTTCTTGGACATTATTCCTAATATCTGACTCCAGATAATATGCTATTCTAATATTCTTTGATTTCTGAATAAAGCTAGCTGAGATTAGCAGATGGCAATATAAAAGATAGTCATCTGTGATCATATTGACTTTGCAACACAGAAATGTCATCTTCTAGGCATCCTTTCTCAATGAATCAAGACAGAAGGCATTAGAAAATATTGTTCTGACCCAGGCTTAACAGAATCACGAAACAGACTCCTTGTCCCCCCCCCCCAAAAAAACCCCTTTTTATTTGGTCAATGTTAATTCCTGGCATTCACATCCAGAAAAGTCCTGGCAATAAGCCTTTCAAGGTTTAATTGCAAAAACAGACCTTATCAGTCCTTGGATAGTTGCCAGGCCGAGCTTCTAGTCGCAATGCTGTAAAATGAAATACCTGACAAGGAATCTCTGTGAGGCATGAACTCAGATAAACAAATCTTCACAATAATAAGTGAACTAATTATCTCCTGCAAACACCACTCCCCTTTTGCTCCTATTTATTCCCTGTGGGAGGGGCTATTCAGCATCCCCTTGTGTCTTGACTTCTAAGTTGCCTCCTGTTCCTTATTTGCTCCCTTCTCCTGACAGCTCTGTGCATACACACATTTGGAACAGGCTCCAGCTGTTCTTCTGCCCCACTTATCTCTGACTCCGAAGGCAGTTGATAAATGTCGGACGGCCCTGGCCCCATCTCTGCCTCTGATGCAGAGCACCCATCAGAGCCTTCCCCTGATTCTAGGACTGAGCCAAGTTCCCACTCAACCTCCTCGCTGCCTGAGTCTGGTGGGCTACAACAAATATAACATGATTCTATGCAGTATAATGCAGTGCAGCATAGTTTATTTAATCATTTACGTCTACTAAAATCAGATTAATCTGGAAATTCAGATGATAAAAAGTAAAATAAAATTATTTTAAATTTTTTTAAAAAAAATACAATAGAAGATAATACCAGTAGCTCAGTGTTGAACTTGGAACCATTGCTTCTCTCTAAGCTTGGTTGTTTTTGTCCAGATATTTCTTTACCCAACTTGGTAACATCTTGGTAACATACAATGCTAGAAAGAAGTGGAGCTTTTTTGTCTGGTGTTGAACCTGGTTAACCCCTGCTTACCTAGGTGCTAAAATTCTGATATTTGTTTCTTTTTAAACTGTTTTGTCTCTTTTGAATGGTGTATAAATGTTTATCTCTCCTTCTACCTGTTGATGGTTGATTTGTCTGAGTCCAAACTTTGAGGAATTCACTCACACTTTTGGATTTAGATTGGTCTAGAATGCTCACGTTTTTTTCATTTGAAACCAAGGTTAAATCTAAGCGTTGTGACATTAAGCAATTTTTATTATGTCTTCTTAAAACTAGTTGTTGTTCATTGATGTACTCTGCCAGTTTTCTGTCTGTTTGTCCTACATAGTGGCTGTTATAATCCTCACACTGGGCGTTATAAATGACTTCTATTTTTTTTTCCTTCTTGGGTTGCTGTGATCCACTGAACTATATTTATTTTCAATTGTCAGGAGAAAACAGTTAAGAATGTCCCTATGTTTAAGATATTCAATCAGTTTTGAGATGTCTAAGAGAACTAGATTAGCTAGATTAAAGGATGCATATAAAGATTATTGCTTGACTTTGATATTCCTTAGCAAACCAGATATTTGCTTTAAAATAGAAGTGATGTTTCTGCATTGCATTATAAATGATTGTAAAGCCTGTAGGTTATCTGTTAGCTCACCATAAGTATGCTAATCAGACCTACATTGGTTTTGAAGAATATGTACTGTATATATAACACCAGAGAAGGTTTTGTGCAATTCTGAGCCTAGTATGCATGTATGTACAGTATGTGTATATACATATATACACACAAAGCAAAATAGGAAAGATTCTAGTTTTTTTTAATTTTTTCCAGCCATTGACTGAATACATATTATTGATTAGTTGATAACCTGGCATTGCCCAGGTATTTATTTATCCCAATCCTGTATTAGACAGGACAAGGAATGAATTATAAGTGGCAATTTAAGTGTGGAATAGATTGTCCTCCCTCCTTCCATTAATGTCATCACAATTCCTGAACAGGCAATTTCAAGAGCAACTTCTCCCTGCATCCTGATTTTGGCAACAATTAAAATTAGGTAAAAATGTTTTCTTTGTGCCCCCAGAAGCATCAAGAAAAATGATACCACAGTGTTGAAAATATCTGGATCAAACGTAATTTCTAATGTTGAATTTTACCCTCTTTCCAAAGGGAGCCTCCTTGTGGAGTACTGTGAAGCCATTACCATGGTAACTTCACTGCGTTGTACAGTAGAAGCTATTTTACAGCAATACAGTAGAAGCCATGTTAAGGCACAACAGGCTGTATCTTGACAGGAACCCCCTCCCCCAGGGTGTGAGGGCTGTATCACCCCCACAGTATTTGTTTCCAAAGAGTAAGTCATCTGTGTACCAAGTTTGGTTGAAATTGCTCGAGGCATTCCAGAATTATGCTGGAACATGCACATTCACACATGCAGCCATTTAGATAGATAGATGGATGGATGGATGGATGGATGGATGGATGGATGGATGGATGGATGGATGGATGGATGGATGGATGGATGGATAGATAGATAGATAGATAGATGATAGATAGATAGATAGATAGATAGATAGATAGATAGATAGATAGATAGATAGATAGATAGATCGATAGATCGATCAGGGGTAGTCAACCTTTTTATACCTGCCGCCCACTTTTGTATCTCTGTTAGTAGTAAAATTTTCTAACCTCCCACCAGTTCCACACTAATAGTGATTTATAAAATAGGGAAGTCAATTAAATTAAAAAAAGGAAAGTGCTTCAGTATCGGACAAAACCCATACTACCCACCATGAAAGCTGGAACGCCCACTAGTGGGCGGTAGGGTCCAGGTTGACTACCACTGAGAGAGAGAGAGAGAGAGAATCACATATTATATGAGAAAATATATAAAAGAATATCCATATAGTAATCTCATTATATATTTGTTTAGAAGAAAGTATTGTAGATGAATATAAATTCTGAGTCTTAAATGTTTCCCAGTAGTTGACCATCTTTGCCTTAGATAAAACGTTTCTGTGATATCATGACACCTAGTATCTTCCTAACACTATAATGGATCATTTCATGGCTACTTATCTTGGGTATTGAGTAAGACTTAATTGGAACAATGTGTCTGAATTAATCAAAGCATCACAGACAAAATGCTAAGCCAAGTCTATTTATTATGACATGGAAAAAAGCAATATGCTACATTTCAATAATCAAGATCTAGTGAAGAAGTTACAGTAAGTCAACGAAGGGGGAAAATCTTGAATTATTGAAGAATGTGCAAACAATAGCACAATTATTGACAAAATTGTATTAAAAAAAAGAAATCATTATGCCACAATGTGAGTTGATCTGTTTATTGTTTGATTAATGTTTGGCTTATACACTATTTCTTTTATATCACATCTTCTCAACTCATTTCTCCAAATGTTCAATACGAGAAAGATTGCATTCTTTCTAAAACCTTGAGACTAAAATTGAGATTTTAATTCAGAAGAATTTTCCTGATTGGCTACAGCATGTCCATCCTTAAAGCAAATTTTAATTTCTGATTTTTTCAATAATTTCCTTTTAGCTATAGTAATAATAATGCAAATAAGAATATGGATATCCATTGGATGATAATGCATATTTGTATCTGATGTTTACACATCACTGTGTTAGATTACAAAACCAGAAAGACTCAACTGGTGATACAGCAGATGCATCATACGATTAGATCTTATAGGGAAAATAAAAGACTGTGACAAAATGTATGATATTCTGAAGAATTGCAACTGTTTCTTGAAGCCAAGCACAGCAACCCAGAAAAGAAAACAATGCTTGAGCATTTAAAAAAAAACACCATCAAAATTAATAAAATTAGCTCCACTGTAATTCAGAATAATTTACCTGATTGGCTACAGCATGCCCATCCCTTTAAGCAACTGGTTGCTGCCCTAGAATGCTAATCAGTTGCTGTTGTGTGTTTTCTTTTAACAAAAAATCTTGTAATTGATTGACCAAAGATCAGTTAAAAGAATTAAATCTCTTCAATTTTAGGAGCTCATATCCACATCATACCTTAACATCTCCCAAGGGGCATCCTTTCAGTTTTGCTCTTGCTACCATTCTTACATAAGTTCAAGAAGCAAATCTTGTGGAGCCTCTAATCTGGATTCATGACCAGACTCGCCCAGTAGGCAGTCCACTTCAGTCTCAGTTGGAATTCTGAAATTGGCAAAGAAACAGCCAGGACCAGAATTGGAGAAAAGCAACTTAGAGTCCTCTGCAGATTTATCTCTAGTCAGAGCATTCAAAGTTGATAGCATCTGCTACATTTTACTTATTTGATTATGTGTCATCAAATTGTTATCATCTCGTAGCAGCCACCCAACTTTTCAAGTCTTCCAATGATGCAAGAGTCTGCCTATAGAATATTTAATGGGCTTTTCTGCAGTGGCGTAAGTATTATAAGTAGAAAAGATACCATCATACTATAGTACAGTGGCTCCCAAAGTGGGCATTAACGCCCCCCAGGGGGCGGTGGCCCGCTTTAGGGGGGCGCTAGGAGGCCAAGCGGCTGCAGGGGGGCGCTAGGAGCCAACAGGGGGGCGCTGAGGGCGAGGAAGAAACTTGTCGAGCAGAAGATGGGCTGTTAAAGCCTATCGGCACAGGCAGAAGGACGACATTGTTAAAACAAACCTGGAAATAGCGGGTTTCCCTTTAAGCAACGTCACCAACCTCCCCTCCAATCACTGCCTTCCTCCCAGGAGAGGCGTGCGCGCACGCGCGGTGCTTCAATCTCCTGTCCCCGACTAGCTCCAGCGTCCCCTCCTCCCTCCGCAAAAGCCCCTGCCAGGCCAGCATAGATCCCACCCGGACCAGGCGGTGCTGGGACCCCCTGCGCCCCCTCAGGGGCTCCCTTGCTCTGAGCTGCTTTGGAGCGGGCAGCGATCCCTTGAAAGCCCCCAAGTTGGTCCTCCTCCTCACCCGGATCCAGAGTGGCGCTCCCGGCCCGGCCTTTGTCCCTGCTGGCCCCGGGGAAGCCACTGCTCCAGCCCCAAAGTGAACCGGAGGGAGCTGGAAGAAAGCTCGGAGGTCCTCTAGTCAGCCAGCAGGGACAAAGGCTGGGCAGGGAGCGCCACTCTGGATCCGGGTGAAGAGGAGGACCAACCTGTGGGCTTTCGAGGGAGCCCGCTCCAAAGCGCAGCTCAGAGCAAGGGAGCCGCTGCGGGGGCGCGGGGGGTCCCAGCGCCGCCTGGTCCGGATGGGATCTTTGCTGGCCTGGCAGGGGCTTTTGCGGAGGGAGGAGGGGACGCTGGAGCTAGTCGGGGACAGGAGATTGAAGCAGCGCGCGCACGCCTCTCCTGGGGAGAAGGAAGCCGCTGCTCCAGCCCCAAAGTGAACCAGGGGGAGCTGGAACAGAGCTCGGAGGTTCTCTAGTCCAGCCCCTGCTCAAGCAGGACTAGAGCCTCTGCTAGTCCAGATCAGGGGTTGCCTCCTTCCTTCTGAAAAGCCTCTGGGGATGGAGCTCCAGCGCGGCCGCTTTTGGCCCCTCCATGCATCTGGGGAAGTGGCATGGAAGATCCGGCACATGTCTTGCAACCTCGCCGCGTGAGAGGCAAGGGGCGTGGGGGGCTTTGGGGGGAGAGTCCAGCTGGAGCGCGGCAGGTGGGCGGGGTGGGCAGAACCGGGCAGGTATGGGCTGCGCATGATGAGCTGGCGGCCAGGGCCCCCTGAACCAGCGCCAGCAAGCATGTTCCTTAAGAAGAGCCCCAAGGGCAAGGGCTGCCGTGCTGCACCCACTGCCCAGCAACACGCCCCTGCCTCCTCCTCCTCCTCAGCAGGCAGCCCAGGGCATGGGCACGGCGGCAACCACGGGCGCCACTTGGCCAGGACAGGGGGCCCAGCGCCCACCCAACCCAACTACCTCTTGGCGGGCGGGCGGAGGGCTGGCACTAAATTCCCTTCTGTTTCTTCTTCTGCGGGGGGAGGGGTGCTGCCTTGCTTTGACAGCCACCTCATTTCCAATTGAGGGGTGGGAGAGAAATCCACTGCATGGATCTCCCCAATTGGAAGGAGGAGGCTCCGTTGGTCCGGACCCCATCCAGGAAGATCAGGAAGGGAGATCTTTCCCCCTGTGGATGGGCTCTGGGGCCCTTCCATGCGGGGCTTTTCAAACAGCCAAACTCCCCTCCTGTTCTTCCTTCTGCTGTTTGAAGAAGACACGCGGGGGGGGTGCTCCCTTCCCTTTCACGGCCACCTCATTTCCAATTGGGGGGGATCCATGGAGATGGAGGAATAACATGGATCCCCCCCCATTGGAAACAGGGCAATTCCAGCAGCTGCGTTTTGCCTTGAAACTTGCTTTCCTAGCAATCCAAAGGGGACATTCTCCCAGCGGCGTCTCAGGCACTCCCACCCTTAGCTGGGAGGGAGTAAGGACAGCTGGGCGCAGTTTGGCTCTTCCCGGCTCCCATCAGATCATTGGGGGCCTCACGCGCCTGTTTTGCAAGAGAGAAAGTTGCTGGGAGAATGTCCCCTTTGGGTTGCTGGGGCAGCAAGTTTCAAAGCAAAACGCAGCTGCTGGAATCGGTGCACTTGCAACTTAATGCGAGAAGCCTGCATTACCAGCCGCAGCAGCAGCAGAAACAGCAGACACCACCCCCACCCCCAATGTCCAGCATCCTCCTCGGAAGGCTCACAGCCATCTCGAGAAGCGACCGACGGCAGTGCCTCCGGGTGGAAGGTGAATGAAGGGTGCAGTGGTGGGAGAGGCTGGCCATCCCTGAAGCCAGCTCTCGAAGAAGGAGTCAGAGATGAGGCATGGGGCTCACTTCCCTGCCTCCTTCCTCCGAGAGCTGCGGGCAGCAGGGAAAATGACTCTTCTTTGCTAGCTTCCCAGCTGGCAAAACAGAATTTTTCACCAACTGGAAAGTATGTGTGAGAGAGGGCTGGGGGAGAGAGAGAGAGAGAGAGAGAGAGAGAGAGAGAGAGAGAGAGAGAGAGAGAGAGAGAGAGAGAGAGAGAGAGAGAGAGAGAGAGAGAGAGAGAGAGGAAGGAAGGAAGGAAGGAAGGAAGGAAGGAAGAAAGGGAGAATGACACAAGAAAGGAAGGAAGGAAGAAAAGGGAAGGAAGGAAGAGGAAGAGGAAGGAATTAAAAAAAGAAGGAAGGAAGGAAGAAAGAGGGGGAGAGTGACACAAGAAGGAAGGAAGGAAGGAAGGAAGGAAGGAAGGAAGGAAGGGGGAGAGTGACACAAGAAAGGAAGGAAGGGGAAGAGAAAGGAAGAAAGAAAAAAAGAAAGAAAGTCAGGGAGAGTGACACAGGGAAGGAAAGAACGAAAGAAAGAAAGAGGGGGAGAGTGAAACAAGAAAAAAAGAAGAAAGAAAGAAAGGAAGGAAAGAAAGAAAGAACGAAAAAGAAAGAATTTATTATCACAATTGAGCCCAAAATTTTAGTTGCTAAGCAAGAGCGTTGTTAAATGAGTTTCACTACATTTTACAAGGTGGCCACTCCCACACGGTCACATGACTGCCAAGCCACACCCACAAAATAGGCCACACCTACAGAATAGGTTCTAAAAAAATTTGAAACCCACCACTTGTGGGGGGCACTGAGGATCAGTTTGTAGCACCAAGGGGGCAGTGGACTGAAAAAGTTTGGGAACCACTGCTATAGTACTTGGAACAGTGGAACGGATTATCTTTCTATATTTGTATCTCACTTGGCCAATAAAAAATTCTATTCTATTCTAGATTTAATTCTATATATAATTCCTAAATGCTATTAGCAGGACATTTTCATAGAGACAATTCAGCATTTGTTCAAGTCCCCTTATATGGAGAAGGATCTGTTAAAAGTGTATTTATACATATGAACTGATGATATAAATTGCAAGTGCAAAAATTAAGGCACTACAATGTTTTAGTTAAAATATAATTTATAGCATTGTCCCTGCCCAACCTTTGGGTAAAGCTTTCATATTCCTCCAAATGTTATGGCTAAATTATATTTAATGTGACAAGAAGGAAAAGTGATTAAGTGTTCATATTTATTGCATTTTAATTAATTTAATATAATTCAAATGTACTCTAAATTAAGTCAAGCTTAGTTTTCCTCCTACCCTGCCGGTATTGAAGTTTGTCAGTGTAACACTGAAAAATGAAGTTTGAGCCTCAGTTCACAAAAAGTTAATTGTTATTTCTGTCTTCCTCTCCCGCTTTCTCTTTATGTATGTTTATATTCTATCTTTCTGTCTCCACCTCTCTCTCTCTCCCCCTCCCTCTCTCCCTCCCACCCCCCTCTCTCTTGATATGTGTCAAATACACGGTTTCTTTTTTTCATTGTTTCCACATGAAACTCAGCGGGGGGGGGGGGGAAATCGCCATTAATTTTCTGTGGTAAATTACTTTATTACCACAGAGATTTAACTATAATTTCTTTTCATTAAACCTTCAGAAGCTGTATGCCTATATATGGATGCACATAATTTGATATTAAATCTTCAGGTGTGTGGATATATTTAATTGGTGATACAATTTATTTCTAATTTAGTTGAGGCTATAATATGTTCTTTAGAGATAAGTTATTTAAAATGAAATGATGTTCAATCCAAAAGTGGAATGATGACAATACTATAGGAAATTAGAATAAGATAAATAGGAAAAAAATGCAAGGATTATACAAAAAATGCATTACTATATATAAAAAACCATTTAAACCCCCCCTACAGATATCCATAGTTCACTTGAAAGGGTGATGACACTTATGCTGTCATACAATCCACACTTAATTGGGAGCATGTTCTATTGAACTCAATTGGAGTTACTTTTCAGAGGTTAGAAATGAATTTCAATAATAGCAGTATATCAGATAAAGCATACAGTTTAGTCAAAACTTGATTCAAATTTTATAACATAATGTAGTTCAGTAAAGATCATCTACTTGACTTTTCTCTAACAATAAAAAAGAAGATATTTTTATCTTTATAATTTATCCTTGTGAGGTTTCATGCAGGCTCACAGGTATGGTCATAATTTTTGATAAGCTAGTTGGGTTACGCCCTGGGTCCTAACAAGGAGAAGGGCGGGGTATAAATTTAATAAAATAAAAATAAAATAAAAATAAAAACTCTGTATGAAGACCATCATCTGCAAACTGTAAGAATCGAGCCGTATATAACAGTCCCAAGATATGTACAGTGGGTTCATTTATAAATAAATAGTGCACGCCTATGCATAACAGCAAACTATAAGAAACAGATGATCTTCCTGTGTTTTTCCAGAAGGATTTTTATTAAAACAGTTAATAGACTTATTTTCTACCTTAGGTCCTTCACAAACGTATTTATTGCTATCTCTACAGGGGTGGGTGGGCCAGTTTTACTACCGGTTCATAACCCACATGCGCACCAGATGCACGCTGTATGCATGCACACTGTTCAATATAAATTGCTCTTTGCGCATGCGCAGAACAATTTCCAGTGAACTGCACATGCGCAGTCACTAAAAACCAAAATGGCAGTGGCCAAGCGGCAGCAAGGGAACCCGTTTGGGGGTGTGGCAGGCCTGTTGCTGCCAGTTCTACGACCCAGGCCCAAATTCCAATACTGGTACCAGCAAACCAGGCCAAACCGGAAGCAACCCACCTCTGCTATGCTATCTTAAACCACACCATCATTTTCAGGTACAGTCATCATTTCTAAGAGGACAAAGTTAATACATCTAAAAGTTTCATCTTTATTGTCATCATCTTCATTATGGCATCAATAGACAGAGTTTTTAGGCATGGTAGTTTTTTCTCTGGAGTAAATCCTGTTCACAAATCAGATAGGATATTATTTGTGTGGTGTTAATAAATTATTTATAAATTATAAAAACCCCAAAAGTAATTCCTCATTATTCATTTGTTTAAAATTACGTATATTTATAATAATAATAATAATAATAATTTTAATATTTCTAAACCGCACCCTCTCCCCACAGGGACTCGGGGCGGTGCACAGGCAGAGTAAAAACAATAAATACATACAAACATTTCATTAAAAATAAATTAAATCTAAACCTGCGCTAAAATTCCCCATTAAAACTAAGCTATATTATAAAACTTTCCAATAAAACCCCAAAGACAGAGAGACTATCCTAGGCCGGCCAGACAGAAGAAATGAGTTTTTAATTTAAGACGGAAGGAGCGGAGGTCCGTGGTCATCCTGATGTCGGGGGGAAGGTCGTTCCAGAGGGCCGGGCCCGCCACAGAGAGAGCCCTTCCCCTGGGCGTTGCCCGCTGACAAAGTCTAGTGGACGGCACCCGGAGAAGTCCCTCTCTGTGGGAGCGAATCGGCCGTGAGGATGTATGAGGCAGGATCCGATCCCGCAGATAGCTAGGTCCCGAGCCATGGAGCGCTTTAAAGATGATAATCAACACCTTGAAGCGCACCCGGAAGACGACAGGTAGCCAGTGCAGCTCGCGCAAGACCGGTGTTACATGGGTAGACCTAGCGGTTCCCATAATTGCTCGCACGGCTGCATTCTGGACTAGCTGAAGTCTCCGGGTGCACCTCAAGGGGAGCCCCATGTAGAGAGAGTTTGATAGAGATTCCAGCAAATTCTGATAAGGGGTATATGAATATTTGAAAAAAGTCTGATTTTTGCCAAAGTGCCAAAAGATTTATTCATGCACAGACCTAGGGAACATAGTTTTTATGAATCCTGCCATTGAACAGGATTCTCTAAGACAGGGGTCCCCAACCTTTGCAACTTTAAGTCTGAAGGACTTCAGCTCCCAGACTTCTCCAGCCAGCAAAGTCTGGGAGCTGAAGTCCTTCAGACTTAAAGTTGCAAAGGTTGGAGACCCCTGCTCTAAGAAGAGAACTCCAATTGAACTCTTCTCCATGCTTAGTAATCTCATTGACTCAAATTATTTTGCCTCTTTCAGAAACAAATTCCGACTAAAGCATTTTTATTGTATCTTTTTATTTACATTTAATGTATTATTTTACAGCTTTCACAGGCAATGAAGGTTTCAATTTGGTTTAGATCATAGAGCTACCATATCAAACTGAAGCCATGAATTTCAGTTCTCACTTGTCAAACACTATAAACTTATCAAAACTCTTAATTTCCTGGTTAAGATGAAATGAGAAACTATGGTGAATTAGAGATTTCTTGGTTTGTTGAGGATGCTGGGAAGGGTTAAGTGACAAAGACTTTATAAGCTGAAATCTTTTTCAGGGGAAACTGAAATAAATAAAAATAAGTAACACCAAGTTATCTCTATTTGGTTTATCTATGCTACTTGATTTTATCTTAATGTAGGATATCATTTTATTTAAAGCACTTTATCTATAATAAGAATAAATAATAATGAAATTGACAGTAAAATATTGTATCAGTTAAATAAATTTGTAAATTTTAGAATAATTGTATTATGTGAACTAAATTTAAGCAGCTGCTTAAAATTAATAATGTTTCATTCAGTCTGGCTAATTTGCTGTGTTTCTCCTCAATATGAAACTTACCTCTTATAAAGAAATCTGATTTAAGTGTAGCTTACCTGAACAATAATAGATCCCAAATGTGAGAAAGAATATTAAATTACCTCCAATCCTATCAGGATCATTAGAATAAAAATTTCACGCAACTTGGGCAACTTGATATGGGGAACAAGGTTATATTCCAAAATACTCTATGATTGCAAGATTTTCAGTTTTTGATTCTCCTCAATCCAGATTCTGGTTTCATATCCTAGTTAGCAAAGTACAGAGGAAGGAAAATATTATATTAGTATGTGAAATGAAATATTAAATTTAAATGGATACTGGGGAAATCTCTGCTATATATATTTGATTAACAAATACATTTCATTAATAAATAATTGTTATTGCACTCTGATATCCAAGACATACAATGGATATAAAAGAATTCAAGAATAACATGGGAAATCAGGATAAAAACCTTGGCAAAGCAAAACTTGCTTTTATCTTTATTTACAGTACCTTCTTTTGCAATTGTTACTCATCAATGCTTTCTAGCGAGTTTAGCTTAGTAAGCACAGTGTAAGCCTTCCTGCCTTTTCTTATCAATTTTATTGGATTTGTTTATTGATTTTGTGTAAAAGTGGTGCTAAATTTGCTTTCTTTCAGTTTCTTTGAACCAGTCTTTCACTTTTCTCCTCTCTTGCTAGACAGATTCTCCCAGTACAATTCTGTTCTCTATTTTTAAAAACATTTTTATTTCCATTTTATTTTTTCAGGTGATATACAGTATACTAATGATACATTATTTTGTGTATCGTAGATAAAATGTTTAGCCCACTTTATCATACATTCTTTCACATTTTCTTTTTCTGTATCAAATTTCAATAAAACTTTATATATTTTAGCAATAATGTGTTCACGATTTGCACATAATTGTATTTCAAACTCAGTCTTACCCTGGTCTAAAACAAAAGTTATTTTGTCTAATTTAAATCTAATAATTGTACATAAGACATGTTCTTCTGCCACCAGATCTTCTCTTGATCCACCAACACTAGTTTTGGAGTGATAAATAATAGCAAAACTAGGCGATTCCAACCAGATTCTGTAATGGTAATAAATTTTATTACAGAAAATCTGCAGCATGGCTCTCTGCTAATAGGAAAGATTAAGGGTAGACGAGTGCCAAAAGAAGCGCTATGCCACCCTAATGAAGCTCTGTCTTTTTGTGCACCTCTCTTGACGTCACCATGAAAGAGCTTGCATTAGTATAGTGAGTTAGAAGTAATGGGATGAAACTTCAAGGCTGTATTAAGAGTTGTTAACCTATTCTTGGATAGCTTCTTGCTAGATCAATTCTCGAATACGGCTCATCTGTCTGGAACATTGCATATCAGACATTTATGTTTATGTTTATTATTAAATTTGTATACTGCCCTTCTCCCTTGTGGGACTCAGGGTGGTGAACAGGCGTCAATAAAACATACAAAAGACATCGCTACATAAAACACTTTAAAATAATATTAAATTGGGGCCTGTTCTAAAATCTAAATAAAAGCTCTTAAATAAAACCAATAAAACCAATTAAAAGCTACTACACCAGGCCGGCCACACGGAATAAATGTGTTTTAAAAGGCCCGACAGAAGAGGCGCAGGTCAGTGGTCGTACGAAGGTCGGGGGTAGGTCATTCCAGAGGGCAGGGGCTGCCACAGAGAAGGCTCTCCCCCTGGGGGTCGCCAGGCGCCATTGTTTGGCCGACGGCACACTGAGGAGGCCCCCTCTACGGGAGCGAACTGGTTGGTGGGAGGTATTTGGTAGCAGGAGGCGGTCTTGCAAATAACCAGGACCCGTGCCATGGAGCGCTTTGAAGATGGTTACTAGCACCTTGAAGCGCACCCGGAAAGCCACAGGCAGCCAGTGCAGCTGGCGCAGGAGAGGTGTCATGTGGGAGCACCTTGAGGCTCCCAGAATCCCCTGCGGGGCCGCATTCTGCACTAACTGGAGCCTCCGGGTGGACCTCAAGGGCAGCCCCATGTAGAGAGCATTGCAATAGTCCAGGCGGGAGATGACGAGGGCTTGAGTGACCGTGCGTAGAGCGTCACGATCCAGAAAGGGACGTAACTGGCGAATCAAGCGAACCTGATAAAAAGCCCCCCTGGCCACGGCTGTCATGTGATCGTCTAATGACAGCTGAGAGTCCAGGAGGACACCCAAGTTGCAAGCCGTCTCTGTGGGGCCCAGTGATTCGCCCCCAATAGCCAGCGATGGTACCAACTGGCTGTAACGTGATGCTGGAAGCCACAGCCACACAGCCACAGTCTTGGATGGGTTGAGTCGAAGCCTGTTTCTCCCCATCCAGACTCCAGACATTAATACAATTGAGAGGGTTGAAAGATATTTAATGAGAAGAGTCCTGAATGAAGCACAGTGGTCCAAAGTCCTGTTGCTCAGTGGTTCATAGTCCTCTTTTCTGATGAAGGCAACTTTTGCATCTCATTTGGAAACCAAGGACCCAGAGTATGGAGGAAGAATGGAGAAGCACACACTGCAAGATGCTTGAAGTCAAATGTGAAGTTTCCACAGTCTGTGCTGATTTGGGTAGCCATGTCATCTGCTGGTGTTGGTCCACTGTGCTTCATTAAGTCCAGGGTTAATTCAGCTATCTACCAGGAGATTTTGGAGCACTTCATGCTTCTTTCCACAGATGAGCATTATGGGGATGCTGACTTCATCTTCTAGCAGGACTTGGCACCTGCCCACTCTGCCAAAAGCACCAAATCCTGGTTCAATGGCCGTGGAATTACTGTGCTTGATTGGCCAGCAAACTCACCTGACTTGAACCCCATAGAGAATTTATGGGGCATTGCCAAGAGAAATATGAGAGACATGAGACCGAACAATGCAGAAGAGCTGAAGGCCGCAATTGAAGCATCCTGGTCTTCCATAACGCCTCAGCAGTGCCACAGGCTGATAGCTTCCATGCCACGCTGCATTGAGGCAGTAATTGCTGCAAAAGGGGCCCAAACCAAGTACTGAGTACATATGCATGCTTATACTTTTCAGAGGTCTGATATTGTTCTATGTACAATCCTTGTTTTATTGATTGCATGTAATATTCTAATTTTCTGAGATTATACATTTGGGGATTTCATGAGCTCTATGCCATAACCATCACAATTTTGACAAATCACGGCTTTTGCGTTTCACCTGTATGCGATTTCGATCCGACCTAAGCATAGTATATAAAATTATCTGCTACAATGTCCTACCTGTCAATAACTACTTTAGCTTCAACCACAACAATATACGAGCAAACAACAGATACAAACTTAAGGTAAACCGCTCCAAACTCGATTGCAGAAAATATGACTTCAGCAACAGAGTGGTCAATGCACTACCAGACTCTATGGTTTCTTCCCCAAACCCCCAAAACTTTAACCTTAAGCTGGCTACTGTTGACCTCACCCCATTCCGAAGAGGTCTGTAAGGGGTGTGCATAAGTGCACCAATGTGCCTACCATCCCTGGCCTGTCCCTTTTTATTTTCATGTATTCAAAATCATGTTTATACTTTTATCTGTTATCATATATATATATATGATATATATATTCTGAGGTTTTCGCGGGTGTTTGTATGTAGGTCTTTGGTATTTAGGTCTTTGGTTGTTCGGGTTTTCTCCCGCGTAGAATTGGAAGTATCTTCACGACGTTTCGATGAAGTCGATCTTCACGACGTTTCGATGAAGTCTCATTCATCATCTTCAGGCCGGTGCTTCCGGCTTGGTGCTTCCAGGAGCAATGTGAGATCTCAGCCGGTTCCTCTTTTTAACTGCCAGTGGGGGTGTGACCTGATTGGGTGGGAGCTTGGCTGCATTCTGATTGGGTGGAGGTGTGTTCTGATTGGTAGGGGGTTTGGCTGTGCTCTGATTGGATGGTAGTTTGGCTGTGCTCTGATTGGATGGGGGCGTGTTCTGTTTGGGTGGGGGCCTGGTTGTGCTTGTGTTAGTCTGAGTTGCAGAGGGATTTGACCTGATGAGCTGCGTTACTGTGGTTTGGCTTCGCGTTTGTGGTCGTGCCACATCTCCATGGTGGGCATCAGTTTGCTTCATGTATGGATTGGAGGGGTTTAAAGTGGCTAATAATGCAGCTGTGGTCTGGCTTCTGGTTTGTGGTCGGGCTTCTGGTTTGTGGTCATCATCGGTGTGGGTTTGGGCTTGCTTTTTGCGTGGATGTGTGATAGTGACATCCTGTGTGGTTTTCAGTTAAAAAGAGGAACCGGCTGAGATCTCACATTGCTCCTGGAAGCACCAAGCCGGAAGCACCAGCCTGAAGATGATGAATGAGACTTTATCGAAACGTCGTGAAGATACTTCCAATTCTACGTGGGAGAAAACCCAAAATGAAATGAAATGAAATGAAAAAAGCCAAGAATTACGTTGTATAATATTTTAGATATGTGTGTTGGTTTTATGAGCTGATCAATAAATTAAATTAGAGAGAGACCAGGATAGATCTATTTCGAGCTTATTAGCTCTCATCAGCTGGCCATACCCCTTACTGGGATTTGAACCGGGGCTTTGTTGCATGCTAAGCAAGTAGCCTAGCACTGTAGCCAAGCCGGTTCTCCTTATTGCATCAGCTTAGACAGGGTATATTAGTATAGGTAATTGTTTCACAACAACCTGTTATTATTAGGCCCCAATTCAGGGAGGAGACATACTGTTTCCTTACTGCCTATCAGCTCATCACTAGAGACCATCCAGACAGCAAGCCAAGAATTACGTTGTATAATATTTTAGATATGTGTGTTAGTTTTATGAGCTGATCAATAAATTAAATTAGAGAGAGACCAGGATAGATCTATTTCGAACTTATTATATATATATATATATATATATATATATATATATATATATATATATATATATATATATATATATATATATATATATATATATATAAAGAATAATTATCACAGCTCCTCTTCAGGGTCCCTTTAAGGGGAGGAGACTTAACGTCATCCCTCTCTGCCCTTCGACTCAACCCAGAGATCATCCAGACAGAGAACCAAATTAGATTACTGCTGTGTGACATTTTTTAGATATGTGTTAGATTTTTAAGGGCTGAAAATAAAGAGACCAGGATGGATCCATTTCAGGCTTATTAGCCTTCTTCAGCTGGCCATACTCCTTCTACTGGGATTTGAACCAGGGCTTTCCAGCATTTGAGGCAAGCTCTCTATGCCTTGAGCTATCTGGTATCCCTGATACATCAGCCAATTTACAGGACTCTTAAATGAAGAATAATTATCACAGCTCCTGTTCAGGGTCCCTTTAAGGGGAGGAGACTTAACGTCATCCCTCTCTGCCCTTCGACTCAACCCAGAGATCATCCAGACAGAGAACCAAATTAGATTACTGCTGTGTGACATTTTTTAGATATGTGTTAGATTTTTAAGGGCTGAAAATAAAGAGACCAGGATGGGTTCAAATCCCAGTAGAAATGGTGTAGTGTCTCCTGTTTGGGCAGGGTTGGACTAGAACAGTGATGGCTACCTTTTTTGGCTCGCGTGCCAAAAGCGGGGTGGGGGAGTGCAGCGGGGTCATGTGTGGGTGTGCCACGCCCATAATCTATGTGCGTGACCCCCTGCTTTTGGTGTGCTTTTTTCGCCCTCCCCAGGTTCCAGCGGCTTTCTAAGAGCCTGGGGAGGGTGAAAACAGCCTCCCCTCCCCACCTCCAGAGGCTTCAGGAGCTTCCCTGATGGTTCCAGAGGATGAAAAATGGCCTCAAAAGAAGGCCTAAATCAGCTGGCCAGTGCACATATGTGTGCTAATGCTGACAGGGCAAAGCCTCGCGTGCCCTAAGAAATGGTTCTGCGTGCCACCTGTGGCACCCGTGCCATAAGTTCGCCATCACTGGACTAGAAGATGTACACGGTCCCTTCCAACTCTGTTAATCTGTTATCTGTTAAGCTAATTGTAAACAACCCAACCAAAGAACTCTAACCAATGTTGACAGGGCAAGCAACTAGAATATAAACTGAGAGCAAACCTCACTCCTTATTGATAGTGTTACTTAGTTTGAGTAATGAAACATTTGCAAGAAAACAACCAAGCTCAGGGAGCACCAAAGACCCCTTATTTGTTGCTGTAGCTTGCTACTATGGAAAGTAAAGGATCCAAACACAGCATGCATGCACTTTTTAATATATTATGTCTAGTGCAATTTGCTTTAGGGCAGACATAAATGGGGTTGTACAGTAAGTTATCGAAAAGTGTTTGCCTCCAAATGTAAAATATTCTAATAAAATTTTGATTGCCAAATATTTCTGGCTACAATAATTATTATGAATTATATTGAAATGTTCCTGTGGTTTTGATGGATAGTCTCATGGAAATATCACTTACTAACTTCGTTAAGTGAATAGTATCACTAACTTGGTTCTATGGTTTCCAACATCACCGCATTTTGTGAGTGTTTTATTGAACATGAAAGGTTCTATATTTAAATATTTGTAACTGGTATTCTCAGTTTTAACTAAAGTACATTAAGTACATAGGGCCATGGTAGGAAATGAATTAGACTGCAATCATGAACACAGCATGTTTACATTTTAATGTGCCATTTTTCATATTCTGATTTATTTTGGGATGCGTATAAATTTGAAAAGCAGCTAAATATTGCTACTTTTTTGTAGGCTGATTTTCACCTGTGCCCACTCACCATTCAAGGAATATAATTCATATTTCTCCACTTTGAAAGCTTAAGGAAATGTGGAGCCTATATAGAATTCTAAAGATAGATAACAAGAACCATGGAAGGGAGTCTTCTCAGCTGCTGCCCAATTTCTGGGAACCAGCTTCTTCAGAAAATTCAAATGTCTCTTATCCATTTGGTTTTTAGACAGGCCATTAAAACTTGGCTATTCCATCAAGCCTTAGCATATGAGATATTTTAATATATTTTTGTTTTCTTTTTATGAATTGTATTGCTATGTTTTATTTTTAGATTTTTATTTGTTCTTTTATATTAGCAGTTTTATCTTTTGTTGAGTCACTTTCAGTGACCGGACAGTACTTGGTACATTTAATTGATGTCAATATTGGGAAGATACATCTGAATATGGATGCATGCTTTGGTTTTTATTATTGTAAATAATAATAATAATAATAATAATAATAATAATAATAATAATAATAATAATAATAATAATAATAATAATAATAATAATAATAATAATAATAATAATAATCTTTGTCATTGTAATACGATTGTAATAAAATTACAATGAGATTGGTAGAATACAGACAGCAGTGACAGCCATAACAGGAATCTCTCCAGGCAAACAAAATGGCCAACAAATGACAGTTGAGAACCCCACGTCTGCAGGACAGTGTGTATAAGCAACCCCACTGTCAGTACACCAGTTATTATGTGTGTAAAATTTAAATCTGTTTGGCATTTTAGGAGTTGGTGGAAGAGGAGCACGTCTCTTCTCCTTTTTTATTTCTTGTTGCAATGAACTTTGAGGAATCGCACTTGGCATTTTTTTTCCTTCTCTCTCAGCTTTCCCAACAGAAAAGGATGGAATTACTGGTAGGGGTGGTGCTCTCCGCTTCTTCATTTCAATTCTTGCAGTTGCCCCTTGTATATTCCCAAGAGATAATGATGGTGCCACTGTTACAGAACATAAACTTCGTGAAGAATCTGCGATCATTGTTTCATCAAGGCTTTGTTTGCGATTAATGTTACAATGCTATTATTTTTAAATTCTTTTATATGTTTTTTAAAAATATTATGTATGCAGAACATATTCTAGTTGTGTTGTGGCTTCAAGGAAAGACAGGGTCCGGAATCAGGTTTGCTCAAAACATAGCTTTTATTAGCTAGGCACAGCTTACAGAAGAAGATAGGTTCAGTAAAAGAAAGGTGCGGTAGACAGGGGCTCCCGCGCTTTGACAGCTCTTTATATTTGGAGCTGTCAAAGGGGGAGCCAATCAGGCTGCAGCAAGGGCCAGGCGCGCCTCAGCCAATCAGGCGCGTCTGTCGGTTGGCCGCCTTGCTACAGCCTGTTGCCAAGGCTCCAAGAGGCAGCCTGGAAGACCTGCGGCCGGTCGTAACTCGAGACCGGTCGCAGGTCGAGGACACAACACCCCTTTCCCCCCTCGGTCTGCGCATGCGCGAAAAAGCTGTCCATCAGGAGAGCAGAGCATGCGCAGTCCGCTGGATTGTCCCAGAGTCTCGTCAGGAGCTGGAGGAAGAGGACGTGTCCCTGGAAGCTCCTCCTTGCCGGGGTGTAGCTCCAGGCGACGTCATCGGAGAGGCCTACCGGATAGGCGGAGTCCTCTGGAACGGTGAGTCGGGCGAGGGGGCGCGGTCTTCAATGGGAGGGCCTGGTCGGCTTGAGCCAGGCCTTGGTGGTTGTCAGGCGAAGAGGAGAAGGCGTGGTCTTCGATGGGAGGGCCTGGTCGGCTTCAGCCGGGCCAGGCCGAAGATGGTTGCCGGGAGTCGGGGAAACCCAGGCCCGGCCGGGCGGGGTTGTTGGGCCCCGGCGAGGCAGCCGGATGGTTGCCGCTGCTGCTGCTGGTGCTGCTGGACGGCTGCCGCTGCTCTGCTGCTGGTGCTGCTGGCGCGGCGGTGGTCTGGTGTCTCGTTTTGCGTTTTATTGGTGGCGGCGGCTGGGATTGCCGGTTGTCCGGAATCCGCCGCGGAGTCCATTGGGTGGCCGGCGCTGGTGCTGGTGGCCCCTTTGGCCGCAGCGGCGACCGATGGGGCCCTGAACGGGTAATCGCCCCGGGGAAAGGCTTTCCCCACGGTAGGGGGTCGAGGTCTCGGCCGTCTCGCAGGCCCTGATCGAGCTTCCTGGCCTGGTCGTCGTGGGCCGGCAGGAAGGTGCTTGAGGTGGCCCGTGGTGAGGCCCAGCGGCAGGTAGTCGAGCGTCCTGGCCCGTGGGGAGGCCCAGGTTGCGGTGTCCCGCGACTCGGCCGCCGCAGCTTGAGAGGTCGTCGAGCGTCCTGGCCCGGTCGTCGTTGGCCGGCAGGAAGAGCTCGAGGTGGCCCGTGGTGAGGCCCTGGTTTCCGTGGCCGCGTCGATGGGCCGAGCGGAGGAAACGATCCGGTTGATCGTACCGCAACAAAACAGGGAGGGTAAAAAATCTTTTCGCTGTTTCTCGATGAGCGCTGCCTGATCCCACCTTCGTCGCCAGTGTTGTGGCTTCAAGGAAAGACAGGGTCCGGAATCAGGTTTGCTCAAAACATAGCTTTTATTAGCTAGGCACAGCTTACAGAAGAAGATAGGTTCAGTAAAAGAAAGGTGCGGTAGACAGGGGCTCCCGCGCTTTGACAGCTCTTTATATTTGGAGCTGTCAAAGGGGGAGCCAATCAGGCTGCAGCAAGGGCCAGGCGCGCCTCAGCCAATCAGGCGCGTCTGTCGGTTGGCCGCCTTGCTACAGCCTGTTGCCAAGGCTCCAAGAGGCAGCCTGGAAGACCTGCGGCCGGTCGTAACTCGAGACCGGTCGCATTTCGAGGACACAACAGTTGGACCATTATATAAATATCTAAATTTACTAAGGATACAAAAAGATGAGATAAAATACTGTCTCTGCCATATAGAAACATCTACAGCATAATGTTACCTTCATGGCTTCTCAGCAAATCATATTTCTTAAAACTGAGTAACTGTTGCCTAGAATAATTTGTTCAACAAAGTATAAGGATAAAAAAGTTCAATTAGATTCAGGTTTGCCGTTAAAGACTGAGGCTGGAAATATTTCAGAATATAACGGGTGGGTTGGCAGTGGGAGCTATAGGGTAATTGAAAATTGCTTTGTGCCTTTTATTTACAGATCATCTCATTTTTCCCCATTAATGAAATGGCCCTTTTCATCCACAGATGGAATTTTTCTGAATCTGTTTCCTCCTACAACCTCCCCCCCCCCTCCCAGCCAGCTTTGGCCAATTTTCAAACTTGACTGTTCTTTTGCTGTCTTTTCTTCCATTTCAGATTTGGTCTTGTTCTGTTCAGCTAAGAGACAATGATATGCAGAGTGATGGACAGAGTCATCAATTCAAATCCAAAGCTGTTTACATGATTTATTTCCAAGATTCTGTTGGGTTTGAAAGAATAAAAAAAGAATCATCCCACTTGCACTTGCTCAAAATTTAAAATTGCTGGCAATTGCGGAGAAGTTTCCACAGAGGAATTCAAATTATTAATATTGTGCAAGGTATTCTAGGTTTGAAAATAACATATTCAAGGTGTTAATTCAAGGTGTTAATTATCATCTTTAAAGCGCTCCATGGCTCGGGACCTAGCTATCTGCGGGATCGGATCCTGCCTCATACATCCTCGCGGCCGATTCGCTCCCACAGAGAGGGACTTCTCCGGGTGCCGTCCACTAGACTTTGTCAGCGGGCGACGCCCAGGGGAAGGGCTATCTCTGTGGCGGGCCCGGCCCTCTGGAACGACCTCCCCCCCGATATCAGGACGACCACGGACCTCCGCTCCTTCCGTCTTAAATTAAAGACTCACTTTTTCTGTCTGGCCGGCCTAGGATGAGTCTCTCTGCCTCTGGGGTTTTATGGGGAATTAGTATTATTTAGTTTTAATGGGAATTTTAGCGCAGGTTATATTTAATTTGTTTTTAGAATTGTTGTATGTATTTGGTTTTTATTCTACCTGTGCACCGCCCCGAGTCCCTGTGGGGAGAGGGTGCGGTTTTACAAATTAAATTATTATTATTATTATTATTATTATTATTATTATTATTATTATTATTATTATTATTATTATTATTATTATTATTATTATTATTTGCTAATGTCAGATTTTAAAATCTTTAATGCCCTCCACAAAATAATCTTCTCCTTTTATCCTAACAACGTATCCTTCAGATGTGCTTCTCAGATTTACAGCACTGGTGTAACCTCGTCCTTTTCAGCACTGCTCTTTCCGTGTAACTAGCATTGTCTAGGTCACAGACCATACTTTTGTAATTTATTGCATATTATATGTACACTTAGACAAGTGATGAATGAGCTGTGAAAAAGAATAGTCTGTGGATAATACAGACTCTTGTTTCGCCTGGTTATCCAATCTAGTAATTATCTTCCTTAAGAGTAAATTGATTATCCATACTTCCTCTTTGGCAAAGGTGAATAAGCTGACCTCTTATATATCTCCTGTATTATTGTGGGATGACACTGTCTCCAAATGAGTCATAAGAACCAGAAAAAAGAAAAAGGAGTGGAGAACTTATTATTTAAGCTTGAGTCAAAAGCAGCAAGCAAAAATGTATGTCAAAATGTACCCAAACTGGCTGAAATGGGATGTACTGCAATTTATTATTAGATTTTTAGCCCTTCTTTATGACTTTATACAAAGTTCAAGACAGAAATATATTATTTCCTCCTATTTTCCTCACAATAACATCCCTATGAAATGAGTTGAACTGAGAGAGAATGATAGGCTAAGGCAGGGGTGGGCAAACTTTGCAACTTTAAGTCTGAAGGACTTCAGCTCCTAGAATTCTCCAGCCAGCTGAAGTCCTTCAGACTTAAAGTTGCAAAGTTTGCCCACCCCTGGGCTAAGGTCACCCAGTTGGCTTTTATGTCTAAAGGTGTTCTAGAACTCACAGTTGCTAATTTCTAGCCTGATGTCTTAACCACTAGATGAGAATCTAAATCTGATTTCTGTCTCAGTATGACATACATTCATTGCTGGATCATTCTGTCAAGTGTTCAGTGAATGACTGGCTTTAAGAAAGCCCCATAGGCATACTTTTGTTATAAATAATTTGTCTTAACATATGGATAAGTCCTTGACTTATAACTGGCAGTTAACGGCCATTTGAATTTATAACAGGACTACTTATGACCCAGATTTAAAGATCTGATGGATTGCCCACCTTCTCCAAGTTCACATGATCACGCTTGACAACTGGCAACTTGACACTTGGCAACTGGCCTGCGTTTGTGGTATTTTGCAGTATCCTGCAGTGACCCAACCATGAGTCATGGTTTGCCTGGTTTTTTGCCCAAACCTGGCATTCGCTTAGCACCTGCAGTGGTTCCTTTGTGACCACTGCATTTGTTAACAACCACTGCACAAAGTTTGTAAAATTGTTCCCGGTCATGTAGTGACTCGCTTAACTACTGGAATAACTTTCAACGATAATTTTGGGGTTCTCTAAAAAATAATAAGTCAAGGACTATATGTGTTTAAGGGATGAAATGTTTATCTTAATTTTTCATGCATCATTTTTGAAACAATAAAATGTTTAACACTCATATCTACAATAGGTTCTTTAGAATTTCAGTCAAGATATTTCCATTCTTGCTATATGTATCATCTCTTCCATAAAGATGAGAAAATTCTGAAGAAATATTGAATAAATGTAATTTCTTAAAAATCATTATAACATTACATATAATAAATATTTATTAAATATTATTATATGCTGGAAACTAATATTCAGAAAAAATATAAAGTTAAGACCATGTAATCATAGGGGTAATCTAAGGGGCGGACCCAAGAAAATATAAATGTAGAGCAGACATCTTTCAAATTGTCAAGTAAGACCTTTTGAGTATAGTTTGGACTGTAATTTTGTATAACTTGGAAGCATATTCAAAACTAGAGTAACATAGCCAAATGTTTTACTAGTGTTAAATTTCTAACTGTAAGTGCTCAAGTAGAAATGGCCCATTAATAAGCAACCTAACAATGTTTACATGACCTCTCACATAGCCATAATAAAATAGTGGTGCTTTATATATTTTTAATTTCTCCTGAAAATTGTCTGCAGTTTTCTTAGCAAGATTCCACAAATGATTTGCAATAACTAGCTTCCTAGGGCTTAGGCCAGTTTTGTGCCTAAGGTGAGACTAGAATTTCCATTCTCCCAGTTTCTAGCCTGGTGCTCTAATCATTAGACCCTACTGGTTGTTTCTATATATCTTAAGGCTATGCAAATCCACGTGTCCTGGGAACCTCCATTTTAAGGGCTGAGAGAGCATGTCTGCTCAAGCTCAAGATAGCCACTTGGACAAAGGCCAACCATTACTTTGTGTTCAGAAGCAAAAATCTCTGCCACCTACATTTTTGTTGAAGTGAAGAGGATAGAAGTAGTGAATCAAACCTTGAGGGAAGTAGGCAAATAGTGGGGCCTAGGGAGGCTCGACTTTCCGACCGCTACTCCCCTCCGCGGGGAGGCGGAACCAGAGCCATCGATCTGGTTTCGCCCCAGGCGCCTTATGGACCCGGATGGGTTCCAGACGGCGCTTGGGCCACTTCCTGTACCCCTGACCCGCGCCCCGATGGAGGACCTCGTGGCCGCATGGAACACTGCGACCACGGGGGCCTTGGATCGGGTCGCGCCCTTGCGGCCTCTCTTGTGGCGGCGAGTCGCCCCGGCTCCTTGGTTTACGAGGAGCTGAGGGTGATGAAACGCCACAAGAGATGCCTAGAGAGAAGATGGAGGTCTACCCGTTCTGAATCTGACCGGACACAAGTAAGAGCCCAGTTACGGACTTACATTGTGGCGCTGAGAGTGGCCAAACGTCATCATTGTGCCACTCTCATAGCATCCGCAGAAAACCGCCCTGCCGCCCTGTTTAGGGTGACCCGCTCCCTCCTTCAACAGAGGGTGCGGGAAGCCCCGCTACAGGGCAGAGCAGAGGAATTTGTGACTTTTCTGCAGGAGAAAATCGCTCAGATACAGAACGAACTAGCCCCCATTGATGGCCCAGTGGGATGCCACGAGACAGATCTTGTTTGGGAGGAGTTTGACTCCGTTACTTCCAAGGATATGGACAGGCTACGTGGGCGACTGCGAGCCACCACATGTTTGTCCTCTCGCCTCTCCTGTTCAACACATATATGAAGCCGCTGGGTGAGATCATCCGTGGTTTTGGGGTAGAGTACCACCTGTACGCTGATGATACACAGCTGTACATTTCTACCCCAAACCACCCCAACGATGCCGTAGCAGTGATGTGCCAGTGCCTGGAAGCCGTGCGGATCTGGATGGGAAGTAACGGACTCAGGCTCAACCCGACCAAGACCGAGTGGCTGTGGTTTCCGGCTGCCCGATTCAACCAGCTGACTCCATCGCTGGCCATAGGGGGCGAACATCTTGCCCCTGTGGATGGGGCGCGCAACTTGGGTGTCCTCCTGGATGCCCGGCTGTCCATGGAAGATCAAGTGACAGCCGTGGCCAGGAGGGCGTTTTACCAGGTTCGCCTGGTTCGCCAGTTGCGCCCCCTATTGGATCGGGACGCCCTTCGCACAGTCACTCATGCTCTCGTGACATCGCGACTGGACTATTGTAACTCTCTCTACATGGGGCTTCCCTTGAGGTGCACCCGGAAGCTTCAGATGGTTCAGAATGCAGCCGCGCGGGCAATCTTGGGTACGTCCAGATCTGCCCACATAACTCCACTTCTGCGCGAGTTGCACTGGCTGCCTGTCGTCTTCCGGGTGCGCTTCAAGATATTAGTCATCATTTTTAAAGCGCTCCATGGCTCGGGACCTAGCTATCTGCGGGATCGGATCCTGCCTCATACATCCTCACGGCCGATTCGCTCCCACAGAGAGAGACTTCTCCGGGTGCCGTCCACTAGACTCTGTCAGCGGGCGACGCCCAGGGGAAGGGCTCTCTCTGTGGTGGGCCCAGCCCTCTGGAACGACCTTCCCCCCGACATCAGAACAACCACGGAATTCCGCTCCTTCCGTCTGAAACTAAAAACTCATCTTTTCCGTTTGGCCGGCCTTGGGTAGCCTCTCTCTACAGGGTCTAGCTGTTTTAATTGGGTATTTTAGCAGGTTAAGGGGATTTTAGCACAGGCCCAGATTTAATTTGTTTTTAATTGTATTTGTATATTTATTGTATTGTGGTTTTAGTTTTCCCTGTGCACTGCTCCGAATCCCTACGGGGAGAGGAGCGGTCTATAAATTAAATCATCATCATTATTATTATTATTATATAAACAAATGGGGGTGAAATATTCCTTAAGTTTTGGGAAACAAGCTACTCAAATAAGCTCCCCTGATTTCTTTGGATATTACATAAAAGAGAGGTAAAGCAAAATGAGGCTTGCAAGATTCATGCCAGCCCTTTGGGATAGATTAGACCAGGAAACAGTTTCCACTGGAAAATTAGAACTTAACTTCATATACTGGACATTTTCAAGAAGAGATTGAACAATTATTTGTCTGGAATGATACAGGATCTCCTGTCATGCAGGATGTTGGACTAGTAGATATACAAAGTTCTCTCCAACCCTATTATTCTATGTTCCATGAGATAGCCTATAATAATAGAATATTGTAGTCTTTTTATATAGAACAACTGTCAGAGGTTTTTCATTTAGTATTACTTCTGCCCTTTTGGGTATTTTTTTTCTTGCAAGGATTTTTGCCATGACCATACAGAATGCTCTACTTGTGGTGTAAACAATGCCTGCTAATAGTGGTTTAGCTGCAGCATGTAGATGCTGAATGCTTTTTTCTGATGAAAAACAAACAAAGGTACATTGATTGATTGATTGATTGATTGATTGATTGATTGATAGATAGCTGTCCTCTGCTTGCATTAAAAAAATGAAAATTTTCAATTGGCTAGATTGTTGATACTTAAAGATATTTATGATTGAAAATATGGATACAATTGTTGATAGCGCTTTTATCTATGACATACAGAATCAGTTGCCAAAAATATAATTTGGTTTTTATTACTAGTAATAAACATAAATGTTGCACAACAATGGAAAACAGTAAAAAAAAATAATCAGTAAATATATTCATGTTGAGCTGTAGATTTAACTGAACACTAGGAGTTTGGTTATTAATAGTTGATCAATATAATTAACCCTCAAGAATAAGGACTAAAAATACATGTGTTACATGAATACCCCAAAACACTTTGTTTTTATGCGTAAAACAAGTGGCAAAATACTTAGCCAGAAATCTTCAGGGACATTGGAGTGAAGAATTCTGAAGTCTCTCTGGACATAGTCAATTGATTAGAAAAAAAAATACATTTCTTACAGTATAAGAAAGGGTTAACAAATCTAGGAAGTGGTCAGCATCATTTTCTAGCAATGTCCAAGAATCTATACAAGTTTTAAAAAGAAGCATATTTCCCAAATACGTATGTGATTTGATAGACATAAAAAATAGTACAAACTTTGAGAAACAAGTGTAAACTGAAAATAAGGTCTACAAAACACAAGCAAGGTTAGTGTAACAGAGCATAGAATGGAATAGAGACATTTATTAATGGTAACAAACAAACAAACAAGTTCTAGAAGAACTTGAAATAAATAAAATGAAATGAAATAAAATAAATTAATAAAATAGCCAGGGAACCTATTGGGGCAATAAGTAAGAAAAATGTGAAATGGATCACCAAGGAGGATACAGAGTTGTAAAGAAACAGAATCAGTTATTTTTATCTATCTTAACTCCAGAAAATATAGTACTGACTTTTTCAAAGAAGAAATCATAAATACCCAGCAAAATGAGATAAGAAGGCATTTTAAGAAAGTTCGTTGTAACAAGTCATGCATCAAAGAGTTCCCAAAGATTTCAAACATAATGTTGCTGGCCTTCTAGAAAAATTATGTCATTTGTCACTCAAATCAGGCTCAATGGAGATACTAGAATATAAGTAATGTGACCCTTTTTATTTTCCAACTAGCTGTACCTGCCACGCGTTGCTGTGGCCAAGTTTGGTTAAATGAAAAAGTTTCCCCTCATAGACCCTCTCAGCGACCCCTTTCTTCTCTGCCTCGGTTTCCTCTCCCTCCCCTCCCTCTCTTACTCTACCTACCTACCTATCTACCTACCTTAATACCTACCGTATTTCTCCCCCTCTCTCTATCCCTCTACCTATCTACCTACCTACTGTATTTTTCCCTCTCTCCCTCTACCTACCTACTTAACTACCTACCTACTGCATTTTTCTTCTTTCTCTATCCCTGTACCTATCTACCTACCTACTGTATTTCTCCCCCCCTCTCTCTCTACCTACCTACCTACCTACCTACCTACCTACCTACCTACCTACCTACCTACCTTCCTTATTCCTCCCTCTCATCTATCCCTCTAACTACCTACCTACTGTATTTCTCCCTCTCTCTACCTCCTCCTCCCCAAACCAGCCCCTTAGTCAACCTCCTCCAGGCTTCCCTCCTCCCAACGACCATCAGGTCCTCCCTCCCCGCCCCCATGCCCCCCTGCCCAAAAGAAAGGAAGGGCCAGCTTGAAAAGGCACAAAAGCTCCTTCATGGCCAGGGCGGCGGCAGCGCCAAGTGCCTTGTGGCACTTCCACTGGCCTTGGGGAGGAGGAGGAGAGCAGGGGTGGCAGTCTCAGCTTCCCATCCAGGTGTGGGCACTGGCCGGCGTGGTCGAGGGTGCTCTAGGCTGAGTGGAGGCAGCAGAAGTGGCTCCTTCTGAGCCCTCTCCTCATGGTCGGAGGCCCAGAAGGAGGCAGACGGTGGCGGCAGCAGCAATGAGATGTCAGAGGCCCAGAAGACCTCCCCCATCAACCTCCTCCAGGCCCCCTTCCCTCCCAGCAACCATCAGGTCCTCCCTCCCCTCCCTCGGAGGGCTCCAGGTCTGCTCTCCGGTCTCCTCCTCCTTCCCTCCCCCCCCACAGGTCTTTCCCTTTGGCCTGCGAGAGGATCGTCGCTGCAAGAAAGCATGGGAGAAGGGCGTCAGCGCACGATGCTGCACGTGTGCGTGATGCAGCATAAGAAGCAGCCGGTTGGGAGGAGCTAAAGGGAGGTAAAAAACTCATAAGTGCCACACTTTTACATTTGTGTAGCGTGCACACAATCTATACATATCCTTGTTACTGTATTTCTTAGGAACATTGTGTGAAAAATTGGTGGCGATCCCTGCAGTACTTTCTGAGATTAGCGGTTTTGAACAAACTATTGTTAAATTTTCATTTATATAGATGAAACCAGAGATATCCAGGGAATTATAGGCTAGTTAAAGTAATGGCTGTTCAAAAAAGGTAAATATAGGAAAGGAAAAACACATAAAGAACAAAACTTTGCTAAAGTAAAATCAGCATGATTTCTGCTAAGTATATCCTTCAACATCCATCCGTCCGTCCATCCATCCATCCATCCATCCATCCATCCATCCATCCATCTATTTATCATCAGGCATGGGTGGAAACGATTCTGTCAGCAGCATATATTTAAAAGCTAAGAATTTAATATGCCAATATTTAAAGGGTTGTCACAAAGAAGAGGGGGCAAATCTATTTTCCAAAGCACCTGAGGACAGGACAAGAAGTAGCAGATGAAAATCTATGTATCAAGGAACGATCCAAACTCGTATTAAGAAGAAATTTCCTGACACTGAGAATAATTAACCAGTGGAATGGCTTGTCTCCAGAGGTTTTAGGTGCTAAATCAGGGGTAGTCAACCTTTTTCAAAATCAAATCAAATCAAATTCGGATTTATTGACCGCACCCTCTCCCCACAGGGACCCGGGGCGGTGCACCGGAGAAACTAAAAACAATATACAATAAATACAAAATACATACTTTAAAACATAATTAAACAATGTTACCCGTGCTAAAAATGATTAAGAACCCATTAAAATGCATTTGGAATCAATAGACAGAGAGAATTATTCAAGGCCGGCCAGTCGAAAGAAATAGGTCTTCAATTTCGTACGGAAGGAGCGGAGGTCAGTGGTCGTTCTGATGTCGGGGGGAAGGTCGTTCCAGAGGGCCGGGCCCGCCACAGAGAGAGCCCTTCCCCTGGGCGTCGCCCGCTGACAAAGTCTAGTGGACGGCACCCGGAGAAGTCCCTCTCTGTGGGAGCGAATCGGTCGTGAGGATGTATGGGGCAGGATCCGATCTCGCAGATAGCTAGGTCCCGAGCCATGGAGCGCTTTGAAGATGATAATTAGCACCTTGAAGCGCACCCGGAAGACGACAGGTAGCCAGTGCAGCTCGCGCAAGAGCGGTGTAACGTGGGTAAACCTGGTGGTCCCCATAATTGCTCGCGCGGCTGCATTCTGAACTAACTGAAGCCTCCGGGTGCACCTCAAGGGGAGCCCCATGTAGAGAGAGTTACAGTAGTCCAGTCGGGATGTCACGAGGGCATGAGTGACTGTGCGAAGGGCGTCCCGATCCAATAGGGGGCGCAATTGGCGAACCAGGCGAACCTGGTAAAACGCCCTCCTGGCCACGGCTGTCACTTTCTCTTCCATAGACAGCCGGGTATCCAGGAGGACACCCAAATTGCGCGCCCCATCCACAGGGGCAAGATGTTCGCCCCCTATGGCCAGCGTTGGAGAGAGCTGGTTGAATCGGGCAGCCGGAAACCACAGCCACTCGGTCTTGGTCGGGTTGAGCCTAAGTCCGTTACTTCCCATCCAGATCCGCACGGCTTCCAGGCACTGGCAGATCACCGCTACGGCATCGTTGGGGTGGTTTGGGGTAGATATGTACAGCTGGGTGTCATCAGCGTACAGATGGTACTCTACCCCAAAACCACGGATGATCTCACCCAGCGGCTTCATGTATGCATTAAACAGGAGAGGCGAGAGGACCGACCCCTGAGGCACCCCACATGTGAGGGGTCTCGGGGTCGACCTCTGCTCTCCTGCCCGCACAAATTGCGATCGGCCAGAGAGGTAGGAGGAGAACCACCGTAAAACGGTGCCTCCCACCCCCAACCCCCCCAGACGGTGCAATAGGATACCATGGTCGATGGTATCGAAAGCCGCCGAGAGGTCTAATAGGACCAGGATGGAGGAACATCCCCCATCTCTGGCCCTCCAGAGATCATCTACCAACGCGACCAATGCCTTCTCGGTGCTATGCCCGGGCCGAAAGCCGGACTGGCGCTGATCTAGATAGTCAACTTCCTCCAGGTTACGGGGAAACTGTTGTGCCACCACACTCTCGACAACCTTCGCCAAAAAGGGAAGGTTGGAGACTGGACGGTAGTTGTTTAAAAGAGCTGGGTCCAAAGAGGGCTTCTTGAGGAGGGGCCTCACCATCGCCTCTTTTAGGGAGGCAGGCAAGGAACCCTCACTCAAGGATGCGTTGACAACCTCTTGGAGCCAGCCTCGTGTCACCTCCCAGGATGCCAGTACAAGCCAGGAGGGGCACGGGTCCAATAAACATGTGGTGGCTCGCAGTCGCCCACGTAGCCTGTCCATATCCTCGGAAGTAACGGGGTCAAACTCCTCCCAAACAAGATCTCTCTCGTGGCATCCCACTGGGCCATGAATGGGGGCTAGCTCACTCTGTATCTGGGCGGTTTTCTCCTGCAGAAAAGTCACAAATTCCTCTGCTCTACCCTGTAGCGGGGCTTCCCGCTCCCTCTGTTGAAGGAGGGCACGGGTCACCCTAAACAGGGCGGCAGGGCGGTTTTCTGCGGATGCTATGAGAGTGGCACAATGATGATGTTTGGCCACCCTCAGCGCCACAATGTAAGTCCGTAAATGGGCTCTTACCTGTGTCCGGTCAGATACAGAGCGGCTAGACCTCCATCTACTCTCTAGGCATCTCTTGCGGTGTTTCATCACCCGCAGCTCCTCAGTAAACCAAGGAGCCAGGGTGGTTCGCCGCCGCAAGAGAGGCCGCAAGGGCGCGACCCGATCTAAGGCTCCCACGGCCGCACTATTCCATGCGGCCGTGAGGTCCTCCATCGGGGCGCGGGTCAGGGATACAGGAAATGGCCCAAGCGCTGTCTGGAACCCATCAGGGTCCATCAAGCGCCTGGGGCGGTACCAGATTGGTAACTCTGGTTCCGCCTCCCCGCGGAGGGGAGCAGCGGTCGGAAAGTCGAGCCGGAGAAGTGAGTGGTCTGACCATGACAAGGGTGTGCTGACTATGTCCCCTGTACCCAGATCACTCTTCCATTGGCCCGAGACAAAGATGAGATCCGGCGTATGTCCACCCTCGTGGGTGGGGCCCTGAATTACTTGGGTCAGGTCCATGGCCGTCATGGAAGCCATGAACTCCCGAGCTACCACGGATGATTCGCCCAACGATGGCAGGTTAAAGTCCCCCATGACTATAAGTCTGGGGGTCTCAACTGCCACCGTAGCGATCACCTCCAGGAGCTCGGGCAGGGCTGCTGCTACATAGCGGGGAGCCAGGTATACAACCAGCAAGCCCAACTGCCTCCCTAGGCCCCACTTCACGCAGAGGGACTCACAGCCGGTAGTCTGAGGCACAATGGTCTCTCTCGGCTCAAGGCCTTCCTTAATAATGACCGCTACCCCACCACCCCTGCCTAGGGCCCGCGGCTGATGAAATGCGCGGTAGCCTGTTGGGCACATTTCAACGAGGGGAAGTCCTCCCTCGTGGCCCAACCAGGTTTCCGCAATTCCTACCAGGTCTGGCTCCCCCTCTGACACAAGGTCACTAATGAGGGGGGCTTTGTTGACAACGGACCTGGCGTTGCAAAACATCAGCCGCAGACCCTGGCTCTGTATTCCCTGGCCACCTAGCCTGCGGGGGTTGTGGCACCCGACCGTTTGCAACCAACGGCTACGTGCCACCAACCGGGAGGATGAAAATTGTCTCCCCTCGGTCCTGCCTCTCCCCA
The DNA here is from genome assembly GCA_039707465.1 of Rhabdophis nuchalis. Classification (NCBI taxonomy): domain Eukaryota; kingdom Metazoa; phylum Chordata; class Lepidosauria; order Squamata; family Natricidae; genus Rhabdophis; species Rhabdophis nuchalis. Next base: position 42,717,738 of record CM077651.1, on the reverse strand, counting down.
CGACCCTCTGAATTGGTATGCCCTCCTGTGGAACGACTCGAGTATCCCCCTTCCTTTCGCCTTCCGCTTCCGCTTTTTATACGTACCGTCCACTTTTGTATCTCTGTTAGTAATACAATTTTCTAACTGCCCACCTGTTCCACAGTAATGGCGATTTATAAAGTAGGGAAGTAACTTTACTTTATAAAATTTATAAAGCAGAGTTGCATTAAGTTAAAGCATGTGCGGGTGATACAAATAGTATATTGTCACGGGGAATTTTATGAAAACCTAATGAAAATGTTTTTAAATAATGCTATGAAAGTCAATTAAATAATAAAAAAAGGAAAATGCTTAAGTATCGGACAAAATCCCTACTGCCCACCATGAAAGCTGGAACGCCCACTAGTGGGCGGTAGGGACGAGGTTGACTACCACTGTGCTAAATGCTGGAGATTTTAAAGAAGTGACTGGACAGCCATTTCTCCAGAATGGCGTAGTGTCTCCTGCTTGAGTAGGGGGTTGGAATATAAGACTTCCAATGTCCTTCCCAACTCTGTTGTTTTGTAATTTTTATTCAGAGGATCTTGGGTAAATTCAATAGTTGTCAAATATAGGGACCCTGTAAAGAAGTAAAAAAACAGACTTTGAATATGTAGAGTACTTTCTTTCTGTTAGTGCTTTTTAATTGATTCATTAAATAATGGCAGGAATGTGTGACTAATGTATATAACATCATTTATGGTGTGGGGAGAGTAGACAAGATAATATTTTTCTTTCTTTTTTACAACAGTAAGACTAAGAGTTCTATAACAAAGCTGGGTAAAAGGAGATTTAGAACAACTTCACATAGTCCATAATTAACCCAAGGAATTTATTACTACAAAACTTGATCTTGGCTACAAACCTGAATCATTTTTAAAGGAGATTTGTTGAACTGATGGTCCACCAAGGAATATTGCTTGACTATAAGTTATTAACTTTAGATTAGGTGAAGTATGCTTCCAAAAACCCAATTGCTCGCAATATTTATGGAAAAGGTCTATGTCTCTCTATCTTTTGCTTGGAAGCATATCAGGCATCTGGTTGATCATTGTGTGAAGCAAACTGGCAGCCTATGGGCTTTGGCCAGAATATTAGTATGAATGTTATTATGTTTATGTTTTGTTTTATGTTTATGTTTTATTTAATTTATATACCTCCCTTCTCCCTTTCGGGACTCAGGACGGTGAACAGCCACAATAAAAAGAAGAAATACAAAAGTTAAGATAGCAGATTAATAAATATTAAATAGATTGGCCTCTTAATTATAACACCCAATGTTAAAACCCAATTAAAAGACTATGACAGGCCGGCTGCACAAAATAGATGTGTCTTCAGGGTCCGACGGAAGAGACGTAGGTCTGTGATCGTGCGTAATTCAGGGGAGAGGTCATTCCAGAGGGCAGGAGCTGCCACAGAGAAGGCTCTCCCCCTGTGGGTCGCCAGCCGACATTGTCTGGCCGATGGCACCCTGAGGAGGCCCTCTCTGTGGGAGCGGACTGGTCGGTGGGAGGTATTTGGCAGCAGGAGGCGGTCTTGCAGGTAACCAGGTCCCTTGCCATGGAGCACTTTCAAGGTGGTCACTAGAATCATGAAGTGCACCCGGAAGGCCACAGGCAGCCAGTGCAGCTCACGCAGGAGAGGTGTCACATGGGAGCGTCTAGATGCTCCCAAAATCCCCTGCACAGCTGCATTCTGAACTAACTGGAGCCTCTTGGTGCACCTCAAGGGAAGCCCCATGTAGAGAGCTTTACAGTAGTCCAGGTGGGAGGTGATGAGAGCTTGAGTGACAGTGCGTAAGGTGTCACGATCCAGAAAGGGACACAATTGGCGTATCAGGTGAACCTGATAAAAGGCCCCCCTGGCCACGGCCGTCATGTGCTCTTCTAAAGACAGGAGTCCAGGAGGACACTCAAGTTGCGAGCCCTCTCTGTGGGGGCCAGTGACTCGCCCCCAATAGCCAGAGATGGCATCAACTGGCTATACCGTGATGGCGGAAGCCACAGCCACTCGGTCTTGGATGGGTTGAGTCAAAGCCTGTTCCTCCCCATCCAGACTTGCACAACCTCCAGACATCGGGACATCACTTCCACGGCATCATTGGGGTGGTCGGGGGTAGAGATGTACAGCTGAGTATCATCAGCGTACTGATGGAACTCTACCCCAAAACCACGGATGATGTCACCCAACGGCTTCACATAGATGTTGAACAGGAAGGGTGAGAGGACCGACCCCTGTGGAACCCCACAAGTGAAGCCCTCGAAGACAACCTCTGCCACCCTGTCAACACAAACTGTGTCCGATCAGAGAGATAGGAGGAGAACTACTGTAGAACAGTGCCCCCCACCCCTAACCCCTCCAACCGGTGCAGCATGATACCATGGTCGATGGTATCAAAAGCTGCTGAGAGATCTAATAGGACCAGGACAGAGGAACAGCCCCTATCCCGAGCCCTCCAGAGATCATCGACCAAGGCGACCAATGCCGTCTCCGTGCTGTGCCCGGGCTGGAAGCCGGACTGGCGCGAGTCCAGATAGACAGCTTCATCCAGGTGTTGAGGGAGCTGTCGCACCACCACACTCTCAACAACCTTCGCAATGAACCAAAGGTTGGAGACAGGATGATAGTTGGCCAGAACAGCCGGATCCAGAGATGACTTCTTGAGAAGGGGCTTCACCACCGTCTCTTTCAAGGCGGCTGGCAAAAACCACTCACTCAGAGAAGCGTTGACAATTCCCTGGAGCCAGCCTCGTGTAACCTCCCGGGAGGCCAGTACCAGGCAGGAGGGACACGGGTCCAATAAATATGTGGTGGCGCTCAGCCGCCCCAATATCCTGGGGTTTTTTTTATCATAAAAATAAATATTCAGAAGAACTGTAATTTTGTGAAGGAGATGAGCAATTTATAAATGTGATATAGATAAACTATAATCCCCAAATCAAAGGGAAAATAAACGTAAACCAATCTGTTATTTTTCCCTAAGCAAGCCAGCCTCTCCTCCAATGCAACCTATCATACCTATGAACAGCACTGTTGTCTCAACCCAGAGAGATATCCAGTCTAGGTTTCCACTTAGAAAATAATCTTACTCCTTTGCTGCTTCTGATAACATTATCCTAAATTATAGTGATCATTTTTAGGAACCATTGTGGCAGGGTGGTTAGAATGCAATATTGCAGGCTAACTCTGCCCACTGCCAGGAGTTTGATTCTGATCACCTCAAGATTGACTCAGCCTTCCATCCTTTCGAAGTTGGTAAAATGAGGACCCAGATTTTGGCAGCAACATGCTCACATTGTAAACTGCTCAGAGAGTGATTGGATGGTATATACAGTAAGTTTGGGTATATACCATCACTATTGGATGGTATATAAGTTTAAGTGCCATTGCCTAAGTGCACACCAGAGATGGGTTCCAAAAGTTAGGCCCAGTTCAGCTGAGAAGGTAGTAACTCAGCCTGCCACACCCCTGAACCGGTTCTTTCGGGAGCACTGTAGGCACCCCCATCTTGTTTTTTTGCTTCTGTGCATGCACAGAAGCTTTTTTTTAAATATTGTGCATGTGCATATGCATGTAGCATGCATCAAGCACACGCGTGTCAGTACGTCCCTGAGCAAACCAGCAGTAGCAAGAGCTAAAACCCACTCCTTATGTGCTCTAAGTCTAAGTGCATACTATTTAGCAACTGCCCTCAACTTCCTACAATTTCCTTTCTGTGGATTGCTCAGCCTCCAGCCAATGTTGGAGTGAAAAAAAAACCACGAAGAAAAATCATCCAGCATCCCATCTCATTGATATTTAGTTTTGGGCAGCAAGAAAAAGAAAGAAAGAAAGAAAGCTATGAGCCAGTCACTATTTAAAGAGTGGGAACATCATTCCTCTGTTGCAGAGGGAAAATCCTTGGTTCTGAAAGCAGGAAACTGCGAAAGGAGGGACAAAGAAGATTTCCCCAATGATAGTGCAGAGGACATGCTCAGAAATTGTCATTGCAAATGTGAAAAAGTAAATTCATGTTTCTTCTGAAGTAGGATTTTAGGCAGTTGCTTACAGATTTAATTGGCTTTGCTTCCAAGAAGGCTGGAAGTCCCAGAGGAATATGCAAGGTAGCTCTGATCTTAGACTGATGCATTCCTAGCATATAGAAAAGACTAGGTCAATTCCTCCAATTGAGTGTTTTACATAATCGGTTTTATTGATTGCTGCTTTAAGAAAAAAATGTCATGCCACAAACAAGGCATTACTTGTGTGAGTCACAACTGTGCTTGCAGCTACTAGGGCGGGGGGGGGGGGAATTGTACTTAGCTGGCAAAAAAGATGGCACAAGAGCTTTGCAGCTATACTACTTTACCACAACTGCTGATATTTCAGCAAATGCACACAATAAAGTTTAGAAAATATTATTTATTTTTAATGGAAAGGAAGGGAAAAGAGGACGTTTGATTGTAGTCTTGGGATAAAGTTCTGTTTAAAGTTAGTTTTTTAAAAAAATTCTTTTATGTGTTAGTTAAAAGGAGTCTGATCACTCAAAAATGTTCTTTCAATTTTGTCATTTGGAAACTGGAAAATGGTAGAAATGAAAAAAACTGTAGTCGGTTTAAAATCCATAGACTAGGAACTAAAGGTAGAAATAATTAATTGGGGAAGTGGCCTCAGGTAAAACCAGGATGACCAGCCACACATTTACAACTGAGACATAGCACATGTTTCTTTATAAGTCACTTCTCCTCTTCTTTAACAATCTAGTGCAGGGGTGTCAAACTCACGTTGTCACGGAGGCATCACGTGACGTATAGGGACTTTCCCCCCCTTCACTAAACCGGGTGTGGGTGTGGCCAGTACGTGATGCATCCGGTCCATGGGCTGGGAATTTGAGAATAGGACACTTGGACATGCCTAAAATCTGGCATGTTATATCTATCTTAAGCATATAAAACTACATTCATTTTGCTAAAAATAATAGTGCATTTTCAAAATCTAGAAATCCTAGGTTCCCTAACGCCAATTAAAAATGAAGTATAGCCCAACATTTTCTTCTGCAAACATCCAGAGAGATTAACTACTTTTGGTAGAGAGAAAATGCTTTTCAATGAGCCCTTATCTGCTGGGATAAGGGAAAAAGAGAGTCAGTTCTACTTAATACATTAAACACAGTGAATCAGATTGTATATGACACCTATCCTGTGTGACAAATGGGTTTATAAAGTATTACTCACATAGCATAATGGTAATTTGTCTGCTAGGTAGCTGGAACATATGCATTACATTTTTGCTTAACAGTTATAATTCATCATTTCAATACACAAAATACAGGGAAATTCCTTTTTTCTCAACAGGGGATAAATAGGATGTCAGTGCTGAAGTTACAATGGTTTCCCAAAAGCATCATTAATTTATTCTTATACTTGCCCAGAAGTAGGAAAAAAGATGGTTGCATAGGGATTGCAGCACTTAGGTGTAATCAATCAAGACTGCCATCTGAATCATCATTTTACAATATGGTAGCATCATGCTGATCTGAACAGATGTCACAGTTTGTTGAGATGTCAAGAAATACATCCAGAACAGTTCTTTTACAGGAAAAAGTGACCTTTTCCTTTAAAACATTGTCAATTAATATAGACTTTACTGCTTAGCCAATGTAAAAACTGTAACAATTGGTTTAGAACCTTGTCCAAATAATTTCTCAATTGTTTTTTTTTTAAGTTACCTGTTTGCAACCATTTTGCTTTTTTTACTAATGGAAATTTGGTTGCATGATCTGTCCCATAAAAAGTAATAGAAATGGATTTATGAATCTGCACATTCTGATTGTATAGGTTTGCTAATCTGATGATGGATGGTGGATTGTAAGAGTATTTAGTAAATGTATGTATTTTCTACCAATAATACAGATTCTTTCCCATCAAGACAAAGAGGATAGGGCTAGAGTTTATTTCTCTGGAACAATTTATGTTTTTATTAAAAGAAATATCTATACAATGCTAGAATGAATACTAACATGATTTTTTAATATCACTGTGCTGGTAACAGGTGAACCTGCAGGTGAATCTGTCAAGGTGTTCACAAGCTATCTGTAGGTTGATTGTCTTGGATAGAGTATCATTTCCCCTGGTGACCAATTTGAGTTCTTCCTGAAATCATAGCAACTGTATACAGGTGGGTATTATTGTCAGTAAGGTCTCTTTACAGGTACATATTACGTGCCGGTTTCTTTTTCTTGATTGGAAGGGTCTTCAGACAATTATTCACCTCACAACTGGATTGCGGTGTGCTCTACATGGGATTGTCCTTAAAGAACACTGCTGCTGGATGAAAAAGTGATGGTGCAAGCAGTAACAGAGACTTTTCAATGTGCCCATGTGTCACTGTGAGCTGTACATTGCTTCTGAGTGCAATTCAAGGTGCTGGATGTCACTTTTAGAGCCCTTCATGACATATAGTCTTGATATCTATAGGGCTGCCTATTGCCAATTGTTTCTGCCAGACCTGATCATTCTGGCAGAATGGTTGTGCTCCAGGTGCTTAATAGTAAACACTGCAATTTTGCTGGACCAAGCTTAGCTGTGTTCCCACCTTCTGGAATATTCCCCTTCCCCAAAAGATATGGACATATCTGGAGTTCCAAAAAGCCTTAAGCCCTGCTCCTCTCTCAGAACTGTTAATACATTGGTGGGGCCCCTGTTGTAGTTTCTCATTCTTTTAATCTAGGGTTCTTGTGATTTTTTATATTTGTATTGTTTTTATTGTTTGGGGAATTTTGTGAACCATTCATAGTCTTCTGGAATGGATGGTGATTTTTTAAAAATAAATAAATATATAAATAAATAATATCATACAATAATTACTTGATTATTATTCTGTGTTATTCAATTTGAATTTTATATTCAAAAGACTAATTGTTAAACTCCAAGCAGTGGTTTTTAAATGTAACGATTCCCTCCATTTTTGCAAATGTGGAGAAGATTCTGATTGAGGAAGTGGCAGCTCTTTGTCAGCAAAAGCAAACAAAAATAAAATATAAGATGGTAGGTTAAAATGAGATGAGATGAGATGAGATAAGATAACGTTTATTGCTATTTTTTTTTTATTGTGAGCACACTGACACACATTAAAAATAAGATTATGTTGCCTGCTCTCAAAATATATCTACACATATACACATGAGGGGTGTGTGTGTGTCCATATCCATTCCCATCCTATCATCCCAGTGCTGAAGAAACCCTCCATCAAGGGTTGACTACAGACCAGTTGCTCTAACATCTGTAGTTATGAAAACCTTTGAAGGCTAGTGATGTCCCACTTTAAAACCATCATGGATCCACTGTTGGATCCCCTACAATTTGCCTACCAAGCAAATAGATCGACAGATGATGCTGTTAATCTAGCTCTACACTACATGCTACAATACCTTGAATCTCCAAAGACCTACGCAAGAGTCCTCTTTGTAGACTTTAGTTCAGCATTCAATACCATCATAGCAGACATTCTTCTAATTAAATAAAATCAGCTAGTGGTACCTGAATATACTTGTAAGTGGATCACAAGCTTCCTAACAGACAGGAAGCAGCAGATGAAGTTAGACAAAATCACAGATACCTGTAAAATTATCACAGGAGCCCCCCAAGGCTGTGTGCTCTCTCCACTTCTCTTCCCTCTGTATACCAATGACTGCATCTCAAACAATCCATCTATTAAACTACTGAAGTTTGCAGATGATACAACAATAATTGGCCTCATTCGAGACAACGATGAAACCACATACAGATGGGAGGTTGAACAACTAGCCTCATGGTGTGACCGGAACATTCAGGAATTGAACACACTCAAAACCGTAGAAATAGTTGTAGATTTTAGGAGAAACCCTACCATACTACTACCTTTTACAATACTTTACAACACAGTATCAACAATACAGACCTTCAAATTTCTAGGTTCTATTATATGTCAAGACCTAAAATGGACACCTAACATCAAAAACATCATCAAAAAAGCACAACAAAGAATGTTCTTTCTGCACCAACTCAGGAAGCTCAACCTGCCCAAGGAGCTGCTGATATAGTTCTACAGAGGAATTATTGAGTCTATCATCTGCACTTTTATAACTGTATGGTTGACTCTGCAACCCAACCAGACATACACAGACTTCAGAGGATAATCAGAACTGCAGAAAAAACAATTACTGCCAACCTGCCTTCCATTGAGGACCTGCACACTGCACTAGTCAAAAAGAGAAATATTTACAGATCCCTCGCATCCTGGACATAAATTGTTTCAACTCCTACCCTCAAAACAGCGCTAAACAACACTGCACACCAAGACAACTAGACACAAGAACAGTTTTTTCCCGAACGGCATCCCTCTGCTAAACAAATAATTCCCTCACCACTATCAAACCATTCATGAAGGCTACATTATTATTACTATTAGTCTTGCCATTGTTGCTATCGCCCATCTTCTCCCACTTATGACTGTAACTTTGTTGCTTGTATATTTATGATTGGCATTGGTTGTTTCCTGATTGCTCATTTGTATCCTATGACTATCATTAAGTGCTGTAACTTAGTTTCTTGACGAATGTATCTTGTCTTTTTATGTGCACTGGCATCATATGCACCAAAGACAAATTCCTTGTATGTCCAGTCACACTTGGCCAATAAAGAATTCTATTCTATCCACACCACACACACACAGTCCCTGAGTCCCGCAAGGGAGAGGGGCGGTCTAAAAATTTAATAAATCCTAAAGTATATGTATGTATATGTATATTAATCACTGTCAATTTTTTTAAAATAAATATATCTTTATTAATATAAAATCAAACATTCAACAAGTATAGGGTAGGGGTAACTGGAGAGACATACATAAACATACCGGGGAAAAGTCTAGTCCCCTAGATTAAGAGTTGAGTTTGTCCCAGTCTAACTTATCGGTTATTATTGTGTGTGTGTGTGTGTGTGTGTGTGTGTGTGTGTGTGTATGTATATCTATATATCTATATATCTCAAAATTTACTATTGCCTTATTTATTCCTCACATTTATTTCTCAAATATTTTATCTAATTGAATTCCTTGGTGTCCATTGTTCTCCTGTTCTACCATGCATACCATTTATTCCAACATTTGAAAAAGGTTGAGTTTTGTCTATCTTTTAAAATATATGTTAATTTGTCCGATTCTGCACAGTTGAATATTTTGGCTATAATTAGGTCAATTTTGAATGCATAGCCGAAAGAGGAAAGTTGAGAGTTCACAAGGTTGATACTACATGAAGAAAAATTGTGACTGAACCCAGATGTTCTGCTTCAGATACCATGAAATCTCTTCTCAGAAGGTAACAGGTCATGAAGAGGATATGTAGCATCCTAGACAATCCTGTGGATCTTGCTCAAGCATCGCTTATCTGCCATGCCCGAGATAGAAGGAAGTGAACTACCAATATTTTCTGCCATCCTCACCTCAGAGAGTGCTCTGCACTGCTTTCTTGTCTGAAACAGTAATGCTTCCAAACCAGACAATAATGCAATGTGACAGGATGCTCTTGATTGTCCCTCTATAGAAAATGGTAAGGACAGGAGAAGGAAGATCTTCTTTTCTCGTGTGATGCAGCTGGTGTGTCCACTTCATCAGTGTCTCACTATTAAAACAATCAAACTAGCCTGTACACCCAGAAACTTGATGCTGCTAACCACTTCCACAGGTGAATCATTAATACACAGAGGTGTGTGGCTGGGCCTGCCTTTTCTGAAATCTTTCTTTAATTTTTCCAAGTTTAAAATGGGTCTATTTTTATTATACTAGTTCACCAAACCCCCTACCTCCTTGTGGTAAGAACCCTCATTGTCAACCTGAATAAGACCCACTCCCACATACATCACAGCATCATCTGCATACTTCACAATATGGTTGGTGGCAGCCTTGCAGAACAGTCATGAGTCAACAGGGTGAACAGCAGTAGACTTAGGACACAGTCCTGAAAAAAACCTGTGCTTGAGGAAATGATGTTAGAAATGTTAGTATAATTTACTATTACACTAATACCATTACACTAATAGTTTACATTAACTCACTAAAAAGATGGATGAAATACTTCTTTGAAACAGTGCAACCCTGATTTTTTGCAACTTGGCAGCTTTCTGCCTCACTGAAACCCAGCTAAATGAATAAATTAATAATAGCAATTTGCATATCAATTAGCAATTAGATACAGAGGACAGACAACATTCCAGAAACATCTGGAGAAAAGAAGGTAGGAGGTCTCTGCTTTTATATCAACAACCAATGGTGTAAAAAGTGAATTGCCCTTAAGAAATTTTGTGATGTGGATTTAGAGTCATTATTGATCAATTGCAAACCATTTTATTTTCCATGAGAGTTTTTCACATTTATTCCATTTGCAATGTACATTCTACCTAAAGCTCGTATAAACAATGCATTCCAAACTCTAGCTGACCAGATTCTATAGGTTGAAGAGACACCCAGTCTCCCTTCTCATTATGAGATTTCAACAGTGATAACTTAAGCAAGAGCTGCCAAGATACTTTCAGCATGTCAACCATCTTACTAAAGGCAAGAATATTTCAGACCATTGCTGCACAACATTAAAAGATGCTTATCGGTCTTTACCATGTGCAGTTGAGGGACACTCTGATCATTGTATAAATTCACCTTGTACCTGTTTTTAGACAAAGACTTAAAAGCATAAACCCAACAATTAAATCAGTGAAGTCTTGGTTTGTCTGAGGAGGCAAAGTTAAACCTGCAGGCTTGCCTTGACAGCACAGCTTGGAATATTTTTGAAGCTACCTCTGAAGACTTGGATGAACTCACAGATACTGTAACATCATATGTCAGTTTTTGTGAAGATCTATATGTGCCAATGAGAAGCCAGAAAATACACCGTAACCACAAGCCTTAGTTCACAGCTAAACTCAAGCAGCTATGTCATGCCAAAAAGGAAAGGAGACAGAATGCTATACAATCAGGCCAGGAATGTATTAACAAGGGAGATCAGAGCAGGAAAAAAAGCTACTTTTAAAAGCTGAATCAGCTCTCAACAAATGAACCAGCAAATGTGTGGAAAACCCTTAAAAGTATCACTGGCTATAGCAAACCTCCTTCCATTCTGAAGGGAATTGACAAGTGGCAGATGACCTGAATGTGTTTTACTGTAGGTTTAAGCAAAAACCACTGACAACTATTGCCATCCTCTCCATCTCAGATATACCAACAATAGCTAAATCTACTAAAACTGACCCCATCCCTCTGGGCCCTACACCTTTGGTGATCACAGAAAAAGATATGCAAAGTCTCTTTCATAGACAAAAGTCTGGAAAATCACCATCTTGTTTACTGAGACAAGGTAAGTTCTTCTTGTTTGAAAATTTGTGCTGACCAATTGGGCCCTATATCCACCTGCATCTTTAATAAATCACAAGAGATGTGTCATGTTCCTTCTGGCTTCAGATGCTTTACTATCATTCCATTGCCTAAGGAACCCTCCATCAAGGAGCTGAATAACTACAGACTGGTTACTCTGACATCCGTAGTTGTGAATTTCTTTGAAAGGTTAGTGCTGACCCACCTGAAAACCATCACAGATCCACTGTAGATCCCATGCACTTTGCCTACTGAGCAAATAGATTGACAGATGCTGCTGTTAATATGGCACTTCACTACATCTTACAACATTTCGAATCTCCAAGGGCCTCTGCAAGGGTCCTTTCCATAAATTTCAGCTCATCATTCAATACCATAATTCCAGATATGCTTCTTACTAAACTGATACAGCTAAGTGGTTCATAAGCCTTCTAACAGATAGGAAGCAGCAGGTGATGTTAAGCAAAATCACACGAGATACCTGTACAATTAGCAAAGGGGCCTCTCAGGGCTATGTGCTCTCTCCATTACTCTTTTCTCTCTGTAGCAACTGTTAGGTGATATCTCCGTTGGGAGACAGCAGAGGGTGTGCAGCAGAATATGCAGCTAGAAGGATGTTGCTAATGTACACACAATTAGAATACCAGACACTGTTTAAGTAAAATAAAATAGCTTTTTGCTTAGGTTGTAAAAAACTACTAAACTAAGCTACTGCTCAACAAGCAGTGATGTTAAATTGAGTCAAAAACAAAGTCTCAACAATATCAAATAGCTTACACAATCTTCCATCTTCTTCAGTAATCACAGTTCACAAGGAAACAGTTATCAAACAGCAAGTCCAGCAGAGAGAGAGATATGCGCTCTCTTGGCTTCCTCTTATAGTTAGAGATAATTGCACTTACTAATTGCACTCTAACATTCCACCAGCCTTAAAGTTACAATGACTATATATTGTCTACCCAACTATAGGAGTCTACTCCTAACTCCAACAACTGTATCTCAAAGGATGCCTCTGTTAAATGACTGAAGTTTGCAGATGACATACAGTGATTTGCCTTATTTGAAATGACAACAAATCTGAACAACTGGCCCCATAGTGCAGCCAGAACAATCTTGAACTGAGCGCACTCAAAATTGTAGAGATGATAGTAGATTTTAGGAGAAACCCTTCTATTCTACCACTAGACAACACAGCATCAAGTGTAGAGACATTTAAGTTTCTAGGTTCTATAATATTTCAGGACATAAGATGAATACCTAACGTCAAAAACACGATTAAAAAAGCACAACAAAGAATGTTCTTTCTGCACGAACTCAGAGAAGCTCAGGCTGCCCAAGGAGCTGCTGATACAGTTTTACAAAGGAATGACTGAGTGTCATTTATACCTCTATCGCTATCTGCTTTGGTACAGCAACCAAACAAGAAAGACACATGCTTCAATAGATAGTTAGGACTGCAGAAAAACATTTGCAACCAGCCTGCCTTCCATTGAGAATCTATATACTGAACGAGTCAGAAAGGGGACTGTGAAAATATTTCCTACTCCTCATATCCCGGACACTAACTGTTTCAACTTCTTCCCTCAAGATGACACTATAAGGCATTGCATCCAAAAACAACTAGACACAAGGACAGTTCCACTCCCCAATGGCACCCCAATGCCATCACCCTGCTAAACAACTAATTCCCACAATACTGTCTTATGCCCTGGTATGTGAAATGACCTAAAAAGGGCTATATTACTATTGTCCTTTTCATCTTTCCTATTACCTATTTTTCTAGCTTCTTATGACTATAACTTTGTTGTTTGTATCTTATGATTTATGTCGATTGCTTTTATTTAGTATCCTATTATGATTTAGGTTGATTATTTATTTAGCATTCTATTACTATCACTGAGTGTTGTATCTTAGGATTTATGATGATTGTATTATTTGTTTATGATCATGATTTATCACTTGTTGCTTGTACGTACACTGAGAGCTTAAATACCGGAGACAAATCCCTTGTGTGAATTACACATGGCCAATAAAGAAATCTGTTCTGTCCTGTCCTGTCCTACTCTATCTTATCCTATTTTATTCTGTCATAATGACTGGATAAATGTATCATGTGAAGCAAAAAAAATATGTGAACCCAATAAATGTGTAATTTCTTTTTCATAAGAGAAAGAGCTATGAAGCTATTAATCGAAGAAATGAAAATTATATACACAAGAAAGGAAAGAAGCAGCGAGGAAGTTATCCTTACAGAAGAATTATGGTATAAAACTTTAAGACAATGTTAAAAATTTATCATGGAATGTAAATGAAGTTCATGAACCATTCTTGCACAAAAAGTGCTTGAATTTCTGGGAGAAATGTAAAAAAATCATCATGAGAAAATCCTTGGCAAAAAGAAAGATTTTTTTTTTTAAATGATGAGTTATAGTTCTATTGCTTTCCTTCCCAAACTCTAAGGAGTGGCTGATTTCAAAGCACAGGGCTTTTAAATTTAATATCTGAAGGAGTGGAAAGAATAGAACTGTGTTAGATGAGGGTTTTTTTTTTCTGTGTCAAAAAAGGGGGAAACCTTTATGTTCTACATTCTAGGAAAAAGACTTTGAGAGAACATAAATCTTACATTTGACAACAAAGTCAGAATATGCAGAGAAAGAAAGAGGGGGAGTATTGATGCTTGATAAGAAAATGTATTTCGCAGTTTAGAGCTGTGTTTTACAATGAACAGAAAATGAATCCTTATGTGAAAGGTGAAAAACTAGCCTGAAATTTTGTGTGGCTGAGAAAATTTGTCATTGCATTTACTTAAGGTAGATGGATGAAAATACTTATTTTTATTTCTTAGTCCAGCTCTGTGTTTCTATCAGAGGTGGGTTTCAAAAATTTTACTACTGGGTTGGTGGGCATGGCTAGATGGGGGGGCATGTGAATGAGTGAGTGTGGCCAACTTGATGTCACTCATGCACATTCAGTCACATGACCTCCTCACCAAGCCATGCCCACTGAAATGGTGAGGAAAAGTTTTGATATGGGGACGGGGGGGGGGGGCGGTCCTCCAGCCTTGCCAGAGCTAAGCAAGTGCCTGCAAACTACCCAGTAAGGAAAAAAGGGTTTTGTCCTTCCTGGCCCCCAGGAACACTCTGCAGGCTTCAGCAGGGCTGGGAGAAGGGAAAAATGCCCCCATTTTTGACCCATTTTCACAAACCTGGGGCATTTTCCCTTCCCCCGGCCCTTCTGAAGCCTGCAGAGTGCTTCTGAGGGCTCGGAGAAGGGAAAAATGCTGCCATCCACCCCTCACTCAACCTGCTGCTCAATTTTCCTGTACACCGCCCTGAGTCCCTTCAGGGAGAGGGGCGGTTTATAAATATAATAAATTATTATTAATTATTATTATTATTAACCTCCCTCCCGCCTTCAGCCGAAGCCTGCCGCCGCACCAGGAGTCTGAAGTTGGAATCTCCCTCCTGTTGCATACCTTGGCAACAGGGCTGTTTCTTGCTGCCTCCTTTTCCAGCCAAAAAGCATGCCGGCAATGGCAGTGGCGACTGAGGAAACCAGTTCGGGGATGTGGCCAGGCAGCCATTATTAGCAGTTCAGAAAGGTATGCCAGATTTTTACTACCTATTCAGGCAAACCAGACTGAATAGGTAGGAACCCACCTCTGGTTTCTATGTACAGTATGGTGTTATTGTTTTGTATTTTTATGAATTATGGTTCTGCTGTTTTAATGTACAATATACTATAGTTTTAACCAGTGTCATAATAGCTGGGGTATGTGGCAGAAGAGGTGGCTTGGGTTTCTGCAGCATAGAAGCCCAATCAGATAAATAAAACCTTAGTAAGGCCACACCTGTAATACTACATCCTGTTTTGGTCATCACATTATAAAAAAGATGTCAAAACTTTGGAAAAAACTGCAGTGACGAGTAACTAAGATGATTAAAGACAAACATATGAAGAATACTTACAGAATTTGGATATGGGTAATCTAGAGAAAAGAAGGACTAAGGGTGACATGATAGTGTTCCAAATCTGAAGAATGACATAGTGGCCAATCATTTGGATTAGGTCAATGTACATTCCAGTACCAAAACAAGAATACATAACAGAGCGTGCAAAATATTGTAAAATATCCTTAATTTCACATGCTGGCAAAATAATGCTTAGAATTATCCAACACAGTTAGAGCCCTACATGGAAAAAGAAATGCCAGATGTTCAAGCTGGTTTTAGAAAAGGCCGAGGAAATGAAACATTATTGCAGATGTACACTGGATAATTGAAAAAGCCGAAGAATGCAAAAAATATCTCTCTCAGTATGTGCTTCTTCGATTATAGAAAAACATTACATTGTATTGTTCACACCAAGCTATGGAATTTGCTATAAAAATGGCAATCCCAGAACATCTCACTGTTGTCATAAGAAATTTATCTACAAGTCAGGAAACCACAGTCCAGGCAGAACATGTTGAAACAGACTGACTTCAAGTAGGCAAAGTAGTGAGAGAAGGCTGCTTACTTTCCCATTATTTATTCAACCTACTGTATATGTGAAATTTGTATTAAGGGTATCTAAACTGGAAGAAGATGAGGATAGTTTTAAAACTGGAGTAAAAAACAAGATTAACTTGCACTATGCTCATGACACTGTTCTCATAAATGAAAATACAAAGAAGCTGTGAGCCTTGGTAACAAAAGTCAAAGAACAGTGAAAAAATGGGATAAAAATTAAATATAAGAAAGATCCAATTAATGACAACAGGTAGAACAATTAGCCTTAGCACTGACAATAAAGGTATCAAAGTAGTGAATAGTTTTAGGATCAACCATTATCAGTAAAGGAACAAAGATACAAGAAATACACCACAGACTAACACTTGGTGTGAGTATGAAAAGGCTTTGGAAAAGACATTCAACTATTGTGATGTGTATATCTCTACAAAGTTCAAAATCATGCAAACAATGGTATGTCCTGCATGGAAGTGAAAGTTGAACTTTAAAAAAGCAGGACAGGGAGAGTACTGAGGCTTTTCATTTTTGGTGGTGAAAAAAACCTCCTGAAAATACAATGGACAAAGAAGAAAACATACTGTTGGATCACTCAACAAATCAACCCAGAATTCTCACTCAATGAACAAATGAATATGTTCTAATTATCTTACTTCAGACACATTATGCAAAGGACCAGCTCTTTGGAAAAGGGCGTAGCCCCCCCGTTTCTGACTATATTTATAAATTTTAAATTTTTAGGGTTTTAAAGGGTTTTAGCATGGGTTTTAGGTTAATTTAATATGCTTTTAAGAGTTTGTGTTGTTTTTGTAATGGTTTTTAATGATGCCTGTGCGCCGCCCTGGGTCCTAACAAGGAGAAGGGCGGGGTATAAATTTGATAAAATAAATAAATAAATAAGTAATGTTGGAATGGCAGAAGGAAAGAGAAGAGGACAACCTGCAGCAAAGTGGATGGACTCAAGTTACAGAGATGGTGTGTGCACCATTGGGAGACATGAAAAAACACTTTAGGGATAGAATGTTCGGGGGAGAAATCTGTGCCGGTTGCTAGGAGTCAAAAATAATTTGGCGGCACATAATCAATCAGTGATGGGAAGCTTGAGAAAGAGTCAAGTGGTGGGATAAATATTCTAGCCCTGACATGCATAGTTGGAGCTTTGTAATATTGTTCAATTCTCTAAATATCTCTAAATATCAGGGGCTAACTTGATTTGCACTTTGTACATTTTTTTCAGTTGAGAGCTTTACATTTGCTGTTTTTGGTGTTAAGGGGGCTTTATTTTTGGCCACAACAGATATCAGTTCTTAGCAGTTTCAATACACTATACCAGGGATCTGCAAAGTCGGCTCTTTTAAGACTGGTGGACTTCAACTCCCAGAGTTCCCCAGCCAGCTATTCTGGGAGTTGAAGTCCACCTGTCTTAAAAGAGCCGACTTTGCAGACCCCTGCACTATACATATGGTCAAAGCTCAATCAACCAGTATGTGTTTTTGGGTCAAATGCTGACTACTACCTCTTGAAAGCAGACTAAATTTGGTCTATAGCCTATAATTAAAAAACAACAACAACCCTGAACTGTGACTATGCTCAAATGAGAAAAGCTTTGCAAAAAAAAGCTCAAATTGCAAAGAGAAATCTGATTTTCTCATTTTTACAAAACTTTATTCTCCAAAAAAATTGAATCAACCCCAATTCAAACATGCCTTTCCCATAAAATATGGGGAATATTTTAAAATTATTCCACATTTGATTTTTAAATCAATCAATTGTACCATGTATTCTTAGCCAGGAACATAATTTTTACTGCAGTTATTTAAACAATTCAATCCTTTACTTATGGAACCCAGGAGAACTTTGTTTTTATTGTATAATATTATCCCATAAATCTATATCAATTTACATTATGTCTTTGGTGTAAAGCTATTGGTCTGTAAAGTAACTCTTAATAAACTTACATAAACTCTAAGTATCATTTCCTTAATAAGGTTTATTCTTTAAATGGCTGTAAGAAATCAGTACTATACTCCTTCATCTCCCTTCTGATTAGATGCACATAAAAAACAATTCTCCCTGGAGAGTTAGATGATGGTGTGTTAATCTTCCCAAATTATTTTTTAAAAATCAAAGGAAGGATTTGATGTGATTTGTAAAGTGACTTTTATTTTATGCTCTTGCTCTGAGAAGAATATTTGAGACTCTTCCTGATGCAAATTCAAGAGCAAACATGCATTGCTAGGAATTAATGACAGCTCAAGTGGCACTATTTAAGCAATAGAGGAAATTGGAAAGAAAGATGAGAAAATAACCTAAGAAGTTTTGCAGAGAGAGATTACATGAAGTTAATCCCACATGTCACTTTATGAAGAACCTGAATCAGTTGAATTCATTTGAACATAGATTCCTGAAGGTATTCTCCAGGGGTAAAACTGCAAGTTTGCCAAAACTGATGCTTTAGTTTTACAAGTGCCTTTGATACTTGATCAGTATTAAGTACTGAACATAATACGCAATCCTATTGTTCTCTGATATTTGGTAATCCCTTTTTCTTTGTGGTCAAGAAAAAAGTCACCCTTCAAATGAATAATGTATCTTCCTGTAGTTAATAGGATGTGCAGCTACTCTAAGAATCTATTGAATGGTAGCTCTATGTCTTTTGTAAACAAACAAACAAATAAATAACCACATCTCCTAATAAACTCTTCTCAGAGCAACAGGATGGCTGCATCGTTTTTCTATTATGTGTTTAGAAATCCAAAATATCTTCACTTTGTCATTAATGAGTTCCACATCCATTGTACATTACTTTGGTATGGTTGTAAGTATGATCTTACTGATCCAGCCTCCTCTCCCTTGCTCTGGACATAAGAACATAAGAACATAAGAATAGCCTTGCTGGGACAGGCCACAGCCCATCCAGTCCAGCATTCTGTTTCACACAGTGGCTCCCCATTTGCTTCAGGCTCTTCCCAAGCAGATGTCTTCACCTGCTTATGATTCCCTGCAAATGGCATTGAGAGATATCCTGCCTATCTCTCCAACACGGAGGGTGTCCTTAGGCATCCATAATGATAGCCATGGATACCCTTGTTCTCCATGAACTCATCTAAGAAAACTGAATTGTTCAGATCTCTTCCTTCTATACAAATGGACACATTTTCATAAACATGTGATATGAGGCAGAGCAGGATTTTTGGGCTGTATATACCTGCTATATTGTGCAATAATGGGTTTACTTTGGCTGAACATGTGGTATGTAGGCAGCTATTAGTTTGAAAAACAAAGCATATGGCTTAATGTCTGTCAAAACATAGGCATTGTGGCTTATTTAACAAATTAAACTTAAAAGAAACCCTGCTTTTTCAAAGACGAATTACATATAATTTCCTAAAAATAAGCTCAGCAAGTTCACTCAGTAGGAGTTTTAATTTCAGAGAAGTCTTAATTTAATGGACAAACTGGGGAGCAGTCTCCATTATTCCTGAAGTATGTGGTCGGAAAGTATTGGTGATTTATGTCATTTGCATTATGGTGTCATCTGACAAATGACATAAATATAGGCAAATAATGTATTTACCTTGGTTGATAGTCGTGTATCTATGTATCTATGTATTTATGTGTATGTCTCTCCCCTCTCATGTACCAAATGATAATCTGTTCTTGTATCCAGAGTCTCTTCTGCCCAGTCAAAATGGTGATAGAGGGCAATTCTAGAAATTTAATGGGTAGGGACTATGTATATAACAGATGGCAGATTGCCAACATGAGCTACACAAATCACTTCTCTTGACCACACCATAACAAGTATTGCTACCAAGTGTTCTAGAGCAGGGGTCTCCAACCTTTGCAACTTTAAGTCTGAAGGACTTCAGCTCCCAGACTTCTCCAGCCAGCTTTGCTGGCTGGAGAATTCTGGGAGCTGAAGTCCTTCAGACTTAAAGTTGCAAAGGTTGGAGACTCCTGTTCTAGAGGAAAAGCATCAGAAACACTGAAATAGCTAACAATGGTTTTAATTCTGGACTGCTAATAAGGCAGAGGTCTCTTTGGTTTATAATATGTCTTTGTGGTTCAATATAATGGAAGTAAATACTAAAAGTTCTTTCCTGCTATGGTGTCCCAAGGAAAGAAAAACAGAGACCACATATTTTGGGTTCATGGTTTCCAATGGTTGGCCTTTTCCAACCAAAAAACCAAGAAAGGTAGATAAATTACAGTTGATTTAATTAGACGCAGATAAGAAATCTAATGTAAATCATCCCTAAGGTCAAGAAATGGATACAATGTCCATATTAGGCCAATAAAGATTTTGAGATTGCCTACTGTCATCTAAGTCTCTTCATTCTCCCCATCCCCCTTTCAATTAACATTTGCAATTCTACTGTTATATATATATTTTTTCCTCTGAGAGAAGTGTCACCGCAAATCTGTGTGTGCATCTGTCTGGTTTGTTTTTGTGGTTTAACTATATTTTTTTATTAAACTTTAGAAGCGTACAGAAATTACATTGCAAAATATGGCAACAGCAGCAGTATACCTAGCTCTGCATGCCTACAGCCATCTGCCACAGCTGATGGTATAATAGCTTTTAGAGTCATTCTGTTTTGCTGAAAGACAGCCTGCGAGTAGACTGTGGTGATATGCAAGATGGTGTCAAACTTAAAATTCAGTTACAGCTCTTTTCTGTGTGCGAGTATTAGACAGGAAATGTAATAAAGAGAAATAGCATCTTTTATACCTCTTAGCATTCCTGGCGGTGTATCTTTAGATAGATAAGAGTGAAACAGTGGTTTTTAAGAGGAAGACTCACATGCCATTAAACATCCACTTAGACTGTCCCCCAAAACTTAATTTTATTAGGAGTCCTTTGCAAGAAGAATGACTGCTGACATGGATGCCTTCTTTGAATATCGACTCTTCAGGCACATTTCTTTCCTCAGCTGTATCATATAGAACAGGGGTCTCCAACCTTTGCAACTTTAAGTCTGAAGGACTTCAGCTCCCAGACTTCTCCAGCCAGCTTTGCCAGTCCTTCAGACTTAAAGTTGCAAAGGTTGGAGACCCCTGATACAGAAAGTCTTTGTGCGAAAATGTTCTGGATACCCAGAGAAGTGAAGGTAATCATTCAGAGGATCACAGTCTCAACAATTTCCATTAATTAACTAATTTTGAGCTAAACTAACAGTTTGTTTGCTTATAAATATTTATAAATATAAAGATTAAATGTGTATTTCTACCCTAAAACAGTAAAAAGCGCAACCATAGACATTCAATATACATACAGTAATATATGCAATAGGTGATCAGAAATAGCCATTCTCTATTTCACTATTTATACCACAAAACTGTTATTTAATCAATCCCTTAGCATAACATTTGAAGCTACCATTACTGACCTCTGCCTCTTCCGCCAGTGTTTAAAAACACATTTGTTTCATCAAGCCGGCCTTGCATAGCCTCCGCTGTTGACTAGTTTAGATAGTTTTAAAATGGGGGGGTCTTAATTGGTTTTTAGCACAGGATTTCATATTTAATAAGCTTTTAAAATTTTATATTTTTGTATTGTTTTGTATATTATTTTAATTTTCCTGTGCGCCGCCCTGGGTCCGTTTGGAGAAGGGCGGGATATAAATCAAATTTAAAAAAAAAAAAGCTAGATTTTACTAGATATGATTATTCTTCAATAATGCTTCTTTAAATATCAATTATACATGATTAGAATCATGTATTCAATTTCAATTTCAATTCAATTTATTAGACTTTTATCCCGCACTTGTCTCCCCAAAGGGACTCAGGGCAGCAATTAAAATAAAATACAAACATATAAATAAATAAAAACACCATAAATACTGCAACAATAAAAACTGATTAAATTTAGGATACCCTGTGCTAAAATTCACTAAAAACCCGCTAATTAAAACATTATGTTAATTTAAAAACCCAGTCTGATAGGATGGTCTCAGGGGCCTAGGCTAAGCCGGCTTGATGGAAAAAGTGCGTCTTTAGACGCTGGCGGAAAAGGCGGAGGTCCGTGATGGTCCGGAGTTCGGGAGGTAGGTCATTCCAGAGGGTTGGGCCCGCCACAGAGAAGGCCCTTCCCCTGGGGGTTGCCAACCGGCATTGCCCGGCCGACGGCACCTAGAGAAGACCCTCTCTATGGGAGCGAATCGGTCGAAGGGACGTGTGAGGTAGGAGACGGTCTCGCATATAACTAGGCCCCGTGCCATGGAGCGCTTTAAAGATGGTTATCAACACCTTGAAGCACAAGGTGTTGATAACCTTGATAAAATGTACAAGGACATCATGTTAGAAAAGGATTTTAGTTTTATTGTGCTCAATATTCCCACATCTGGTGAGATGGTGATGCTGTGATTTCGGCTGTGCGCTTGCGCGAAGATGGCCACTTGGTTCTAGAGCTCCGGATGGGCCATGGAGCTCGTTGGGCTTGTTTATGTGCCCCAGCCCTACTAAACTTTTGTTGAGGGCTGGGATCGATTCGGGACTCACCCTGGCATTCCGGGGTGAAGTTTGAGGCCGCTCGGGAGTCGCGGAAGCGAGGACGGCGCCGGCGTCTTCAGCGGTGAGAACGCTGGAGTGAGGGGCGGCGTCCGCGGCTTCCGCATGGGGCGGGCGCTGGGCTGCGCCGCGCCGCGCCGCCACGCCACGCTGGAGAGGCCTGGAGAGGCCCGGGGAAGCCCGGGGAAGCTCGGGGGAGCCCTCCCCAGGGGAGCTGCAGGAGAAGGTTGGCGGACGGCGGTGGGAGTGCCGCCCCCCCCCTTGGGGGAGCTGCAGGAGCTGCAGGAGAAGCCGCCCCCCCTCCAGGGAGCTGCAGGAAGAATGGCGGATGGCGGACGGTGGTGAGAGCGCCCCCCCGGGAGCTGCAGGAAGAATGGCGGATGGCGGACGGTGGTGAGAGCGCCGCCCCCCCCCAGGGAGCTGCAGGAGATGGCGGACGGTGGATGGCGGACGGTGGGAGAGCGCCGCCCCCCCTCGGGGGAGCTGCAGGAGCTGCAGGAGAAGGATGGCGGATGGCAGTGAGAGCGCCGGGAGTGGCGGTCAGAGCGCCGGGAAACCAGTGGCGAAGTCGACAATGGTGGAGTGGCGGTGAGAGCGCCAAGGAGGAGAAGGCCGGTATGCCGGGGCAGCGGTGGATGCCGGCCGGGTCGCTGGATGCCGGGCTGGTTGGAGAGGCTTTTTAAGCCCTTGGAAGACCTTGAAGATCTTTGAACCTTCCTCTCTTGTGGTCCTTGTGAGGCCTGTAAGATCTTATAGACCCATAACCTCTAAGACCTTTGGTTTGAAGCAGCCGCATTGATACTCTGAACTTATCCCTCATCGATGCACTGGTGCACTTTATATTCACTCTCCTAAGTGTCACCTACTATGTACTTTAATTCTTTTAATTCCATCTATTTATGTCATCTTATGAATTGTATTGTCCCAACGATGCTCGTTTTTATCCATGACCCATTTTTATATGTTTATATTTTATAATCATTTTGTACTCTAGAACCGATTTGCTACGACTGTGAGAGTCCCCGCTCTCGCAGGTTTGGCCCTCCGCTCTAACGAGGGCCCGCCTTGATGAAGGATTTATTAATCTGGAGAGGTGGGTGAAGCGCGGCCTTAGGGGTTTTTTAGCTTTTAGATTACTGTCTATTTTAGGGGGTACCAGGGAGGGGGGAGGGTATAAACAGTTAGGAAGAGAGGGCCAGGCAAGCAGCTGACAGGGGGCAGCGGAAGGATCCGTGAGGGGGGGAAACGTGAGTCGTCCCTAGGGAGGGCATTTCCATCCCGACGGTCGTGGGGAGAGGCAGGTCCGAGGGGAGGCAAGTTCCATCCTCCCGGTTGGGGACACGTGGCCGTTGGTTGCATACGGTCAGGTGTCACAACCCCTGCAGGCTGGGTGGTCAGGGAATACAGAGCCAGGGCCTGAGGCTGATGTTTTGTAACGCCAGGTCCGTTGTCAACAAAGCCCCCCTCATCCATGACCTTGTGTCAGAGGGGGAGCCGGACCTGGCAGGAATAGCGGAGACCTGGTTGGGCCACGAGGGTGGACTCCCCCTCGTTGAAATGTGCCCACCAGGTTACCGCACTTTTCATCAGCCTCGGGCCCTAGGCAGGGGTGGTGGGGTAGCGGTTATTGTAAAGGAAGGTCTTGAGCCAAGAGAGACCGTTGTGCCTCAGACCACCGGTTGTGAGTCCCTCTGTGTGAAGTGGGGCCTAGGGAGGCAGTTGGGCTTGCTGGTTGTATACCTGGCTCCCCGCTATGTAGCAGCAGCCCTGCCCGAGCTCCTGGAGGTGATCGCTACGATGGCAGTTGAGACCCCCAGACTTTTAGTCATGGGGGACTTTAACTTGCCATCGGTGGGCGAATCATCCGAGGTAACTCGGGAGTTCATGGCTTCCATGACGGCCATGGACCTGACCCAATTAATTCAAGGCCCCACTCACGAGGGTGGACATACACCGGATCTCATCTTTGTCTCTGGCCAATGGAAAAGTGATCTGGGTATAGGGGATATAGTCATCACACCCTTGTCATGGTCAGATCACTCACTTCTCCGGCTTGACTTTCCAACTGCTACTCCCCTCCGCGGGGAGGCGGAACCTGAGTCATCTATCTGGTTCCGCCCCAGGCGCCTGATGGACCCTGATGGGTTCCAGGCGGCGCTTAGGCCACTTCCTGTACCCCTGACCCGCGCCCCGATGGAGGACCTCGTGGCCGCATGGAATACTGCGACCACGGGAGCCTTGGATCGGGTCGCGCCCTTGCGGCCTCTCTTGCGGCAGCGAGCCACCCTGGCTCCTTGGTTTACCGAGGAGCTGAGGGGGATGAAACGCCACAAGAGATGCCTAGAGAGAAGATGGAGGTCTACCCGATCTGAATCTGACCGGACACAGGTAAGAGCCCATTTACGGACTTACATTGTGGCGCTGAGAGTGGCCAAACGTCATCATTGTGCCACTGTCATAGCATCCGCAGACAACCGCCTTGCCGCCCTGTTTAGGGTGACCCGCTCCCTCCTTCAACAGAGGGTGCGGGAAGCCCCGCTACAGGGTAGAGAAGAGGAATTTGTGACTTTTCTGCAGGAGAAAATCGCTCAGATACAGAACGAGTTAGCCCCCATTGATGGTCCAGTGGGATGCCACGAGATAGATCTTGTTTGGGAGGAGTTTGACTCCGTTACTTCCGAGGATATGGACAGGTTACGTGGGCGACTGCGAGCCACCACATGTTTATTGGACCCGTGTCCCTCCTCCCTTGTACTGGCATCCTGGGAGGTGACACGAGGCTGGCTCCAAGAGGTTGTCAACGCATCCTTAAGTGAGGGTTCCTTGCCTGCCTCCCTAAAAGAGGCTATCGTGAGGCCCCTCCTTAAGAAGCCCTCTTTGGATCCAGCTTTATTAACCAACTATCGTCCAGTCTCCAACCTTCCCTTTTTGGTGAAGGTTGTTGAGAGTGTGGTGGCACAACAGTTTCCCCGTCACCTGGAGGAAGTTGACTATCTAGACCCGCGCCAGTCCGGCTTTCGGCCCGGGCATAGCACCGAGACGGCATTGGTCGCGTTGGTCGATGATCTCTGGAGGGCCAGAGATGGGGGTTGTTCCTCCATCCTGGTCCTATTAGACCTCTCGGCGGCTTTTGATACCATCGACCATGGTATCCTATTGCATCGGCTGGGGGGGTTGGGGGTGGGAGGCACCGTTTTACGGTGGTTCTCCTCCTACCTCTCTGGCCGATCGCAATTTGTGTTGACAGAAGAGCAGAGGTCGACCTCGAGACCCCTCACATGTGGGGTGCCTCAGGGGTCGGTCCTCTCGCCTCTCCTGTTTAACACATATATGAAGCCGCTGGGTGAGATCATCCGTGGTTTTGGGGTAGAGTACCATCTCTACGCTGATGATACTCAGCTGTATATATCTACCCCAAACCACCCCAACAATGCCGTAGCGGTGATGTGCCAGTGCATGGAAGCCGTACGGATCTGGATGGGAAGAAACGGACTCAAGCTCAACCCGACCAAAACCGAGTGGCTGTGGTTTCCGGCTGCCCGATTCAACCAGCTGACTCCATCGCTGGCCATTGGGGGCGAACATCTTGCCCCTGTGGATGGGGCGCGCAACTTGGGTGTCCTCCTGGATGCCCGGCTGTCCATGGAAGATCAAGTGACAGCCGTGGCCAGGAGGGCGTTTTACCAGGTTCGCCTGGTTCGCCAGTTGCGCCCCCTATTGGATCGGGACGCCCTTCGCACAGTCACTCATGCTCTCGTGACATCCCGACTGGACTATTGTAACTCTCTCTACATGGGGCTCCTCTTGAGGTGCACTCGGAGACTTCAGCTAGTCCAGAATGCAGCCGCGCGAGCAATTATGGGAACCGCAAGGTGTACCCACGTAACACCGCTCTTGCGCGAGCTGCACTGGCTGCCTGTCGTCTTCCAGGTGCACTTCAAGGTTTTAGTTATCATCTTTAAAGCGCTCCATGGCTCGGGACCTAGCTATTTGCAGGATCGGATCCTGCCGCATACATCCACACGGCCGATTTGCTCCCACAGAGAGGGACTTCTCCAGGTGCCGTCCACTAGACTTTGTCAGCGGGCGACGCCCAGGGGAAGGGCTCTCTCTGTGGCGGGCCCAGCCCTCTGGAACGACCTTCCCCCCGACATTAGAACTACCCCGGACCTCCGCTCCTTCCGTCTAAAACTAAAAACATATCTGTTCTGCTTGGCTGGCCTAGGATAGTCTCTCTTCGATGGGGTTGCCAGAAATTTTAGATGGGGATTTTAGTTTTTTAATTGGAATTTTTAGCGCAGGGAAATATTTAATTTGTTTTTAACTATATGTATGTATTTATTGTTTTATTAGCCCTGTGCACCGCTCCGAGTCCCTTCTGGGAGAGGGAGCGGTCAACAAATTTAATAAATTATTATTATTATTATTATTATTATTATTATTATTATTATTATTATTATTATTATTATTATTATTATTATTATTATTATTATTATTATCAGTTCATATGTTTGTGAGAACCATCAGATAATTTTATATCATAGCATGATGGTTGGAATTTTTCATTGAAGCATTAGAATTAGAATTAGAATTGGTTTTGGTTGTATGTGATAAGCAAGTTTTTGTAGAGACACGATGTGCTGACAGCACATAATGTAAACTAAATTTGGAATTCACAAAATCTTACTTTTCAACTTAGTATAGCTGTCCTAATAACACAGGCAGCTGGTAATAAAGCTGAGAGCATAAACTTAATTTATTATTATAGTATTACTGTACTTTTAGTAAAATATTTAAAATTGGAGCATTTCCCCCCAATTCTCTTTAATTTGGTCACAATCTTAAAATAATTTACCAACCTATATTACCTATACAGGTAGACCCCGACTTAAGACCACAATTGAGCCCCAAATCTATGTTACTAAGTGAGAAATTTATTAAGTAAGTTTTGTCCCGTTTTATGAATTTTCTTAATACATTTAATACAAGATGCAAGGCTGATTAAGTACCAAAGCAGATGAAATTCAGAAGGTTGCTGAAAGAAATGATGCTTAAATGATTCTACGAAGCCCTCAGATCCTTGTGTGGACCTCAACTGTCAGGGAGATCTCCTCTACTGGACTCAGATGGTACAACTCTCATCACTGAGAAGTCTCTGATTCTACAGCGATGGGCTGAGTACTTCCAATCTGTATTGAACCACCTAGCTTCCATCAACAATGTGAGCGATAGACTGCCCCAGGTGGATATCAACCACAGCCTGGACACCCCACCATCAAAGACTGAAACCCTACAGGCCATCAACCAACTGTCCAGTGGCAAGGCCCCAACATCTGACATGATCCCAGCAGAGATCTATTAGGATAGCGGTGCAGTGCTTGTCGACAAACTCACTCAGCTGTTCCAGTCTTTCTGGAATCAAGGATCCATTCCTCAGGAACTGAAAGATGCATCCATCATACTCCTCTACAAGAAGAAAGGGAATCGACAAGTCTGTGACAATCATAGAGGAATATCACTTCTTTTCATCTTTCATCTTTCACAAGCAAGATCCTTGCACAACCACCTGACTGACCACCTGGAACAGGGTTTATTACCCAAGACACATCTTCACAACCCAACAGCTCCAAGAGAAGTACCAAGAGCAGAATCGTGAATTGTATACCATCTTTATGGTATACACTAAGGCTTTTGACCAGTGATGAAATTCAATTCTTTTTACTACTGATTCTGTTGTTGGGAATGGCAGGGGAAGGATACTACATAATCTCCATTTCCATCCCACTCTGGGGCCAGCCAGAGGTGGTATTTACTGGTTCTCTGAGCTAGTCAAAATTTCCACTGACGGTTCTCCAGAACCTGTCAGAACCTGCTGAATTTCACCCCTGCTTTTGACACTGTCAGTCGTGAAAGTCTATGGCACATCAGGTTGAAATTGTTCAACCTGCAAAGACTCCAAGCTGTCACCAAGTTAAAGGAGACTGTTTTACGTGACCTCCTCTTTGCTGACGGCTGAGCCCTGAATGTTGGATCAGAGCAGGAAATGCAAGCCAGTGTGGACAAATTTGCAGCTGCATGAGACAACTTTGGCCTCCTTATCAACATAAAAAAGTCTGAAGTGGTGCATCAGCCAGCTCTGAAAGCCCAACACCAAGAGCCCACCATCACAGTGAAGGGATAAAAGCTGCAAGCAGTGGACCAGTTTACATACCTTGGCAGCATCCTCTCCCATGCAGTGGCAACTGACATTGAGACCAACTGCAGAATCACCAAGGTAAGCTCTGCATTTGACAGATTACATGTGGGACTGCCATGGAATAAGCCTTGCTACAAAGCTCAAAGTCTACTGAGCGGTAGTGCTAACTACCCTGTTGTATGCCAGTGAGACTTGGACTGTATATAGGAGGCATGCTAGGCAATTGAACCACTTCCACATAACCTGCCTTTGTAGAATTCTGAGGTGGCAGGACAAGGTGCCAGACACAGAGGTCCTCTCCAGAGCAGACCTACCATCAGTTTGCACCCTGCTGATGAAAGCCCAGACATGCTGGGCAGGCCATATTTCAAGGATGCCAGATCATCGCATCCACAAACAATTCCTCTATGGTGAATTGTCTCAAAGAAAGCTATCACATGGGGGACAAAGGAAGCGATACAAAGACATGTTGAAAGCCTCCTTCAAGTCCCTGGAAATTGACACCACCTCCTGGGAAACCCTGGCACAAGATCGATCAACGTGGCAAATGCTGATCCACCAAGGCTGCCAGACATCTGAGGACAGAGAACAACTATGGCATAAGAGAAATGAGTACTCAACAAAGCCAGAGCTGCAAATGCTGCAATAGTGGTGCCCACACATGTCTGCCCGAGATATGGTAGAACATTTCATGCCCGTATAGGCCTTACCAGCCATCTGCAGACATATTGTGGACAGTCCACAACCTGAGTGATGTCAAGGCCCTCTTTGAACACAATGGACAAACATTAATCAACAGGTTTTTTTTAAAAAAAAACAGTACTATTTTTAGGATAAATAAATTATCTCAAAGAAGGCATGAATATTAACTGTTGTACTGTTTCCAGCTAGAGCATTTTTCATTACTGTTTATGAAGCAATATCAGGTAACTGTACAAAATTTAGCCTATTGATTTACTATCATGTTAAGAACTGGATGCAACAAAAATTAACTATATGTTCCTTAATTGGAATATCACCATGCTTTTGAATAGCTTTTCCCATTTTTTATTTCCCATTATAGAGAGGCTGTAGGAGGATATGAAAATGCATAATTACATCTAATATTACAATTTAACCATAAATCTCGCTAGTCATAGTAATACAAATGGTTTTAGTATGTTTATTACCATCTCCTGAGATTTTATGAACATAATCCATATGTGGCAAACATAAGATTTGCCAATAATGTAATTTTAATTAAAGGGTTGGTATTGCTTGATCACAAGAGTAATTAGCATATTTCTGTCCTTCTATTCAAGACAGAATGTTCTATAATTGAACAGACTGTCCTTGGATGTGTGTGATATTTATATATTTGTATGGAATGATAGGGGAATATCTGAACTTGCACCTATCTGGACTGAAACTAGGTTTGGGTTTTTTTTCCTGTTTGGCCTGCCTTGGTTTTTGCCAGACTTGCAAGATTGATGTCAGCCTTACAAAATAGACCAGACAGGAAACAAGACCAGATGAGCTAATTCTATTTTTATTATAAGGATACATTAATAGAATCGGTTAAGTCTGAAAATATTTCTTCTTCAACCCCATGCCCTTTATAACCAAAAACCAGGAAGGGTTTCTTCTGAGCCTCTTGCCCCATCTACCCTTCTGCTGAAGGGTAAAAGCAGTGTTTTAACTGATAGTTTCCTTGCTTGATTCTCATAGCTCTGCCTTCCATGGTCATTCTTACATACCATTATTGGAGGGGGTTGTTTTTGATTTTTTGGGAGTGGAGTTGATCACTGAGTAGCCTGATGGTACTGGAAGCTACTGAAACTGAAGTGCCTCAAGTGAGTTGGTATATTATCCATGGAGTGGTTGGGGAGCCTTAGAAAAAGGAGTGGGGGATTGGGAAAACAGAGCAGGCCAAAGTACTATGGTATGATGGAGATGAGCATGAGAAGATATGGTGGAAGACAAGAAGCTGGCCATTCTCATGGACTGCAAGACCAATGTCTTATACCAGTTTTGTGTCCCAGTTCCTTGGCCTCAGCCCCTTATCAGGCAGCAAACCTTCAGAAGTCCTAGCTTTTAAGTTCTGCCAGATCAGGCAATAATACCAGTCTCCCTGTTGTTTAGCACCCTCCCTTTTGTGATTGGCAGTGGAGATCAGGCTCATGGTCTTGGGGAACTTGCCTTTTCTGAAAGTGTGGTCGGAGGTAACTCAGAAATTCATGACCTATTCTGGTCAACCAGGATAGCTCAATAGAAAACAGTAGTCACACATTGTACTATAGGGCAGGATGGGAGTTGTGTGTTCATTTTTGCTCTATTAGATTTCTCTGCAGCTTTCAATACATTAATGTATACACTGAAAGTTTTAAAGAAGATGTTGGATAACCATTTGTCTGAAGTGGTGTAGGGTTTCCTGCCGAGGCATGGGGTTGGACTAGAAGACCTCCAAGGTCCCTTCCTATTCTATTCTATTCTATTCTATTCTATTCTATTCTATTCTATTCTATCAATATTATATTCTATAATATCCTTATGGATTGGTGCTGAGAAGCTCTGTGTTGTGCTAGTTCACTTTTCTCCCTGGTCAATTCCAGTCAGTGGTGACTAGGGGGAGAGAGATCCCACCTTCAATCCCTTCTGTGTGGGGTGCCACAGGATTCAATATTCACATTTACAAATCTACATGAGCCACTGTGTGATTTCATCTGTCATCATGGGATTAGGCATCATCATAATGCTGATGATATTCAATAATACATCTCTGTCTCTGGACAATTAAGTGTGTGGATATCTTATCCTGGGTGTAAGAATGATCTGGCTGCGACATCGGTCACCCCATTGATCACCAGGGTTGGTTTGGCTGATCTGGCTGGCTAGGCAAGTGTTCCCTTCCTCCCTCACCGCTCCATGGGCAAAGCTGCACACTCAATGGAAGATGACAACCATCCCAGATAGAAAGAGTGTACAAATCTTTGGTCAAGGATATATGATAGCTGTGCTCCCCTGCTAGAACCTCCAAACAAGCTCAACCTTGGATGTCTTATCCTACTGCCTGAAGGATGTAAGGGCCTCAATGGGAATAATAAGGTTCAGTTGAACGCTGGCAAGGCTGACTGTCTTTGGGGTGTTGGGTTCTAGGACTATGCCCTCTTTATTGCTGGGTAGAGTTGCACTAATAGACCAGTGCACAACTTGAGAGTAATCCTGCATTTGAACTTCTGCTCAAAGAAAAGATGGCAATTGTGGCTAAGAGCACAGTTTCATGTTTGGCGGCAGTTGTGTCTGTTTCTAAAGGCTCTGTTCATGGTCACTCACTCCCTACTCACCTCCTAACTGGACTACTGTAATGCATTCTACATGGGATTTCCCTCGAAGAGTATCAAAGAACTTCAGCTGCTGCAAAATGCAGCAGTGTGGGTGGTTATATGTGCCTCTACACTTCTACTCTGAGCTGCACAGGTGGCCTGTCATCATGGTGCTGTTTTTGACCTTTAAAGTTCTCCAGGGGCATGGGTCTGGGATATTTGAGGCACCATCTCGCCCCAGTTACATCTCTCTATCCAATTCGATTCAATAGAAAAGATATGCTGTGGCTCCAATCTGCTAGGGAGGAATGCAAATCAAAACAGGGTCTTTGAAAGAACAAAAAAATGCTTGAGTGGTTTTGCTTTAAACAGGAATGCATATAAAAATAGTAAAAAAATCAAGTCCAGAACTCCAAAAGCTAGGTAAATTGCTATCTATGTGTATTTAATATCTAGTTTAGTACAATTACAAGAACTACCTACTTCCTACTATCTTCTTTAAAAACTCTTTCTAACTTTCTGCAGGATTTGTAGGCCGGTCAGGTGAGAATTTCATAAGTTGACTTGAAACAAATACGCAACATCCAGAGATCAGACTGTTGATTCCAATGCAGGATCATGGGCCAGGGCTTCCTCTTAAAGCAGGGTGTCCTTAGTCAATGCATTTGCTTCCTTGTTTGGCAATGAGCTGCATAGAAGGTCTTAGTTCCACTCTTGGCTCTATTTGCAGATCCCAGAACTGAGGTATGTACTATGTCATCATTAAATTTTCTAGATAACAGTTGCTTTTGATATACCTCTGTTTTATAGTTTTATTGTACACCACCCAGAGTTACATGAGATATGTGGCCATGTACATTTAATGAATGAACAAATAAATAAAATGTAGCTTTCTATTTGTGGTTATATTCAACTGAAAATGAATTGTGAATAAAATTTTAAGCAATGTATATAATCAGGACTATTGGAAAAACTAATAGATTAGCAGGTTTTTCGGAAGCAAGAGTGAAGTGGATTTATTATTATCTTGAAACAATCCTAAAAATGAAAACTCAGCTTTTGCTTTAAGATTTCATGTCAGTGACAGCCTGTTTTACAGCCACAAGCCTGGAATGTCTCCAAAGCAGTTTGTGTGAGTTGAAGTGAGGAAAGATTAGGCAGAAGCAGCCCAACTCCTTGGTGTGCTTTTCATCTTTCTGTTGCCTGATTAATGCTTAGATTGTTTCACCCCATTAGTTGCTTAGGATTTAGTAATCATTAATGAACTTGAAAATCAGCCAGCTATAAGGGTTGTTATATTCAATTCTGAAGATGGTTACTTTTTCTATGTGGTATCACTAACAGCCATGAAAATATATGAGGTTGATTAACTTTTATACATTATACATTCACACACACACACAGCTTATATTGTGCATTATTTCACTACACTTACTTGAGACACCAATTTATTCTGCTGCCCACAGCTGCCATTTTATGTCTGCTGCCCTAAAAGTGGAGTAAAGGACTTGGGATAGGATTTTAAGGCATTAAGATTGATTTATGTTGCACAACTGCTAGCATATGGGAGTATAATGGGTGGCTGCATGAAATAAAAAAAATAAAAATCCAATAAAAATCTCCTATTGTCTTCCTATTAGCTTCTTTAAAAACTCTTTTTGACTTTCTTCAAGGTTAGAGACTTTTAAACAGGAATTCTGTTGGGATGTAATCCCATATTTACTTAAAAATACTGTAGAGACAACTAAAGTATGGATTTGATTTTTTCAAGGGATCTAAGAAATGATTGTCCAGTAATTGAAAGGCTTTGCAGAAAGATCTGATAAATTGGGGATTGCTGCCGTTTACTTCTGTTTCTAAATGAATATTGTCAGTTCCCTAAAGAAAATCATGACGCATTTTAGTGGACAAATAAATATGCTGGCATTAATACAGTGTTTAGAGTGTTGTGCTAGAATTTGTTCTGTTTCTTTTTGTACATGTTCAATTGTACATCAAAAAGAAACTCCCATGCAGTGTTTTTCTCCAAAGGTATAATTGTTATATCAGTTATAAAAGTTTTAAACTCATTGTCAAATATTTAAAAAGTTCCTTCTTGACTCTTTGATGAAATACATTAACATGTTGTTTTGTTATTTGATTAGTAGGTAGAACGTGCGGAGAAGCAAACTACTGAGAATTCACCATCCGAGACAGTGGAGAGAGGAGTAATAAAACTATATTCATTGGAATATATGAAATATAAATTAGGTATTTTGAACTTTAAATGGAAATCTGCCCTGGGCTTTATAGCTGATACTTAACTCTGCAATTGCCCTGGGGATATACAATGGTAAATAGAGCTCACAAAGACTTTTATATCCCCATTATTGTTTCATTAACAATTCACTGAATCTGCCCACTAATTCAAATAAACCAAGAGAAGAAAGGTGAATTTTTTGGCATGCATAGATTCTAGAACTGTGTGACACAGAAGGCTTGAATAGAAGATTCTGATAAGGCTGCACCATTAGTAGAAAAGCAATTTCATTCTGCTGGCCTTTGGCTTAATTAAGAAATGGCTTTATTATTTTCCCCTGCTTATTACTATTTCTCAAAGTTTTCTCTGCCCAGTATCTATTTTCTCCCCAATCTTCCCCCATCATGATGAAATGATATAGCTGGTGGGTCTAGGCATCCAGATATCACTGAATAAAATGGCAGAGTGAATGGTACATACATGGTTTTAGTTGTTTAATACAGGGGTCTCCAACCTTTGCAACTTTAAGTCTGAAGGACTTCAGCTCCCAAGGTTGGAGAGGTTGGAGACCCCTGGTTTAATATATTAGGCATGTTGGTGGGGTCATAACAAGATGTTCATATGAAGAATTTGAGCTTATTTATCATATCACCAGCTCAGTAGCCTGAAGTTTCTGTAACTCATTAATATCTGACACCTAACAGCAATAGGTGGGTTAAAAGAACACACACCTACATTGAATAGCTTATGTTATGTAATTTTTCATTTCTGATGCCCATGTGTTATGTGTAATCACCTCACCTAAAACAGCAGATTGTTATGGGGCCTAGAATCACTTCATTCGGGTTTCCTTGTAAGCTCATCTCATGTGCATCCCTTCCAATGGGGAAATATCCATAACTAATACATAGACACTGAGCACAGTATGGACAAGGGCATCATTCATCTGGATAGGGGTTTTTTCAGGGGTGAAATGCTATCGGTTTGGACCAGTTCACCCAAACTGGTAGTAAAAAATGTTACCTGTTCACCCAAACCAGTAGTAAAAAAGTGCTAAAAATAGTTTTAAAAAGTTCTGACGATTGCACGGCAGAGCTGATTGTCACACAGCTTATCATCGGAACTTTTAAAAAACGTTTTGGATAGCCATTTGTCTGAAATGGTATAGGGTTTCCTGCCTAGGCAGGGGGTTGAATAGAAAACCTTCAAGATCCCTTCCAATTCTGCTATTGTGTTATTGTATTGATGGCTAACCTTTTTCTAAAGGTGTGTCACAATTTTTTGTGTGCGCGTACTATGATGCACATACGTGCCCATCCTCAAGTGCAGGTGTGCATGATCCCCCTGCACATGTGTCTGCAACCCACCATGCATGTGCACGTGACCCCGCCCCATGCAGGGGGGGGATTTTCACCCTCCCCAGTCTCTGGAGGTTTTTCTGAAGCCTGGGGAGGGTGGAAATGGCCTCCCCTGGCCCTTTGGGGAGCCAGAGGAGGCCGTTTTCACCCTCTCTAGGCTCCAGGAAAGCCTCTGGAGCCTGGGGAGGGTGAAAAACAGGCCCAACGGCCCAACCAAAAGTTTGGAAACGAATTCCGGTTGGTCCGTTGGGCCTGTTTCTCGCCCTCCCCAGGCTCCAGAGGTTTTCCTGAAGCCTGGGGTGGGTGAAAAATTGCCCAACGGGTCAACTGGAAGTTCCAAAATGAACTTCTGGTTGGCTCGTTGGGCCTGTTTTTTGCCCTCTTAGACTCCGGAGGTTTTCCTGAAGCCTAGGGAGGGCGAAAACAGCCTCCCCCAGCCCTCCAGAAGGTTGCAGATGAGCTGGTCAGCATGCACATGCACGCTGGAGCTGAGGGCTGCCATGCCAACAAATATGGCTCCGCGTGCCACCTGTGCCACAGTTCGCCATCATGAGTATAGTGCTTTATGTACTCTGTAATTAAATTTTTAGTGATGTAAGGGTTTAATTTGAGTTGAGATGCAACCATTTGTGATGAAGGTTACTTACATGTATTTAAAGGACAGTTTTTACTTCTTAATTTTATTCTGGATAGCATGATTACAATACATGATATTGAACAAAAACTATTAAAGATCATGGGGTAATAAAGACATTTGCTATAATACCATTCCTAAAAATCCTTTCTAATTACTGAGCAAGACATTTTAATCAATAATCAATAATTAAAGTAGCATTCAGTAATTAAATCCTGGATTTATAATTATGAATTTTAATACGTTTATTACAAGGAAAACATAACCACTCTGGCTACTCTTGGGGAGTTTATTTGTTCCCTATTGAAGAACACTAATAAGGTTTCACATTTTCTTTCTTTGAAACATAGCACAACACAACATATTCTATTAGATTTTGTTTGTTTCTTTGGGTACCTCATGTATATCCTTTCTTGGCAACCATTCAAATAGAAGGCACTTTTGAAATGAAAACTGGCCACTAACAAGACACATAGGCATCTGAAATTTAGAAAGATTTTGTTTTTGTTCAGCACTTGTAATCTGATGTAAGTTCAGGTGTTTTCTTTCCAAGATGGCTTTGAGGGGAAATGTTTACATAGGGAAATAAATGTAGGAATTTTCTTTAGGAAATAATTGGGATAGCCTTCTTGGCAATTCTTCCTTGTTTTAAGTCTTGAGAATAGTTGACTATTTTCATCAAACAAGCATACCAGAGAGCAATAATCTTGTTGGAAGAATATGTTTCCCCCCCTAGATGACCAGTCTTTCTAATTAACTCTTCTACTCAAATGTTAAAATCCAAACTGATCAATCTATAGGTAGTCCTCAACTTATAACCATAATTGACCACAAAATTGCTGTTGTGAGTCATGGTATTATCTGCGGGATCGCATCCTGCCCCATACATCCCTATGGCCGATTCGCTCCCACAGAGAGGGACTTCTCCGGGTGCCGTCCACTAGGCTATGCCAGCGGGCGGCGCCCAGGGGAAGGGCCTTCTCTGTGGCGGGCCCGACCCTCTGGTACGACCTGCCCCCCGATATTAGAACAACTACGGACCTCCGCTCCTTCCGTCAAAAATTTAAAACGCACTTTTTCTGCTTGGCCGGCCTAGGTTAGTCATCTGTTTACTGTTTTAATCGGGTTTTTAAGGGGTTTAGTTTTTATTATTTTGGGTTTTTAGCACAGGGATAAATTGTTTAATTTGATTTTATATATATTTATGTTACTATGTTTGTATGTTTTAATTCCCCTGTGCACCGCTCCGAGTCCCTTTGGGGAGAGGGAGCGGTCTACAAATTAAATTTATTATTATTATTATTATTATTATTATTATTATTATTATTATTATTATTATTATTATTATTATTATTATTATTATTATTATTATTATTATTATTATTATTATTATTATTATTATTATTATTATTATTATTAAGCAGGTCACCATAGGCACATCAATAAAGCAAAAACTATGGTCACTAAGCAAATGTATCTTCTTCAATTATTTTTTTTCTTTTGCTCCAAACCAAAAGTAAATGCCTGAAATGGGGGGGGGGGGTACTGAAAAATTGCATGACTGCAGGAGTCTGAAAATGTGAATCAGTTGCCATGAAATGCGTTCATGGAACTGTGGTGTGTGTGTGTGTGTGTTTGACCGACAGAACTCCAGAGCTGAATTGTAAGTAGCTCTGGGGAGGTCCATCATAACTTTGAATGTCAATAAGAACATTCATTAAGCAAGGACTACCTGTAAGTTATTTTTGAAATTTGCAGGTAATTGGGGTCATATTTATGATTCTGCATTGCTCTCTCACATACATACAAAAATAAAAGAACAGATACTTACTAATTACCTTTTGGCCAAATAACTGATTTTAGAGAAGGGTCAGGCAATCAATGCTTAGTTTCTGGCCTTAGGTGTCTCACAGGAAAACAAAATGCTAACATGCTGATTTAGAATTCCTGATCAGCAAACAGCTAGTGATTGATATGTAGATATTCTGGGAACTGGCATTTTTGCCTTCATCAGATATAAAAGTATCTGATGATAGCAACACAACCTTATTAAAGGGAAGTTTCAGAATAACAGCTTTGATTATTAAGAGTGGAGTAGATACATCATATCCAAAGTATGCCATCTCATGTTAAAAAACGTTTGAAGTGTAATAAAATAAATAACTAAATGCATTCCAATAAAATGTATGCAAACGTAAATTGAATACTGTGGCGGCTCCTGCCCTCTGGAATGACCTACCCACCGACCTATGCACGACCACAGACCTGTGCCTCTTCCGTCGGGCTTTGAAGCCCTATCTATTTCGTTCGGCCGGCCTGGTGTAATTTTTTTAATGGTTTTTAGTAGGTTTTATTAATGGTTTTAGAACAGGCGTATTATTTAATATACTTTTAAATATATACGGTATTTCATATTTCATGTATTTTATATTTTCATATTTTATATCACTGATTTTATTGCTGCTGGTATAGAAATTTAATTAATAATAATAATAACAATAACAATAATAATAATGATGATGATGATGATGATGATGATGATGATGATGATAATGATAATGATAATAAGTCAAATAGATGTACAATGCTGATTTTGTATTATAATTATAATTATTATCTATCTAAAACTAATATAAAACTAATAAATAAATTATAAGTATTATAAGAACAGTTATTCTGTGGGAATATTCACCACGTTGGAAAAAATTAATAGAGGAATGCATTGAGTTTTACATAAAGAAAACACATCTGTTTCTCCACAATTAGCAATTAAAAGTGTCAAACCATAACAAAAGTAATGTGGACTCATTCACATAATGGCACCCAGTTCCTGTCATAATATACTAAACAGATCAGACATTTGTAAGTGGTACAGACTAACATGTTCTACTTCCAAATGCCCACCACATGAAATGCTATAAGAAGAATTTGAGCTCTGAACAAATGTTAAATTTGAGAACAGAAAGAAATGTCAGATGAGAGAGAAAAGGGAACTTCCCAGGAAATGTAATTTTCCCCCCTAGCAGGCAGCTTTGGAAAAGAAAAACACTGAAGTACTGTGCCTCAAAACTCAAATCAAAAGGGTTTACAGAAAAGCTAAACTTGCGTGAATGACCCTTATTGCTGGATTAAGAAAAGGCTGGAGTGAACCGATTTTCATCTCTTAATGTTCCAGGCACTTTTCCATACTTGCCAATGAAAAGAATGGACCTTTTTAAGCACTTTATCTAAAACAGTCATTTTATGTGTGCCATTGTGGGAGAGATTACTATTACTTACGTATTTTTATATAGATAAAAACGATTTTTATGGGTACATGCAGGGACATTTGCAGGGCAAGGGGCAAAGCTGCCGTTTAGGCTATGATTCACATTTAATAGGATCATAGAATCATAGACAGAAAAACAGGAAAAATATCTTTCTAATTCCCCAACTGTGCAGGAATCCAGTACCACTATATTTCTGACAGATGCTCTGTTTCAACATTTCCCTCAGAGAAGAACCCAACAATTTCTTAGACCGTTTGTCCCTTTCTTGAACAGCTAAAGAGTAGGACATGT
Source organism: Rhabdophis nuchalis (assembly GCA_039707465.1). NCBI lineage: Eukaryota > Metazoa > Chordata > Lepidosauria > Squamata > Natricidae > Rhabdophis > Rhabdophis nuchalis. The sequence goes on along the minus strand of CM077651.1, from coordinate 42,678,031 downwards.
TTTTGTGATGAGCTTCTGAAGTCTATGGCTTATTTTCCATTGTTTCCTCCAGGCTGTTAAAACCGTGGAAGCTCTCTTTTGGATACATTCAATTTCTCAATTCCCTTCTATCTTATGGTGCTCAAAACTGGAAACAATATGGTACCCTTCTCTGCCCAACAAAGTGAAGAAGAACAATGACTTTTTTCATACTTCTGTTGATGTAACCTTTCTGTTGAGTCACACAGAAGGCAGTCTTCATTTCTGTTAAAATGGGGCTGCTGTTTGATTATTGGTGGGTACAATAAGAGCAGAAAAGCAGCCATGTTTTGCCACCCTTATCATCGTGAGATACGCTCTAGCTCATGTTTGATCATCCCAGCGGTTTGCCAGTGGCAGTCTAAGTCATGGAATATAAAACTTTTAAAAAAACCCATCTTTCTCAGCTCCATTCTTCTAGTAATATTGGTACTTGCTATACATTCTGCAAGGTGTACAACACAGATTATATCAACTGAGGAGTCCCTCCAGCCATGGTTGCAACAAGGAAATGGTTCAGTTTTGGAATTTCTTATTCTTTTTCTGACAGCTAAGAGTGGTAACTCTTTTTTCTCTTATTCTATTTAGAATAAGATACAGATCAGATTTCCATTACAGTCTCTCTCTCTCTCACACACACACACACACTTTTTTTCCTCTGTGTGCCATTAAGGGAAAAGAAAATTTGAAGACAGGATAGAAAAAGTGAAAAGAATATAAACAAAAAATTGAATCCAGAATAAAGATGTGCAAGCAAATTCTTTTTATTATTTTGGACTATGTAAGATCTCTTGTGGTGCTACACATTATTCATGAAAAAAGGAGCTTATTTAACAAAGTAGCACAGCGCATATTGTGTTTTACATTTCTGCTACTTATTTATTTATTGAATCTTTCTGCATCTCAATAAATGATATTGGATGGCTTAGAATTCTAAAACTATAAATACAATTAAAACAATTAGAAGCATTTTAAAAAGAATAAAAACATTGAAATAAATATACACAGCAACTGAGATACTGGTTAAAAATAAAACCAAGGAGCAGAACCCTTAACACATTCATTACAGCAGGCTTGGGAACAGAACCAAGTTTTTAAAGCCTAACAAAAGACCAAAGGGATTGGGCCATTCTAATCTCTGAGAGGGGATTATTCCACAGAGCAGAAGTTAATACAGAAAAAGCCTAGCCCTCACCAGCCAATACTCTTTGATTGATGGCATCAGCAGCCTGCCCAATCTGTAGATTGAATCGGATGGGTAAAAACTGTTGGAAAAAGATAGTCCCTCTGGAATTAATAATAATAATAATAATAATAATTTTAATATTTCTAAACCGCACCCTCTCCCCACAGGGACTCGGGGCGGTGCACAGGCAAAATAAAAACAATAAATACATACAAATATTTCATTAAAAATAAATTAAATCTAAACCTGTGCTAAAATTCCCCATTAAAACTAAGCTATATTATAAAACTTCCCAATAAAACCCCAAAGACAGAGAGACTATCCTAGGCCGGCCAGACAGAAGAAATGAGTTTTTAATTTAAGACGGAAGGAGCGGAGGTCCGTGGTCGTCCTGATGTCGGGGGGAAGGTCGTTCCAGAGGGCCGGGCCCGCCACAGAGAGAGCCCTTCCCCTGGGCGTCGCCCGCTGACAGAGTCTAGTGGACGGCACCCGGAGAAGTCCCTCTCTGTGGGAGCGAATCGGCCGTGAGGATGTATGAGGCAGGATCCGATCCCGCAGATAGCTAGGTCCCGAGCCATGGAGCGCTTTAAAGATGATAATCAACACCTTGAAGCGCACCCGGAAGACGACAGGTAGCCAGTGCAGCTCGCGCAAGAGCGGTGTTACATGGGTAGTATTAAGGTATCTATCACACAGAGATATACCTTATAAATATTAAGATACCCTCAGTAAAATATTTTAATGCTAAACTCTTCAGAACAGAGATTTTATCATAATCTCATCACTAAATTTTGAAAAATTCAAAGTGAAATTGGTAGTGGGCATTCTTAAAAGTTAAGAGTTGGTTCTTGTTGAGTCTTATTTAAGCTTGTCTACAATTATTTGAAAGATGTACTTGCTAAATTGTATTTTTAGTAATAACCCAATTAAGACATTCATAGCTGTTCTGTAACTGCAATCCTTGCAATAAGGAATGCTGAGTAGTGAATTTGATCTCTATTAAACAAACACATAATAGCTATGACTGTCAATGCTAATAAAACAACAGGTGAGAGCTAGTTGCTATGACTTGTACAGTAATGACCTAAATTTTTTCTAAAATGTTACTTTAATCTAGTAATACTATTCTGTAGTACTTTCCTCTGAGAGGAAGGCATAGCAATGAAAGGAGAAAATGTAATGTTACAAAGTGATCTATCAAGCTAATTGGATTATCAGGGTTAACAGAATACTATATCTGTTTTCTTGACATATTTGTTTTACAGTATATGCAAAAAATATCTTTGTAGCTGCATAATGGAAAAAATATTGTGATCCAGAACTTTGCTATTTATTGTTATTGATTGAATGATTGATTGATTGATTGATTGATTGACTATGATCAAGTCAATATTAGCTCTTATTGACCATACTGGTATATTTTTCCTGTAGGATTTGGAGAAAATGTGGTTCTTCTAATGATACATGCATTGTCACTGCAATTGAGTCAATTCCTCTTATTTTTTTAGTCATCTGCTTTTCTTGTTATTACAGAGTTCTCTGAAGGCCTAGATGTTGCATAATCTATGTGACATATAATTACATGATGTTGTTTATGTTTCCCTTGTTCATTTTCTTGGCTATTTGTGGTATTCTTAGGAATCTTCTCCAACAGCAAAGTTCAAAAACATCAACATTTTTTTCCGATTCTTCTTATTCCAAGTGCAATTTATTTATTTGTTTGTTTGTTTGTTTATTTATTAGATTTATATCCCGCCCTTCTCCAAAAGGACCCAGGGTGGCGCACAGGAATTTAAAATACATACAAAATCATAATACAAAAATTTTAAAAGCCTATTAAATGCCTGTCCTGCGCTAAAATTTTAAAAACCTATTAACGGACTTTGACTCCGTTACTTCCGAGGATATGGACAGGTTACGTGGGCGACTGCGAGCCACCACATGTTTATTGGACCCGTGTCCCTCCTGGCTTGTACTGGCATCCTGGGAGGTGACACGAGGCTGGTTCAAAGAGGTTGTCAACGCATCCTTAAGTGAGGGTTCCTTGCCTGCTTCCCTAAAAGAGGCTATGGTGAGGCCCCTCCTTAAGAAGCCCTCTTTGGATCCAGCTGTTTTGAACAACTACCGTCCAGTCTCCAACCTTCCCTTTTTGGCGAAGGTTGTTGAGAGTGTGGTGGCACAACAGTTTCCCCGTCACCTGGAGGAAGTTGATTATCTAGATCCGCGCCAGTCCGGCTTTCGGCCCGGGCATAGCACCGAGACGGCATTGGTCGCGTTGGTTGATGATCTCTGGAGGGCCAGAGATGGGGGATGTTCCTCCATCCTGGTCCTATTAGACCTCTCGGCGGCTTTCGATACCATCGACCATGGTATCCTATTGCATCGGCTGGGGGGGTTGGGGGTGGGAGGCACCGTTTTACGGTGGTTCTCCTCCTACCTCTCTGGCCGATCGCAATTTGTGTTGGCAGGGGGGCAGAGGTCGACCGCGAGACCCCTCATATGTGGGGTGCCTCAGGGGTCGGTCCTCTCGCCCCTCCTATTCAACACATACATGAAGCCGCTGGGTGAGATCATCCGTGGTTTTGGGGTAGAGTACCATCTATACGCTGATGATACTCAGTTGTATATATCTACCCCAAACCACCCCAACGATGCCGTAGCGGTGATGTGCCAGTGCCTGGAAGCCGTACGGATCTGGATGGGAAGTAACGGACTCAGGCTCAACCCGACCAAGACCGAGTGGCTGTGGTTTCCGGCCGCCCGATTCAACCAGCTCACTCCATCGCTGGCCATAGGGGGCGAACATCTTGCCCCTGTGGATGGGGCGCGCAATTTGGGTGTCCTCCTGGATGCCCGGCTGTCCATGGAAGATCAAGTGACGGCCGTGGCCAGGAGGGCGTTTTACCAGGTTCGCCTGGTTCGCCAATTGCGCCCCCTATTGGATCGGGACGCCCTTCGCACAGTCACTCATGCGCTCGTGACATCCCGACTGGACTATTGCAACTCTCTCTACATGGGGCTTCCCTTGAGGTGCACCCGGAGACTTCAGCTAGTCCAGAATGCAGCCGCGCGAGCAATTATGGGGACCGCAAGGTCCACCCATGTAACACCGCTCCTGCGCGAGCTGCACTGGCTACCTGTCGTCTTCCGGGTGCGCTTCAAGGTGTTAATTATCATCTTTAAAGTGCTCCATGGCTCGGGACCTAGCTATCTGCGGGATCGGATCCTGCCTCATACATCCTCACGGCCGATTCGCTCCCACAGAGAGGGACTTCTCCGGGTGCCGTCCACTAGACTGTGTCAGCGGGCGACACCCAGGGGAAGGGCTCTCTCTGTGGCGGGCCCGGCCCTCTGGAACGACCTTCCCCCCGATATTAGGACGACCACGGACCTCCGCTCCTTCCGTCTTAAATTAAAAACTTACTTTTTCCGTCTGGCCGGCTTGGGATAGTCCCCCTGTCTTGGGGTTTTACTGGGTAAATTTTAGTTTAGTTAGTTAAATGGTATTTTAGCACAGGCTGAGTTTAATTTGGCTTTTAAATTGTTTGTATATTTTATTGTTGTTTGTATGTTTTTTACTGTTTTTATTCTACCTGTGCACCGCCCCGAGTCCCCATGGGGAGAGGGAGTGGTTTATAAGTATTAAATGATTTGATTTGATTTGATTTGATTAAAAACTAATTAAAATCCCCAGAATAAAACTATCTACACTAGTCCCAGCGGAGGTTATGTTAGGCCGGCTTGATGAAAGAGGTGTGTTTTTAAACACTGGCGGAATAGGCAGAGGTCAGTGATGGTACGGAGTTCTGGGGGTAGGTTGTTCCACAGGGCATATTTGCTTCCATAGAGTGCAGATAAGTTGAATATACGGTATTTTGACTTAGAGAAATACATAAAGGATAGGAAATAAAAGATACATCTGATCAAGTGGAATTTTGACTCAGGCTGAGACAAGGGTATGTCTCATCCAATACTGGGGAAGAAGATAAAGGGATGGGGCTAGGTTTTGAGTGAACAAGTGATGTGGTCAGAAAATTTCTACCAGTTACAAATGACATTGAATAAGTTTAAGTCTCTAAAGCCTGAGAGGTCTGTGTTAAAATTCTAAAATAACTTACAATGGTCTAGTGCAGGAGTCTGCAAAGTTGGCTCTTTTAAGACTGGTGGACTTCAACTCCCAGAGTTCCCCAGCCAGCTATTCTGGGAGCTGAAGTCCACCAGTCTTAAAAGAGCCAACTTTGCAGACCCCTGGTCTAGTGAAATCTTCTTTGTGAGATCTTTAGAAAATCATAATGACCAGCTGAAGTGACAGATATTTGGAAAGAGGCAAAAAAAAAATTACAAGGTACCACAAGGTGTGCCAGACTAGAAAAAATGATTCACAAGTTTGCCTGCACTTACATTTTTTGATATAGTTTATAGCACCTTGATTATGTCATATATAATCTTGAAAGCCTGTTTTTCCTTCATTCCCTTTTACATTCCAGTAGGCAGCTTGAACTTATCCTTAATGTTTTGTTTGTTTTGGTGATTAAAACAGGTTAATTTCCCTGTAATAATCTATGTATAATTTCTTTTTGACATTTCTGAGACTACATCATTTAAAATAAGAACAAAATGATGATGATCCAGGGAATTATATTGATCAGTATGTCTGATATTGACATCTGAAAAGGTTATAGAACAGATAAATGACTGTTATTGTTTATTTATTTATTTATTTATTTATTTATTTATTTATTTATTTATTTATTTATTTATTTATTTATTTATTTATTTATTATTCGATTTATATACAGCTCCTATCTCCATCAAGATGGACTCAGGGCGGTGTACAGGAAATTAAAAATCACACCAACAAATAACAATAAATACAATGATAATATTAAAATGAATTAAATTAGGTAACTTGTGCTAAAAATATTTCCCATTAATAAAATTATAAATCCAATTACTAATTGCTAAAATTATGTCGCATCTGAGCCCTAAGCTCTAAGCTAGAACGGCTTGGTGGAAGAAGTATGTCTTAAGTAAGCGGCGAAAGAGGGGAAGGTCCGTGATAGTGCGGAGTTCGAGGGGTAGGTCGTTCCAGAGGGCTGGACCTGCTACAGAGAAGGCCCTCCCCCTGGGCACCGCCAATCGGCATTGACCGGCGGTTTGCACCCTGAGGAGGCCCTCCCCGTGGGAGTGGATTGGTTAGTTGGGAGGTGTGTGGCAGGAGATGGTCCCGCAAGTAACTAGGCCCCGTGCCATGGAGCGATTTAAAGATGGTAACAAGCACCTTGAAGCGCACCTGGAAGGCCACCGGCAGCCAGTGCAGCTCGCGCAGGAGAGGTGTTACATGGAAGCATCGTGAGGCTCCCAAAATCCCCCGCGCGGCCGCACTCTGCACTAATTGGAGCCTCCAGATGCACCTCAAGGGCAGCCCCATGTAGAGAGCATTACAATAGTCTAGATGGGATGTAATGAGCGCTTGAGTGACAGTGCAGAGGGTGTCCCGGTCAAGAAAGGGGCGCAACTGGCGTACCAGGTGAACCTGGTAAAAGGCCCCCCTGGTCATGGCTGTCACATGGTCGTCCAAGGATAGCCGTGAATCCAGGAGGACACCTAAGTTGCGAGCCCTTTTCACGGGGGTAAGTGACTCGCCCCCAATGACCAGTGATGGAGTCAGCTGGTTGTACCGGGACGCTGGGAACCACAGCCACTCGGTCTTGGATGGGTTGAGCTGAAGTTTGTTACTCCCCATCCAGATCTTCATGGCTTCCAGACACTGGGACATCACTTCGACGGCATCATTGGGGTGGTTGGGGGTAGATATGGTGGTTGGGGGTAGATAGGCCCTTCCCCTTCCCCTGGCATTGCCTGGCCAATGCCAGGGGAAGGCCCTCTCTGTGGGAGCGGATCGGTCGAAGGGATGTATGGGGCAGGCGGCAGTCTCGTATGTAGCTAGGCCCTGAGCCATGGAGCGATTTAGTTAATTGTCCTCACTGTTAGGAAGTTTATCTTTAATTCCAAATTGCTTCTCTCTTTCTCTCCTAATCTCTCCTTGATTAGTTTCTATCCATTGTTTGTATTGTATTTCTTTTTGGTGCTTTGGAAAACAAGTTGACCCCTCCTCTTATTTGTGGCAGCTCTTCAAATATTAAAATATTGCTGTCATGTCACTTCTAGTCTTTTCTCTAGACTGGTCATGTTCAATTCTTGCAACCATTCTTCATATGTTTTTGTCTCTAGGCCTTTGATCATCTTAGTTGCTGTTCTGTGCACTTTTTCTAAAGTCTCAACATCTTTTTTATAATGTGGTGACCAAAACTGAATTCATTATTCTAGGCATGGTCTTAATAAGGATTTATAAAGCAGTACTAATACTTCATGCATTTGATGAGTTCCCCCTCTATTCCCTCATTTTAGTAATTTATGAAGATTTTGAAGAGTACTGGACCTAAGTCAGAACGTTGTGGTACCTCACTGCTTACTTCCCTCCATATAGATGTAGTACCATTAAGGACTACTCAATGAGTATGGTTTGTCAGCCAGTTACAAATCTACCTGGTAGTAATGCTGTCTACCCCACATTTTTGTAGCTTACCAAGAAGTAGGTTGTGGTCTACTTTGTCGAAAGCCTGGCTGAGTAAGATTGGTTTGACCTGTTTTTAACAAATCCCTGCTAGCTATATCTTTTTGCAGATCCATTGTCTGATTATCTTTTCCAGTATCTTCCCAGGTGTTGATGTTAGGCTGATTGGGTCTGTTCTTTTTTCTTTTTGAAGATGGGAGCCACATTAGTTCTTTTTCAATCCTCTTGTGCTGGTTCTCTCTCAACAAATTAAGATTTTACAGCAAAAACTATCTATCTATTATCAATAAGCGAAATGGGAAATTTAAATTATGCAACACAGAGAAATTTTGAATTTATAAATAAATATTGACTTATAAATTATGAAGGGAAAGAGAAAAGAAAATGATATTGAATTTACAACAAGAAATGTTGTAACAGGAGATACTGACAATGTAGCTATAGAAAAAAAATACTTTATAAATATTTTAATTTATATAAAGGTCATGATATTCCTTTGGACGAAACAGATAAATATCTTAGAAAATAAAATTTGATAAGGATTACAATAGGTCAAACATAAATTATGTTTCAACTTATAATGAAAAGGGAAGGGTTAGGATTAGGGTTAATAATGGGTTGAAATGGTAAAGCAATTAAGAAGAGCTGGAAAAATTATAGAAATTTTCAACAACTGATTAAATAATGGAGGAGAGATAACAATGCTCTATAAAAGGTACCTTCTGTTGAGTGGTGTCTGACTCTAGGGGGCAATGCTCATCTCCATTTCCTAGATGACAAAGACAGTATGTTTGAAGACACTTCCACAGTCATGTGGCTGGCATAACTATATGCCAAGGTACACAGAATAATGTTACCTTCCCAACAAAGTGTTACCTATTTATCTACTTACATGTTTTTGAACTTCTAAGTTGGCAGGAACCGGGGCAAGAAGAGGAACTCATACTATCATGCACTACTTGGGTGTCAAACTGCCAGGTTCCTGCATCTTAACTGCCATCTTAACCCACCCACCCCCCAACAATTTTCTATATATGGTATTAAATATATTAAACATTTAACTATATATTCTGGGGTTCTTAGATGTCTTAAACCAGGGGTCTGCAAAGTTGGCTCTTTTAAGACTGGTGGACTTCAACTCCCAGAATAGCTGGCTGGGGAATTCTGGGAGTTGAAGTCCACCAGTCTTAAAAGAGCCAACTTTGCAGACCCCTGTCTTAAACTATTGTCAAAAAATACCCTAACATTGGTGTATACAAAATGTTGGAAAGCAGGATGTTTAGCCAGCTAGAAATGTTGGATAGCCTGCAAAATTATAATGTATAAAATAAGGTTGGGTAGGACTAGATCACTCCATGCAGAGAATCACTCTGAATATATATTAGTATAAATCTATATTAATATAAGACAAGGTTAAATATATTTCAGGGGTTACCCACAATTTTCATACAATTCTAGCATTAACATAGTAGAAAATGGAAGAAATCATTGTTACAAATGTAGCTAAAGATGCCATCAGAAAAATGAATTGGATGGATAATAATCTATGGTTTAGATATTATAGAGAAGTAAGAATTTTGTCTAAATTGACTGAAAACAGCAATAGAGCAATAAACAAACAACCACTTTATATCCTATTAAATTTGATTTTGGTTACATATTTGTTTTTGATGCAAGAGCATAAGATGCACCAAGGTTTTGAAGAGGCAATTTAAAAAAAAAAAAAAGGTTTTGCACTCTGCAAACCTCCCACAAATTGCCCATTTTTTCAATAAAAGGGGGGGGGCATGACTAGCCCTTAGGAGGCTCGTAGAGTGATCTGAGGGGGGGGGAGAACGAGCAAAAAACAGTCTGTTTTTTGTCCCAAAAAAAAAGGCATTAGGAAGCTTTTAGAGTGCTTCTGGGGACTGGGGAGGGGGACAAAATTGAGCAAAAACTGGGCTGTTTTTTGCTTATTTCTGCCCTCCCCAGCCCCCAGGAGCTCCCTGAAAGCCTCCTACAAGCTATGCATGGCCATATTGGTGAAGGGGGCAGGGTTTCAGGAGACAAAAATGTTGTATTCAGTGTATAAGATGCACCCAGATTTTCAGCCTCTTTTTTAAGGGAAAAAGGTATACTTATACTTCGAAAAATATGGTACATAAGTGCAAACGTCTTTCCTTTCTTCAATGGTACTGCCTACTCAATTTGCCAGTTTCAATATAACACTTAAAAATGGTTAGCTAAATTTCTAATTAAGCTCAAGAATTGCTTTTGCCAGCTGAATATCTTTTGTTAAAGCAAAATCGTTTCATAGATTTAAATAAAAAGGTTTTGAAAGATTCTGTTCCAAGGTAAACATGCATCACTCTGCATCCATGCCTATAACACTAAATTTGATGTTACATGTGGGCTACTGGGTTTTGTTTTGATTGTTATATTGATGGGATTATGATGGCTTCCTGTATTTCAGAATTTATCTCTATAACCCCAGAAGTAATAAGTATGACCTCTTCATTCTGAATACAACCGAAAATCAAATTGATCGTTTATCACACAAACTGTACAACCTTTTTCCCAAAGCACTGTGCTTATGGATATAATTCCTGTCATGTTGTATTTCTTTCATGTACTGTATTCTATTCATTGAACTTGCTTCTAGCTTGACTGCCCCTTTCATGATTCTATGAGTCTCTATTGACATTTAGCAACATCTTTATAGGCTTTTAAAAGACTAGATTTGCACAGGGGCAATGGCATAAATTCACAGTGAATAAGAATTACGGCTTAAAGTACTTTTCTTAAAGAAATATAATTGTGCCTTTTCCTTTCATAATTTATATGGGTATATTTTACTGAAATACTGAGAAATTGTATCTTTCAACTAAAGCCAAACATTTAACCTTTCATTGATTTTTAGCATCATTAGAATTTAAAAAAAATGTTGAATTCTTTATTGCATTCAGAAATATTGAAACTACTGGGCTTTATTTTAGACACCATTCTTAGAATCTTTCTTTTTTTAAGGTTTCTTTCAACAGTTTTCTCATGTTTTCATTTAAAAACTACACACTTCTATACGCTTTGTCAAGGTAACTGTTACGCATTTAAACTGTTTGATTATTGGATAACCAGGTGATTTACAAAATACAATTCTGGAGATAGCATAATAAGGATTTGAGGCTGTTTTTTTTACTGTAACAATAGTGTATTTCTGGTTGTATTTGTTCAACAGATAGTAATAATCATAATTATATTAAGATGCAAAGATCCCAATAAAATTTCATTTGGATTATACATTTTCTGCTCTTTTCTGGTATTTAGTCTTTTCTTTTATCTCACATTGTAAGCAATTGTTGCTTATGAATTCTGAGTTGCATTACCCAAAGGGCTAGATTCACCATATGTTCTATGGCATTTACATTATTTTTTTTAAATGCATTTTTGAAATAAGCACGTCTAGAAGTTAAATTACATATTTTCAGCTCAAGCATCCACATTATAGCAATTAAAATGCATTTCTCTTATTATTAAAGATAAATATTGGACTTTATTGATTCATTTACAAAGAGAAAACATTAAAAAAATTAAATTTTAAAGGAGGTAGATAGACAGACAGACAGATCTGGCATAGAAAATAACCCGAATATTAAAACAATGATTCCAGAGCAGTCTATATAGAAGATATAGATGAGATATAAAACTAGCTATTAATTACAAGCTGTTGATTAACTAGTGAATGATTTTATCAGTAATTCTTATTTATGATATTAAATAGAGTTTTTATCTCTGGAGATCTTATACTTCTTTATATCATTTTTCTGGGAAGTAAAAAATAAGAGAGTATTATGCTTGAGCAGCAGGTTGGACTAGAAGACCTTCAAGGTTCCTTCCAGCTCTATTATGATTCTAATATCTTCATTTGTCTGCTACTGAATGTCTAAGAAATGTTTGGTTTCCCACTATTGAAAACAGTTTTGAATGTATAATTTTCCAGTTCAGCCAAGCAGTGTTGACTTATGTATTGAACTCTCTGTAAGCAGGGTCTATTAACAAGTGGCTCCTCCCATACAAATACATTCTAAACTCTGTGTTGCACTGCCTTTCCCTCACATAAATAAATATTTTAATTTTGTGATCTCAAGGATGCATTTTTATTAATTAATTAATTAGTTTGATTTATGTGGCTGTTTATCTCAGTCAAGTGATTCTAGATGATGTAAGGATTAAAACTGTTTTCACACACACCCCACAATAGCACAAGAGGAGTAGGAAAGGAAGAAGAGGAGGAATAAAAGGAGTAGGGGAAGGGGAAGGAAGTCAATAGCAGAAGAGCTTATACAATCCTCTGGACTGAAATAATGGGGAAACAGCCAGGTTTCCAGTGCTTTTAAAAATTGAATTGGGGCCATGATACAGTTTCTCCTACTGAGAAAGCATTAGTTCAGGATACAACACTATGATATTTTCATAAGAAGGAACTTGGAACATGGCCTCTCTACTTAGATCTGGTGAGGTGAGCAGAAACAATGCAAGAGGCATAATCATAACCACCCTCTGGAATTACACTTATAAGCCTGCCTGTAACTTGTGGGGCACTTGTTTTGTATGTTTGTAATTAGAAATGCCAAAAGTCCCTCCCCTCAAAACCAGCACATTCTGGATCAGCTGAAACTCTCTTATAGATTATAGATTATAAACTCTCTTATAGACTAATGCAAATGAGGGATAGCTATGGCATAGTTAGACTGACCAAGGCTTTCCAGACAATAAATGGGCCAATGTATGTATAAAATAAATGTGTGTAAAAGCCCCAATCTGCAGCTGCCACTTACAGCAGCTAAGACTCTAAGAATAATTCCACATTAAAAACCAACTCCGATTAGGAAGGTGCAACTCAAGGCAGAATGAAAGATGGAAAATTCCCAGAACTGAGGGGAGGCATAAAACCATAGCTACTCAATCTTGACAAAGGCTATTTTCTTCATCCAGATCCTCACACTCTACAACTACCCCAAAAAACATCATTACTTGGTTAGCATAACCTATGCCATCAGATGATCTTGCTCAATGGCTTCATGTAGATGTTAAACAGGAGTGTGGAGAGGGTAAGCACCAAGGTACTATTCCACATAAGTGGAAATCGCCACAGAGAAAGAAGGAGAACCAATGTAACATTGTGCCTTCCACTCCTAACTCCCTCAAGAATGCCAGGTTTGTTGGTATCAGAATGCATCTGAGATATGAAGGAGAGCTAGAATGGCTAAACTATTATATCATCAACTCAGCGGTCACTAGTGTGATCCTGACTGAAAAGTGTCCATATAGTAGTTAATGGCTACTATGTTAGCGGATTACACTAAGAAAGATAAGGAATTTATTTGGGGGGACATTGATTTGATTTATAGAATTAATTCAGCATTTGCCAGAATAAATGATGTACCCAGAGAGATACATATTACATTTATAAGAAGGTCAACAAGGGACGAGATACTGAGAGCGCAAAGAGGGGGGCCTTTGATATATCAGCAAAACGAGGTGGCCATATTGAAGCATATCCCAAAGAAAATACGAGATATAAGAAGGAATTATTCCTTTTTAACAAAAAAATTACATAAAAAAGGGGTGTGGTTCAAGTGGCTGATGCCTGAAGGGATGCTGGTATTCTGGGAGGGAGGAAGAGTTAGAATCAAAACAGTAGAAGAGGCGGAGAATTTTCTTAAAAAACACTCCTCAATCCTGGATGATGGTGAGATGGGAACGGGAGGGGCCACGGGTCCGCCTGCTGGTGGGGTGGAGGAGGAAGAGACTATAACAAAGAGGCTCAGATCGCAAAAATAATTTTTTATCTTTTTTTTTATGATGGTAATTCCTATACGGATGTTAATAGAACAAAGTAATTGAATGTATAAAATAACATGAAAATTTATGATTTAAAATGTATGTACCCCTTCCTTTTATTATTTCCTAATGGAACATGTATGAAGATTCGGAGGCGGTCATTAAACCCGATGTGGAAGCTCTAAAATATTACTTAATACCTTATCTACCCCTTTCCTTTTATAAAATGTTAAAACCAATATAACTTTTTTCAAACTGAAAAGTGTCCATATAATCCACTTCTCTGATATCTCATTAGACCTGTAAGTCAAGTGCCTGCTCAATAATTGCTATAAAAAGGGAAGCTTTGAGACTGGGAAAAAAAATATCTAAAACCATTGGGTACAGCAATGGTCTGTTAAGGAAAAATGGCCAACCTCCTTAAAAATGAATAGAACCACCTCCTACCACAGAAAAACCATTGCATGCATTCAACCTCCTGCCAGCTAATAGGAGACTTTAATTGATCTAAGGTGTTCCAGGTGACCAAGTTGACACCTCCAAGGACCAATTCCAAAAGAATCTGAATAACCTATAGGCCAAGAGTCTATAAGTGTTATATGTCATGACTTGTGGCAAACATCCTGGGATTCATTACTGATTCTTGATAGATAATGCCAAACTTTGTCATCATAACTCTACTGATCATAGTTTAAAGCTAAAAATGAATGCTAGGTGAATATTAAGATTAGAGCAGGGGTCTCCAACCTTTGCAACTTTAAGTCTGAAGGACTTCAGCTCCCAGAATTCTCCAGCCAGCTTTGTTGCCTGGAGAATTCTGGGAGCTGAAGTCCTTCAGACTTAAAGTTGCAAAGGTTGGGGACCCCTGGATTAGAGTATGTGACACTTTTATTGGAAAATTGAAAGTCTAGTTATCTTCCAGATAGCACCCTATGTTGTCGAAGCTTAATTAACGAAGCCTACAAGATGCAAAATCGTTGGGGTGTTGCCCTTTTCATCAAATTATGCATGACATTCATCACATGTTGATTTTTATCAACAGATAATTAATCTGACAGTACAGGTAGTCCTTGACTTATGACTACAATTGGGCCCAAAAGTCCTGTTGCTAAGCAAGGCAGTTGCGTTTGTGGGTTTTGCGCCATTTAATGACCTTTCTACCACAGCTGTTAAGTGAATCAATGCAGTTGTTAAATGAATTATGCGGTCATCGAACAAATCTGGTTTCCTGCATTGATTTGTCAGAAGCCAGATGAGAAGGTTACAAATGATGATACATCCTGTAATTGCCATAAATACATACCATTTGCTAAGCACCAAATTTTGATCGTGTGACCCATGGGAATCTGCAACAATCAGAAGTGTGAAAAGTGGCCATGAGTCATTTTTTTCAGTGTTGTGGTACCTTTGATTGGTCACTAAATGAATTGTTTTAAGTTGAGGACTACCTGTATTAATTTTGGAATCCGAATCACCTGTAGTACTGGTAGAATGGATAAAACCCACTTATTTATTTTAAAAGCAGCAGTGGTATGTACTACAATAATTATGTTTCATGGAGAACAAGGTTATCCATGGCTATCATGATGGATGCCTAAGGACACTCTCCGGGTTGGAGAGATAGGCAGGATATTTCTCAATGCTATTTGCAGGGAATCATAAGCAGGTGAAGACACCTGCTTGGGAATACCCTGAAGCAAATGATGAGCCACTGTGTGAGACAGAATGCTGGACTGGATGGGCTGTGGCCTGTTCCAGCAAGGCTATTCTTATGTTCTTATGTTTCATATTTTTAATTTAGCAACTGTTAAACATTTTAAACTAATAAATCTGTATATCCCTGTCTCCTCTATATTTTTCAAAAAAGCAAAATGCCCAGGATTTTGAAACACGTTTACTTAAATTTGACTATTAATTGACAACATTTTATTTAAACAAGTTTTTCAATTAGTTTATATTACTTATGAAGTTTGCTTTAAAAAAAAAAAACCTTATAAGTAAGTTAACATGGACAGTGGCACACCAGGAAAAAATGAGACCTTGATAATCTGCTGTTTTAGTCAGATATAAGATCTCATGCCTTAATCAAGAAAACAAACCATTGCAGCACTATTGTGATTGTGATCTAACTCTTCTTCTTTCATTCATGCATAGGATGCCATAATACACATATATACCCAGCCGTTACCTCTGGTTCAATGTGACTATTCCCAAGTCAGCCATTTTATGTTTTTGAGAAACAAAATTGAGAAAGCGGGGGAGGTATGCCAATTTCTTGACCAATGGTCATACGTGAAGTTAAGAGATTAGATTCAAGGTGGACAAGTCCTTGCAATTTTCTTGGCATGGTTTTTCAGAAGTGATTTGCCATTGTGTCATTCATAGGGCAGAAAAAGTGTGATTGGCCAAACATCACCAAGTTGGGTTCAAGCCTAAAGCAGGACCAGTGGTGAGTTTCAATTTATTTTACTACTAATTCGCTTGTGTGAGCGTGCACGTGTGCAACGCTTCAGCGCATGTGCAAAAGTGTCCAGGTGGGTGGGCAGAGCCTCTCACTGCCACCACTACTGGTTTGCCCGATCTTGATCAAACCAGCAGAAACCCACCTCTGGGAAGAACCAAACCTCATAGTCTTCTGGTTTCTAGTCTGATGTTTCAAATACTATACCTAATTGACTGCATCCAAGCATTTAAGGAAGCGAATTTAAATCTTCTGAGTGATGTTCTGCCTTACTTTCCAAACCATTTTGTGTACATCTTCCTTGAATTGTTGTAACCAAATATTTTATATCCTTCATTAAAAACAAGTCATAATATCTCCTTGTCAATAAAGCTGGGAGTCTGAAAATAAGAATAGTTAGTTTAAAATAATTATTCTTACTGTAGCATGTATGAATATTATATTATCGCAACTACCTGAATAAATAACGATTATTAATTGCAAACTATTGTCATCTTTTGTCTGCAGAGGCATTACCGGCTAAACAAATATTGATGAAACAAGAAGCAATATCAACCCATCAAGAAGTTAAATAAACAATTGGAAATATTACTGTGAATAATTAGATTTCTATAGTTAGTGACTCTCTCCAATTTGAAATGATTGCATATTGGGATCAATAATACAGGGATTTTTCAAGTGGAAAATTAGCCAATTTTGTTTTTTAAAATCAAATTGAGCAAGCAAAATTGAAGTGGAATAGAATTATTAAGAGTAAAAGACTATTCTTGTTTTAACTGTGGCCCAGAGGGCACATTATTTAAGCAAGAATGAAAGCAATTTAGTAAAGGATGAATGTGCTCTTTTAATATTTCTGATTCTTGATTGTAAAGGAGAGCCTTTTCAGTCATAGTTACTACCTTTGGAGTATCATCATAAAGTTGGTAAGCAAATTCAGCATATCCAATGTATGTTTTCTCCAGAAAATGGCAAAAATGTTGCAAATTGTGCTGGTATGATCAATGGACCACTGCACCTGGCCGTAAATGTGAGTTGGTTGCAAAGCACCTGAAATGACTGCAGGAGGGAAGAATTTGGTAGTTATAACTTTGAGGACAGTTCGTAAGTTTTTAAAAATCCATTATAACTTCCAACAAACATTACATAAATCATAAATTTATGTAATGTTTGGGTAGTAACAAACTCAAGCTCAACCCGTCCAAGACCGAGTGGCTGTGGTTTCCGGCTCACGGGTTCAGCCAGATAAGTCCAACACTGGCCATTGGGGGCGAACAACTAGCCCCCGTGGAGAGGGTGCGCAACTTGGGCGTCCTCCTGGATTCCTGGCTGTCCATGGAGGACCATGTGGCGGCCGTGGCCAGGAGGGCGTTTTATCAGGTACGCCTGATACGCCAGTTGCGCCCCTTACTGGACCGGGGGGCCCTTCGCACAGTCACTCAAGCGCTTGTGACTTCTCGACTGGATTACTGTAACACTCTCTACATGGGGCTCCCCTTGAGGTGCACTCAAAAGCTACAGCTAGTTCAGAATGCGACCGCGCGGGTGATTATGGGTGCCCCAAGGCAAGCCCACATAACACCTCTCCTGCGCGACCTGCACTGACTGCCTGTGGCCTTTCGAGTGAGCTTCAAGGTGTTGACGACCATCTTCAAATCGCTCCATGGCTCGGGGCCTAGCTATATACGAGACCACCTTCTGCCCCATACATCCCTTCGTCCAATCCGCTCCCACAGAGAGGGTCTTCTCAGGGTGCCGTCAGCCGGGCAATACCGGTTGGCGACACCCAGGGGAAGGGCCTTCTCTGTGGCGGGCCCGGCCCTCTGGAACGACCTACCCCCCGACCTTCGTACTACCTTGGACCTCCGCCTCTTCCGCCAACACCTTAAGACGTACCTATTCCAACAAGCCGGCCTAGCGTAGCTCCCCGTTTCTGACTATATTTATAAATTTTAATTTTTTAGGGTTTTAAAGGGTTTTTAGCACGGGTTTTAGTGCTAAAGTTAATTTAATATGTTTTTAATAGTATATATTGTTTTGTAATGGTTTTTTTTAATAATGCCTATGCGCCGCCCTGAGTCCTAACAAGGAGAAGGGCGGGGTATAAATTCGAAAAATAAAATAAAAAAATAAATAAATAAGTGAGGACTATCCATCCCCCTGGTTCTCAAATATAGAAATACATAAGCATACATATTACACACACACACACGACACAATGTTTTGCATACCTCAATAATTCAGCTAATATTTCTATACTGTTATTGTGGCTTTGGAACCACAATACTAATGATGTAGTTATTGCAGACCTTCTTCTGATGAAAGGAGGACTATTCATTCAGCCAAGCAAAAGTTAAATGGGAAGTGATTGATTCATCATTCAAATTATTATGTTAGGGCTTAAATTAGTTATTGAGCAACCTGCAGGCAACTGCCATCCATTTACAAGGAAATGGATCTGGAATGACAATTTCTTAAATTCAGATATCACAGTAGAGTTGAGTCAACACCTCACAAGTACAGATTCTGTTATATTTGGAGAATAATTAGGATGTATTGAAGATCAACATGTTTATTTATTTATTTAAGAGTTAATTGTGGTTGCAGAAGAATGATTGCAAAGACTAAGCATATTTATTCTATTTGAGAAATACACACTCATTTAAAGGCTCATTTAAGGATGTTACGGAGTTTCTATTTCACCTTCAGCTAAGCACTTTTAGCATGTGTATCTGCACTAATTGTACTATTTGGCATACCTAATTTCATGGAAATTGATGATGTGTGGTACATAATTTTTAGTGGTCTGTATGGTGGAAAACATGCTGGTATGAGTCAGCATTTGGAGAGAGAGAGAGAGAGAGAGAGAGAGAGAGAGAGAGAGAGAGAGAGAGAGAGAGAGAGAGAGAGAGAGAGAGGGAGAGAAATTCTAGCCTTGCAGCTGTCCTTCATAAATCCCATTGCTCCTATCTTACAGTAATCCCTCGTTTTTCGCGGGTAATAGGGACCGGACCTTTCCGCGAAAGACGAAAAATCGCGAAGTGGGATTCGCCACTAGGAATGCTCCCCCCCCCGCATGCCTCAGCCTTGGTGCTCCTGTGGAAAAGTGGTGGACTTGGGGAAGGAGTGAGGAGGGGAGGGGTGGTCGAAATGGCTGCTTCCCTCCTTGGCTGGGGAGCAGCAGTAGGCACCCCCCCCTGGGGACAGCAGCAGGAGGTAAGTCAATGCGGCAGCCTCCTCAGTGAGGGAGCAGCGCCGCGGCGGGTGGAGCGAGCGAGCCACCGACCGACCCCCGCGCGTCCCCCCGCGCGTCCCCCCGTCCCGTCACCGACTCCAGCTCGGCGGGCGAAGGGGCGAACTGGGAAGCTGATGCACCCCCCCCATCTCTCTCTCCCCCCCCACTCCGTAACCCCGGATGCCCGCTGACGCCGCGGCGCCTGAAGCACGGGAACGCTCACCAGCCGGCAGAACGCCGGAGTGGAAGAGTTGGATATCCCGTCCAATTCCTTCTACAGATACCCCCCAAAATCTGGTAAGGCGGAGCGAGCGGGCGGTGTGTATGTGTGTGTGTATGTGGCAGGGTTGAGGGAATGGCGAGCGGCGGCTGCAACCCCGGAGCTCGGCTAGGCGAGGGCTAGAAAGGCGAGCGGCGGGACGGACCCTTGCTGTCAATACCTCTTCCCCCCCCTCCCAAAATCTCCCCTCTTGCGCTTTTTCGCAGCTGTCCCGTTGTTCTCTCACCAGTGGGGCTACTCCCGTGACGGGGTGGTGTTTTCTTCTTCTTCTTTCTTTTCCCCCACCGAGGAGTTTCCCGAGAGTTTTGGAGGGTCAGGAGAACAACCCTCTTTGCAACGCCGCCTATTGCAAGCTCCGGCTGCTTGGGAGGGTGGTTATTTATTTATTTATTTATTTATTTTTGAAAAATCTGCGAAGGACTGAAGCCGTGAAAAACGAGGCCACGAAAAACGAGGGATCACTGTATACATAGGTGAACCAGAACCCTGGGAAGAAACCCAGTTTTTTCCCCTCATTTTTGAGGATCCTGCTGTCATCTGACACAAAATGGAGAGAGACAAGGAAAGAAGAGAACAGAATAAAAAAACAATGTAAAGTAAAATGGCTGGAAAAAATAATTGGAGAATAAAGTTACAGGCGTTCTTGGTTCCTGGTCAGAGAAGGAGAAAGGAGGGTGCATCTCTACATGGGGCTTTTACATGGGGCTTCCCTTGAGATGCACCAGGAAGCTCCAGTTAGTGCAGAATGCGGCCGCGCGGGGGATCTTGGGAGTTTCAAAATACTCCCATATAACACCTCTCCTGCGCGAGCTGCACTGGCTGCCTGTGGCCTTCCAGGTGCGTTTCAAGGTCTTGGTGACCATCTTTAAAGCGCTCCATGGCATCGGGCCGGGCTACTTGCAGGACCGCCTACTACCACATACCTCCATTTGACCTGTCCGCTCCCACAGGGAGGGCCTCTTTAGGGTGCCGTCAGCTGGACAATGCCGGCTGGCGACTCCCAGGGGAAGAGCCTTCTCTGTGGCAGGCCCCTCCCTCTGGAATGACCTACCCCCAGACCTCCATACAATCTCAGACCTTCGCCTCTTACGTCGGGCATTAAAACTTACTTTTTTCATTTGGCTGGCCTGGCATAGCTAGTATAACTATTTTATTATTTTAGTTGGGTTTTTAACCAATGTTCTTAGCACGGGTCAAATTTATTTAATCTTTGTTTTAATCATTGTAACTGTTTGTATTTATGTGGATGTAATATTTATTTTTATAGTTCCTGTGCATCGCCCTGAGTCCCATTTTGGGAGATAGGGCGGTATACAAATTGAATAAACTAACTAACTAACTAACTAAAAGTCAATGGGTGGCTTTCCTGAAAGAGAAAAAATGAAGTTCCATAGAGATGACATCTACACAAAAGTTCCACTACAACAATGGTGGGTTCCAGATCCCGTTGCAACCAGTATGCTGCAACGGGGCCAGGCGTCTATCCCGTGCATGGGTGCATCATGCGCACAGCACACATGTGCATACCCACTGCCCGCAGTGCTACAGCTGCTCGGCGGAACATCACACAGGCGGCATACACTCTGTGTGCGTGTGCGAATGCCTCAATCGGCTCAAATAGAGGTAAGGAGAGCGGGTGGGCAGGTGGGCCCTCCTGAGCACCATACCAGAACGGTACATGGTGCTCCCAGCAGGCACCGGTACACTGGATAGAATGTACCAGTTATATTCCACCATGCACTACAAGTAGGAGGGAGACAGTTGTCTTTGGTGAAGTCCTGGTTACGAGAAAAGGACTGGGAAGAATACTTCAAGAATACTTTCTACAGTGAAGGAGATGCAGTTGGTTATAGGTTAAGCCAACTCAAGGAAAGAAGAATTGCATCACTGAGGGGAGAAATTATAAATCCATTCCTTTCTTTCCTTTTCACTTTCTCTTATTAAGCCCAAAAATGGTGGGGAGAGGAAGGGCAGTTAGCAGGAAAGTCAGAAGGATATAATCTCTGGGATGATTACTGAAGAGGCAACTTGATGCCTGGTAAAAGTTTGCATTGTGAATAATTTCACTGTCTATAGTAAATGAACATAAAAATCTCAGTAGTCTTGGTTTCTCTATGTCGTTTCTCATATTTGAAAACAAAAATATACCTGCAGTTTTCCAATGACAATATGACTTAATTGAAGATTAAGAGGAGGATGTTACTAATTCTAATAAAGTCTTCCAACACACATACAGGCAAGCCACCAAGGCTAGCTGGTAAGCAACTCTAAGATGTAATAACATGCATAAAAATTTTCAAACACTCCAAGAAGAACAAAACAAGAGATTGAATTTTAAAGAGATATCTGCAACCCACATGAAAAGGGCAGGGCATTGACTATCACCCTACATTTGCCATCTTGTACATTTTGACCCACAACACTCCTAGATTTTCCTGTGGTTCTTAGGAAATTCATAAAAGTGCCTTTAAAAAATTTAATAGGCACATTAAATAGTCAAAGTAATGGCTGTTTTTGAAGAAAACATACATTTTCAGTTGTTTTTATATTGCTACTGTCAGTTTTAAAAGGACAATCTTCATAGAAGATTATTATTATATATGCAGAATATTATTAATTTATGTACAAAATTTGTTGCTTATAAATTTGACTCTTTTCTTAGGGTCAAAGTGCAATGTTACATCAATTTTTAATCTCTTTCTGAACATCAAAAAGACCACTGCAAGGAATGGAAACATCAAAATAGAAATTGATGGTGAACAGATAGTAAAACAACCTTCCTGGTTGTTGTTGTTGTTGTTTATAGAATATGGCAATTTTGGAACAAATAGGAACTTCAGGGACTTAATTTTTCAGGAGCAAAATGGTATGCGGTGAGAAGAAAAAATAATTTCCTACCCATATGCATTTGTGTAGACACACACACACACACACACACAATGCTCCTATCATACCAGAATACACAGAGCATTTTTTTCTTGGAGAAGACGGTTACTGTAAAGTTAGCTATTTCTGGAGAGGAAAGGATAATGAAATGAAAAGGACCTGTCCCTTTTTGTAAGCATGATATAAATTTCTAAGGGGTGTGCGCTTTGTTACAGGTATAAGTGTCGTTAAATGGGAAAAATCTGGGGCCTATTAAATTAGCATGTCTTTCTTTGATAAATGTCCCTATAGTGATAGTCTTATGAATTGGAATCATCACCATTGGATGTAAGAGGATTCTAGTGCCTCCCTGTTGCGTGCCCTTTTCAGTTTCCTAAACCGTACAAAACAAAGTGATGATGGGCCAGTCAGTCTCTGTCACAGGGTTTAAACAGATTGACAGAGTTGGAAGGGACCTTACAGGTCGTCTAGTCCAACCCCTGCCCAAGCAGGAGACCCTACATCTGCCTCTACCTAGGATCGAACTCACAACCTTCTGATTGTGAGGCGAGAGCTCCACCTCTAGGCCACAGCAGATGCTTTAGGGTTGTTCTTGTGGGGAAAATAGGACGAGGAAGGTGTGCTCACCACCTTGAGTTAAAATAATAAAGAATGTAAAAATAATAAAGGTGGAATATAATTAAATAAATCATTATTTTAATTAATTAAATAAATAAATTAAACTTTATTAAGTGATTATGTTCCACTGAGTTATTTTTGACTCCCAGTAGACAGGCTCCCCCCCCCCCCCCATGGCAATCTACCACCAACCTGTTCTCTCAAATTTCCAAATGATGCACTCCCAATAACCAATTTCATTGTAATTTTTACAATGACAATAAAGATTATTATTATTATTATTATTATTATTATTATTATTATTATTATTATTATTATTATTATTATTATTATTATTATTATTATTATTATTATTATTATTATTATTATTATTATTATATTGCAACTTTTTTTAAAATCGAATTTATATCCCGCCCTTCTCCAGAAGGACCCAGGGCGGCGCACAGGAATTAAAAACATACAAATATAACAATATAAAATTTAAAAAGATATTAAACTCCCACCCTGTGCTAAAATCAATTAAAATCCCAAATTTAAAACTGTCTAAAAGCAGTCACAGCGGAAGGTTACGCTAGGCCGGCTTGATGGAAAAGGTGTGTCTTTAGACATTGGCGGAAGAGGCGGAGGTCAGAGATGGTGCATAGTTCGGGGGTAAGTCGTTCCAGAGGGTAGGGCCCGCCACAGAGAAGGCCCTTCCCCTGGGTGTCGCCAACCGGCATTGCCCGGCCGACGGCATCCTGAGAAGGCCCTCTCTGTGGGAGCGAAGGGATGTATGGGGCAGGAGACGGTCTCGCATATAACTAGGTCCCGAGCCATGGAGCGCTTTAAAGATGGTCGTCAAGACCTTGAAGCGCACCCGAAAGGCCACAGGTAGCCAGTGCAGCTCGCGCAGGAGCAGTGTTATGCGGGAGTATCTGGGAGCTCCCGTAATCACCTGCGCGGCTGCATTCTGGACTAGCTGTAGCTTTCTAGTGCACCTCAAGGGAAGCCCCATGTGGAGAGCATTACAGTAGTCAAGTCGGGATGTCACGAGTGCTTGAGTGACTGTGCGAAGGGCAGCCCGGTCCAGTAAGGGGCGCAATTGGCGCATCAGGCGTACCTGATGGAACACCCCCCTGTCCACGGCTGCCACATGGTCCTCCATGGACAGCCGGAAATCCAGGAGGACATCCAAATTGCGTGCCCTAATCCACTTAGCATGTGGATTTCTTTTTATAATATAATACCATTGAGGCAGGGGTGGGTTTCTCCGGGCTCGCGGCGGTTCCCGCGATCCCTTTCGTCAAATTTTCAGAACCCCACTGATCCCTTTCTACCGTGGACCCGGAAGTTATTTGTTATTCAGCGTTTTTCCTACCCGCCTGCCCTTCCAGGAATACGAACTCTCTCACCTTAACTCTTTGGAGGGGATTAGTCTGGCTGAGTTGGAGGGGCCCTGCCGGCTAGGCGCGGCGGAACAGCGCGCTAGGGTGCGCGAACCCCCCCCCCCTGCCAGTCGCGCTAACAGGGAAAGTTTTGCCACGACTGGGGGGGGGGTGTTCGCGCAGCGTAGCGCGCTGTTCCTAGCCGGCAGCCTTTGAAGCCTTTGCTTCAAAAGCCTTTGCTCGCTCTCTCGCTTGCTCACCCATCGGACGCCAGGTTCCTTCGTCCGGTGGATGGGTGAGAGAGAGAGAGAGAGTAAATACAGCCAGCGGGTTCTCTGGCTCTCTGGTTCCCCCCTCCCTCCCTGTCTCTCTGTGTGTCTCTGCCTCTCTCTCTCTGTCTGTCTCCCCCCCCCACAAACCTCCTCAGCTCCTGGAAGTAGCCTGACTGGCCAGCCCGGTGGCTGTATTTACTCTCTCTCTCTCTCTCTCTCTCTCTCTCTCTCACCCATCCACCGGACGAAGGAACCTGGCGTCCGATGGGTGAGCAAGCGAGCGAGCGAGCAAAGGCTTTTGAAGCAAAGGCTTCAAAGGCTGCCGGCTAGGAACAGCGCGCTACGCTGCGCGAACCCCTCTCCCCGCCCCCTGCCAGTCGCGCTAACAGGGAAAGTTTTGCCGCGACTGGGGGGGGGGTCGCACAGCCTAGCGCGCTGTTCCTAGCCGGCAGCCTTTGAAGCCTTTCGCCAGGTTCCTTCGTCCGGTGGATGGGTGAGAGAGGCTGAGGAGGCTTGGGGGGGGGGAGACAGACAGAGAGAGAGAGGCACAGACACACAGAGAGACAGGGAGGGAGGGGGGAACCAGAGAGTGACAGACACACACAGAGAGACAGAGAGTGGGAGGGAGGGAGAGAAAGATAGACAGACAGAGAGAAAGAGAGAAAAAGAAAGAGAGACAGAAAGGAAAGAGAGAAAAAAGAGAGAGAGAAAGAGAGAAAGAAAAGAGACAGAAAGAGAGAAAGAGAAAGAAAGAGAGAGAGAGAAAGAGAGAAAGAAAGACAGAAGGAAAGAAAGAAAAAGAAAGAGAGAGAGAGAGAGAACTTATGACCACAATTAAGCCCAAAAGTTTGGTTGCTAACCAAGACCATTGTTAAGTGAGTTTCACATTTTCCAAATTGGCCACTCCCACCCGGTCACATGGCTGGCAAGCCACTCCCACCCGGTCACATGGCCGGCAAGCCACTCCCACAAAGCAGGCCACACCCACAGAACCTGTTCCAAAAATTTTGAAACCCACCCCTGCATTGAGGTCTACATTAAAAAGAAACAAACAAAAGTGCAACATTTGTAGGAAACATAGATAAAGATAAAGTCAAGAGCTGCAACACCCTATTTTTAATTGTTGGTTCCTATGAAAGAAGACTTTGGAGACAGAAATTAGATGGCAGGTTCTAGTCACAAAATCATAAAAACCATTATAGTTACTCATTCTCTGCCTAGTGAATTGTTTTAGTCTAAGGCTCTTTCTCATGGGACAACTAATGTGCTTTCCTCAGTTCTTAGATTGGCAAAAATTGTTTATCTCCAGCAGATAATCTATCTTCTACCTCAGTTGAGTGAAAGGTGCTGTCCTTATAGATTTAGGCCATGCCAAGTATTTTGGATGGGTGAAAAAATCCACCAGTTGCTTTCTTTAGCGTACCTTAGGGCTAGGGAATGAAACAGGTTTGACAGCTGACTAGAGATATGAGTTTAGCCATTTGTCAAAAGTTGATGCTAGACCAGGCGGTTGTTCTTTCTCTTGATCATTCTCATACACTTGGTGTAACCTGGATGAAGTAAGGAGAGGCTTGGCCCACACAACATCTGATGGAGGGGGAGAATGCGCACAGAAGTGGAATATTTTTCCTTCTTTGCAGGAAAAGAGTAGCAACAAGAGCAGCAATGAACTTGATGGCAAATTACTTAATAACAGTTACCACAGCATAACATTTGATAAATTATAGTTCACAGAATGTAGGAAACTTCCATATTTAGAATGGCCCAGAGGTATGCAAGACAAGATAGCAGCCTAGTCCTCTGGGAAATTCCCTGCTGGAGATGTCCCAGTTCAAATGCTAAAGAAATAAATTTTTAATTCCTGATGTCTGCTTTGGAATTCTACATATTGCTTACATATCTGTATTTGCATCACTAGGAGATCAGAGGCACAGAGAAAGTGTAGAATAAAATAGAAGAGAGTGTCCTGATGAATTGGGTTACACCTTTTCTATTTCATGCCCTCTTTTCTTGCCTGGGCTATTTTTATTGTTTTAATTAGGTTTTAGTATTGGGTTTTAAATTATGGGCAAAATTATTTAATATATATTAATATGTTATTTTAACTTTTGTATTTTCTGTTTTTACTGTGGCTGTTCCCCGCCCTGAGTCCCGAGAGGGAGAAGGGCGGTATATAAAATAAATAAACAAACAAACAAACAAACAAACAAACAAACAAATAAATGAGTCCCGAGAGGGAGAAGGGCGGTATATAAAATAAGGGGGGTATATAAGGGCGATATATAAGGGCGGTATATAAAATAGAGATGTAAACTTAGGTAAGGATATGGAGGTTTTGAAAGATGTCAGATGTTTACCGGGTGCTACAGCCAGCAGAGACAAGAGGCGTATTCTTAAGATAGTCAAGAATGCAAGTAAGGACTGTAAAGTTGATGCTATTATACATCTTGGCACAAATGATCTGTCCCATAAAGATGTAGCTTCTGTGCAGAATGATTTCCAGAGTTTGGGGTACGAACTTAGTAGTACAGGTTGTAGGCTTATCTTCTCAGAGGTTATACCAGTATACAAGGAACAAAAAGGAAAGGGCCAGCGCATAGCAGAGTTTAATGTGTGGCTAAAGGAGTGGTGTAAAAAGGAAGGCTTTGGTCTTATTAGTCATGATGCCTGCAGCTGGTCCAATGATAAACTGTACAAAAGAGATGGTTTGCACTCATCCAAGAAAGGGACTGAGTTACTTGGCACTAAATTCACAGATTTCCTGGCTAAACATTTAAACTGAATAGTGGGGACAGAGAATCAATAGATAAAGAATATTTCTGTCCCCAGCAAACTAAAATTCATAGGGTTATCAGTGCGTGTAACATAGATAATTGTGCAGGTAATATTATCAACACTGCTGTCAAGCAAAACCAAACAATTAACAGTGGGTGCCATACCATGTACATGAACCATACAAGTGGCAAAGAAATAGGGGCAAAGAGAACTATAGTCAGGCATAACACAGGTTTCGTAGACAGAAAACACAGGGTCAATCAAAATGGACTCAAATGTCTATACACCAATGCACAGAGTATGAGGAATAAACAGGGTGAATTAGAAATTCAAGTAAATGAGGGCAGATACGATATTGTTGCCATTACAGAAACTTGGTGGGATGAAACCCACAAATGGAACATACAGCTAGAAGGATTTAAATTATTTAAAAGAAATAGACCAAATAAAAGAGGAGGTGGAGTTGCACTATATATAAGAAATAATTACATCTCTACAGAAATAGAGCACAACAATGATGAGAACTATCTTGAATGTATTTGGGTCAATATTAAAG
This sequence comes from Rhabdophis nuchalis, assembly GCA_039707465.1. Lineage (NCBI taxonomy): Eukaryota > Metazoa > Chordata > Lepidosauria > Squamata > Natricidae > Rhabdophis > Rhabdophis nuchalis. The sequence goes on along the minus strand of CM077651.1, from coordinate 42,649,986 downwards.
GTTGGGGGGGGAACTATATTGTCATAGGTCTATACTACAGGCCACCCAACCAAGCAGAGGAAGTGGATGTACTTTTTGCTAACCAGGTAACTAAGGTATGTAGGAAGCACACTGCAATAGTAATGGGAGATTTTAACTACCCTGACATCAATTGGGAAACAAACTCTGCACCAAGTGGAAGATCCAACAGGTTCCTAACAAACCTAGCAGACAACTTTGTTTCCCAAAAGGTAGAGAAGGGAACAAGGGGATCAGCAATATTGGACTTAATTCTCACTAACAGAGAGGAAATGATAGAAGATGTAGAAGCTACAGGAACTTTGGGGGCAAGTGATCATGAAATACTGGAATTCAACATTATGCAAACAAAAGTAGTTGAACAAAGTCAAACTAGAGTCTTAGACTTCAAGAGAGCTAATTTCAATAAACTCAGAGAGAGCTTGGGAAGGATTCCATGGATGAGAATCCTCAAGGGGAAAACAACTCAAGAAGCTTGGGAAATTTTGAAAAATGAGATTATAAAAGCCCAGACCAGCGCAATACCAATGAAGAAGAAAAATAACAGTTCCCAAAAGAAACCAGCATGGCTGCATAAAGAACTCTCTGACAAATTGAAAGACAAAAAGGATAAATATAAAAAGTGGAAAAAGGGGGACATAACCAAGGCAAAATATCAGCAAATAGCCCGAGCCTGTAAAGACGAAGTGTGGAAAGCTAAGGCTCACAATGAAGAAAGGCTTGCCAAAAAAGTAAAAAATAACAAAAAAAGCTTCTTCCAACATGTTAAAAATAAGAAAAAAGTTAAGGAAACAATTGGTCCACTGCTGGGAGAAAATGGCAAGAAGATGATAAGCAACAGGGAGAAAGCAGAACTATTTAACTCTTTTTTTGCATCTGTCTTTACACAAAGGGATAAAACAGTCCAATCAATCAAAAACAGCACCACAAATATCAGATTAGGAACACAAGTTGAAATAGGGAAGAAAATGGTAAGTGAGCACCTGTCTGCCCTGGACGAGTTCAAATCACCAGGACCGGATGGATTACACCCCAGGGTTCTGAAGGAACTGGCAGACGAGATCTCAGAACCACTGAACTATATCTTTCAGAGATCCTGGAGCACCGGGGAACTGCCAGAAGACTGGAAAAGAGCAGATGTGGTTCCCATCTTCAAAAAAGGAAAAAAAACAGATCCAGGAAACTATAGACCCATCAGCCTGACCTCAATACCAGGAAAGATTCTGGAAAAGATAATTAAACAACAAATAAGTGAACACCTAGAAGCAAACAAAGTAATAGCCAAAAGCCAACATGGGTTTGTCAAAAACAGATCATGCCAGACGAATCTAATTGCATTCTTTGACAAAGTAACAAAATCAGTGGACCAGAGGAATGCTGTTGATATAATTTACCTGGACTTCAGTAAGGCATTTGATAAAGTAGACCATAACCTACTATTAGATAAAGTAGAAAATTGTGGGTTAGACAGCAGCACCACCAAATGGATTCGCAACTGGCTGACCAACCGCACTCAACGTGTAGTCCTCAATGGAACTGCATCTACATGGAAGGAAGTATGCAGTGGAGTCCCCCAAGGCTCTGTTTTAGGCCCAGTACTCTTTAACATCTTCATCAACGATTTGGATGAGGGGATAAATGGGGAACTCATCAAATTCGCAGACGACACCAAGCTGGCAGGAATAGCCAACACTCCAGAAGATAGGCTTAAGATACAGAAGGATCTAGACAAACTGGAACATTGGGCACTGTCTAATAAAATGAAATTCAATTGTGAAAAAAGTAAGGTCCTACATATAGGCAAGAAAAACCAAATGCACAAGTACAGTATAGGTGGTACCTTGCTCGATAGTAGCAACTGTGAGAGGGATCTCGGAATCCTAGTGGACAACCATCTAAATATGAGCCAGCAGTGTGCAGCAGCTGCCAAAAAAGCCAACACAGTTCTAGGCTGCATCAACAGAGGGATAGAATCTAGATCGCGTGAAGTGTTAATGCCACTGTATAGTGCCTTGGTAAGGCCACACTTGGAATACTGCATACAGTTTTGGTCGCCACGATGTAGAAAAGACGTGGAGACTCTGGAAAGAGTGCAGAGAAGAGCAACCAAGATGATTAGAGGACTGGAGACTAAGACATATGAAGAACGGCTGCAGGAGCTGGGTATGTCTAGTTTGATGAAGAGAAGGACCAGGGGAGACATGATAGCAGTGTTCCGATATCTCAGAGGGTGCCACAAAGACACAAAGAGGGAGTCAAACTTTTCTCCAAGGCACCTGGGGGCAGGACAAGGAGCAATGGGTGGAAACTAACCAAGGAGAGAAGCAACTTAGAACTAAGGAGAAATTTCCTAACAGTAAGAACAATTAACCTCTGGAACAGCTTGCCTCCAGCAGTTATGAATGCCCCAACCCTGGAAGTCTTTAAAAAGATGTTAGACAGCCATTTGTCTGAAATGGTATAAGGTTCCTGCCCATGCAGGGGGTTGGACTAGAAGACCTACAAGGTCCCTTCCAACTCTGCTATTGTATTATTGTATTATTGTAAAAAATAAACAAACAAACAAACAAACAAACAGGTTTAAGAATCTTGCTCTGTCTCTTCCTGATTCAGTGAGATTCTGCATATGTTCAAAAGAAGTGCATTTTTAATTCTTTTTCAGTCTGAATTTCAGTCTGATAAATCACAATAATCTTCTGATGAAGACCAGGGGACAGGAAAAGTATGATCATAACACAATTGACCTTTAAAAAAAAAAGACAAGATTCAGATTGTTTCAATTTCCTTAGTAACTTATATCTTTCTTATGATGATGGTGGGAGTTTTAGTTTTTTCAGATTTTAAGAAATATTGTTGGGCTTATTTTCTTTTAACTCAATCACACATTGGAATGGAAACAATATTGAATGCACGCTATTGTGGAATTGGCATAGGAAATTCTTGTCACTAATTATGGTAGGAATGTGGGGTTATTTATTTCTCGAGTACAGAAAGTTCTTAGCCATAGCTGGGTTGTGTTGGGTAGAAATTTAACTCTATTTATTCCCATGAAAAATTAACACTTTGAAGCCACTGTTATTTAAAAATGCCTGGCAACACCTTTATTTTGCAGTACATGGGTTGTAACTGAATCATTTTCACCAAATGAAGTATTGCATAAGGATATTTTTAAAAGTATCATGAATGGACTGACCTCAATGACATCATGCCCATTCTCTATTTGTTACTGAATAGATTTCCCTCCTGATAGCTTGACCTGTGTAATACAGAAGTGTCTTGAGATTTTTTTAATTTTAATGTGGCCATGTGGGTTCTGGATTGATCCTATTACTATTATTTTGTTCAACTACTATTGTAATCTTCATACAGGTTGCAAATTCGCCCAGTGTCTATGCAAAGTTTATATTTATTACTGATTTAAAAGAGTCAAGTGAAGTTTGACAAAAGAGATTTAGTTAGATGAAGGAAATTATAGAAAAATAAACATCTTGAAGAAAAAGACTATTTATAATAAGAGGTAGAATGTTTAAAGGCAAATGAACTATCCCAGGAGTGACACACGAGAGCAGCTGAAGGTTCTTAGAATGCCATATTGTTTTACTGTTTTGTTAGTTTCATTCTGGTTTTATTTTAAAGTGCTTAATTTTGGTTTCTGGTCAACACAGACGCCATATCATAACTATAAATCATGAAGGGAGATAGCAGTAATTCGGTGAATAGTTTCACCTGACACAGAACAGAAGATATATCCAGAAGTAGATTTAATCAAAACAGAAGGAGGAGGTGCTTAATATGAAAAAAAATGGATTAATTTGTAATGAAAAGAAATAAAAACTTCAATCGGAAAAGAAACTCGTAATTCAAATTTGTAAGGATTAAGACCTCGGAAGGATGAAGTTCTTGCTTATTTACAGAATTGGAAAACAAATCCAGATAAATGTGTATTGGGCAAGATACAAACTGTCAAACTTTGAATTAATTTGGTCAAAGCGAAGTGGGTTATTCAGGTTTATATTATGGTGACCATTAGAACTTGTCTGTACCATAGCAATGAAAGAAACATGACCATTTGCCCAAATTTAATTTTAGATATTTTTTTTTTCACTAAATACATCCCTTCGTCCGATCCGCTCCCACAGAGAGGGCCTTCTCCGGGTGCCGTCGACGGGGCAATGCCGGTTGGCGACACCCAGGGGAAGGGCCTTCTCTGTGGCGGGCCCAGCCCTCTGGAACGACCTACCCCCCGACCTTCGCACTATCTCGGACCTCCGTCTCTTCCGCCAACGTCTTAAGACGTATTTATTTCAACAAGCCGGCCTAGGATAGCCCCCTGTTCCTGACTTTTTTTTAAAAAAAATAAATAAATTATAATTTGGGAAGGTTTTTTAACATGGGTTTTAGCACGGGTTAATCTAATTTAATATATTTTAAATTGATATTTATTGTATTTTTGTGGTTTTAATAATGCCTGTGCGCCGCCCTGGGTCCTAACAAGGAGAAGGGCGGGGTATAAATTTAATAAAATAAAATAAAATAAATAAAATAATTGAATTCAGAAATCAGGAAGAAGAAAAAACGACATTCCCAAGCCCACATGAAACCTTAAGTAACCCATGGCCCATTAGACAAAAATAACAGCTGGTCAAAAAGAACAAGCAGTATTAGGTGGAAATGCCAGAATCAATAGATACATCTGCTAACTGGTTTCCATGCCCAGAGAAGAAAAAAACTTCAGTATAAAAGCATGGTAGGCAATTCTGATACTTTTCCATTCTGAGCTATTCAAGAAACCAGTGTATTCTGACTAATCAGGGGAACAACATTACCATAAACTAGAGGCTATTGCCACAGCTCTCTAAAATTAGCTGATAAAGTAAATATTATTCTGCAGCTAATTGGATAAGGAATTATGCTGGTGGCATCTTTAGAAGAAAACCATATGGAATTAAAGGAAAGATGCCAAAGAAAGGCATTAGTCTTAGTTGGGATCCCTGCTTAGGTCTCAAGCCACAGTTGGAAGAAATGATATATGATTACAAGTGTAATTTGGAGACCAGCAAATTAACATCTTTATTAAATTGTTCCAGTAAGGCAGCATTTAGAATAATAAGCATTTGTTACTGTAGAGAGATAGCAAAATAATACATGTAAGGCTAACACTTTGTCTGTATACTGAGATCAGACATATAATAAAGAAAAGAAGGAGGTAGTAGGAAGGTTTTTGATGAAGGTACCAAGATCTCTGGATTGCTTTAGCTACTTTTTTTTGTTAGTATGTGAAATTAAAGATACTATATGCACTGTTTTATGTTTCCTTTCCTTGTTACCGTTGGTATTGGTATGTAGACTAACTCATTTTAAATTAACCCTAACAATAGCCAGGTAATCAACAAGGAGGCAGGGAGGAAAAAGATAAGTACATAACACTTGTGGACAAGAAGGAAAGGGATTGACTTTCAAGGTAAATAAAGTATAGTATATAGTTTAGAGCAGGGGTTCCCAAACTTGGCAACTTTAAGACTTGTGGACTTCAAGTCCCAGAATTCTTCAGCTTTAAGCCCTGCTGGCTGGAGAAGTCTGGGAGCTGAAGTCCTTCAGACTTAAAGTTGCAAAGGTTGGAGACCCCTGGTTTAGAAGGTTAAGAGCTAAACAGCTCCAGAAAAAAGCCTGAGATTTCCAACAAAAGAAATGAATAACACTACATAAGGGTCAAGAATGTGAGAGGGACCTTGGAGTCCTAGTGGACAATCACTTAAACATGAGCCAGCAGTATGTGACAGCAGCCGAAAAAATGAATACAATCCTTAGTTGTAGAAACAAAAGAATCAAAATCATAGAATCAAAATCATATGATGTATTAGTACCGCTGTATAAATCCTTAATAAGACTGCACCTGGAATACTGCATCCAGTTTTGGTCACCATACTACAAAAAAGATGTTAAGAAAGTGCAAAAAAGAGTAAGATGATTAAAGGCTCAGAGACTAAAACATATGAAGAACGGCTGCAGGAATATGGTTTGGCTAGTCTAGAGAAAAGAAGGACTAGGGAGGACATGATAGCAGTACTCGAGTATTTCAGAGGCTGCCACAAAGAGCAGGGAGTCAACTTATTTTCCAAAGCACTAAAGGGCAGGACAGAAAACTATGGATGAAAACTAATCAAGGAGAGATCAACTTGAAATTAAGAAGAAACTTCATGACATAGAGGGCAATTAGCCAGTGGAACAGCTTGATGTCAGATGTTGTGGGTGCTTCATCACTGGAGGTTTTTAAGAAGACGCTGGGCAGTCACTTGTCTTAAATGGTGCAGGGTCTCCTATTTGAGCAGGGGGTTGGACTACAAGATTTCCAAGGTCCCTTCCAGCTCTATTCTGATTGATTGACTGATCTTTTGGACATTGTGTTATTCTCCAGATTTGCTGGCATAGTTTTCTGTAGATATTCCTTCTACTTCTAAAGTTTTCTCCATGATAATGACTGGAGTGCTGATCTAAGGTCTTATTTTAGGACTTGAATTTCTTGTAAATAGAATCTTCTAAAGTAGTTTGAATTTTAACATCTTTATTATACAGAATTTTAGGATACCCTCTTCATCTTTTTAGCTTGATCTTCTTTGAGTCAGTCCACTAGTATAAGTATATTATAACTGACCACAAAAATTATAATACAGGATTCATGAGGCCAAGATTCAGAATTTCTGAGTTTCTTGATATTTCAGAAACTAACTGTCAAAGAAAGTTAAGTGAGGTGTGCAAGAGGACAATTGATGGCCGGATGGTTGGATGATAATACATTTGGATAATATGGTAACAGCAGTAGACCAGAGGGCAGCAGCATTCAGTGATATTCTAGATATAAAACTAAATAGTAAAGTACTGAAGTTAATCTATATAAACATTATTTACCATCCATGTCAGCCTTCATAATGGAAGAAAGGTATAAAAAAAACAGAACAACTACAGAAGTGAAAATGTTGCAACTTTTCTACTGAAGATTTGATTGCATATGAGATTTTACATACTCATATTAGAGCCAGCATGTAGTTTATAATAAACAAAGGAATGAAGCCCAAAAGTATCTCTTCTGATCATGGTTTGCAGGATTCCATGCAGAACATAAAGGGCTTAGAAACACGGGGTTTGGTTTTCTATACAAGACAGCAGCTCAGACTGGACCAGGAATTTCTTCACCTTCATGAACTATGGGAGAAGGAATGAAAGGAATAGTAAGTTATATAATCATATCCATTTCATTCCCTAATCTTAACCTTAATCCTTCCATTCAGATAGTTTCATTGGAATCTGTTTGAAAGAACAACAGAAGGAATAAGAATTGATCAGAAAAGACTGAAATGGCATTCAACAACTTAACCAGCTGAAATTCCAAAGACCAATTCAAATAGGCTTTAACCAGAAATCCAAACAGGCCAGAAACATATGGTTAAATTTCAAAGGAAAGCAAAAACACTCCAATAGGCATCATTGATGCCAGATGTATAGTAGATGAATTGTCAAGGTTAAAAAAAGGGGGAAAAGAAAGTGGGAATTTATATCTGCCAGAAAATGGAGACAAAATTGATAATCATGATGAAAACAGATTGTGGCTTTACCTTCCCATGGATTAGATAAACTAGAATGCTAATTGAAGCACAGATTCAATTCCCACTAGATGGATTTTTCACTTTCAGCAAATCTTTGCAGAGATTTACTGAAAGTGAATATACTGAAAATATGCAGGAATATGGGAATTCAAAGAAACTGCTGGAATCAGCAGAACAGTCATCCCCAATTGCAAGGAAATTAAGAGAACTGAGGTTCAACAGATGGCAGGACAGGATCTTATCCCATCACTAGGAAAATACAGAAGCAGAAGGAATGATCAAAATCAATTTATACAAATGAACTTCACTCCCATTCTGTTGTTTTCAATGAGAGTGAACTTTCTTTCTATTACTATTAGAACAATCAAGAATATATTTCTCGAGCTTCCGGTTCCGGCTCCAGCGGCGACGAGCAAGCCTAGCGCTCGCTCGCCGTTTTGTTGCTTTTTCTGCCCCCCCACGGGGGCGAGACGCCCCTTTTTTGGGGGTCTCCCGTAGGGCCGGCTCAGCAGGGACGCCCCCCCTCATGGCGGTGGGGGAGGCGACCCTTTTGCCGCGGCCTAGGTGAAGGAGAACATGCTGCGGGGGGTTCTCCCTTCGCCTAAGGACGACGGCGCCATTCACATCTATGTAGAGGGCTGAACGTCGATGTCGGAAGGCTTCCCGAGGCTTCAGCTGCAAGGGGAGAGTGAGTGTTCAAAAACTTTTTTTCTACTGTCAGCCGGGCTGAAAGGACTGGGAGGGGGGTATTTGTTTTTTTTTAAAAAAAACCCTCGGATCTAAGCGGCACTTGGAAATGGTTCCTCGCGGCGAGGAGCGGAAATTTTCAATCCTGACTGTTTGCGTTAAGGGAAAGTGGATTGCGGCTTGCTTGCAACAATGTTTCTAGGTCTGGCTGATACAATTTCTCTCACTACTCTCTCCTGCGGGCTCTGAGCTGGGCGGTGGAAAATGGCCTCTCTTTGTTCCTGATTGACTATTTTGTTTATGGAAAATTTCCAGTGTCTCTTTGCAATTTGGACTATCTCTGGTTTTTAATGAAGAAATTTTTTCTTTTGGATTTGTGATTTCTTTTCTGGAGTACCTTCGCTATTACATCTATTGAGTTGGAAAACTGTCTCTCTCTTGGTTCCTGTATTTTACAATGTTACAACCTTGATCAGAACTTTTGGCTCCCGGTTAGTCTCACCAACCCCACCTTGAAAACGCCATTTTGGTGGCATTGATTTTAACAGTTAATCATGGCTCAAGAAACAGCACTGACAAGTTTAGAACAACGGATGGCTTCTCTTGAAACTGTTATACAAACTTTGGTACAAGAGATTCAAGCCCAGAGGGCAGAAAACATCAATTTCAAGAAGGAGCTATTGGACACACGGAAGCAAGTGCTGGAAAACACACAGAAGACTGAAGAATTGGAAGGGGGGTTGGCGGGGGTTAAGGGAGAGATTAAAAATGTTATTAAAGAGGTTGGGGAAACAAATGGGCATGTGTCTAGGATAGATATGGAAAGAATGACATATTTTTTGAGATTTCAGAACGTTCTTGAGGAATCTGGTGAATGCCTCCCTGATCTTATGAGCACAATTTTAGCAGACTATTTACAAAAACCTAAAGATGAGATCAGGGGGGACATTGACCTAGCCTACAGAATTAACTCAGCATATGCCAGGATAAATGAAGTGCCTAGAGAGATACATGTGAAATTTGTTAGAAGGTCAACCAGAGAGGAAATCCTGAAAGTGCAGAGAGGTAGTCCATTAATCTACCAACAAAAAGAGGTTGCTGTCTTGAAGCAGATCCCTAGAAAGATTCGAGAAGCAAGGAGGAAATTTTCCTTCTTGTCTAAAATTTTATTTGATCATGGGATTTGGTTCAAGTGGGTGACACCCGAAGGGATGCTGGTGTTCTGGGAAGAAGGAAGAGTGAGGATTAAAACAGTTGCTGAGGCGGAAGCCTTTCTTAAAAAACATTCCTCTATCCTGGGGGAAGACCCAGGGGGGACGGAGGGGGCCACGGCCCCGCCTACTGGGGGCCTGGAAGGAGAAAAAGAAGATTCAATTGCCAAGAGACTTAGATCAAAAAAATAACTTTGCCTTGACTTTTCTTTTTGAACAATTTTGCATAATATTTGTATTTGGATTTTTTGTAAAGGACTGACAGTATTGAATTGAGAACCACCAAATGGATTTGCAACTGGCTGACCAACCGCACTCAACGTGTAGTCCTCAATGGAACTGCATCTACATGGAAGGAAGTATGCAGTGGAGTCCCCCAAGGCTCTGTTTTAGGCCCAGTACTCTTTAACATCTTCATCAACGATTTGGATGAGGGGATAAATGGGGAACTCATCAAATTCGCAGACGACACCAAGCTGGCAGGAATAGCCAACACTCCAGAAGATAGGCTTAAGATACAGAAAGATCTTGACAAACTTGAACATTGGGCACTATCTAATAAAATGAAATTCAATTGTGAAAAAAGTAAGGTCCTACACTTAGGCAAGAAAAACAAAATGCACAGGTACAGTATAGGTGGTACCTTGCTCAATAGTAGCAACTGTGAGAGGGATCTTGGAATCCTAGTGGACAACCATTTAAATATGAGCCAGCAGTGTGCAGCAGCTGCCAAAAAAGCCAACACAGTTCTAGGCTGCATCAACAGAGGGATAGAATCTAGATCGCGTGAAGTGTTAATGCCACTGTATAGTGCCTTGGTAAGGCCACACTTGGAATACTGCATACAGTTTTGGTCGCCACGATGTAGAAAAGACGTGGAGACTCTGGAAAGAGTGCAGAGAAGAGCAACCAAGATGATTAGAGGACTGGAGACTAAGACATATGAAGAACGGCTGCAGGAGCTGGGTATGTCTAGTTTGATGAAGAGAAGGACCAGGGGAGACATGATAGCAGTGTTCCGATATCTCAGAGGGTGCCACAAAGAAGAGGGAGTCAAACTTTTCTCCAAGGCACCTGGGGGCAGGACAAGAAGCAATGGGTGGAAACTAACCAAGGAGAGAAGCAACTTAGAATTAAGGAGAAATTTCCTGACAGTAAGAACAATTAACCTCTGGAACAGCTTGCCTCCAGCAGTTGTGAATGCCCCAACCCTGGAAGTCTTTAAAAAGATGTTAGACAGCCATCTGTCTGAAATGGTATAAGGTTCCTGCCCATGCAGGGGGTTGGACTAGAAGACCTACAAGGCCCCTTCCAACTCTGCTATTGTATTGTATTGTAAGAATTTAGATATATGTACACGCTTTCTCTTTGTAGTTTGATGAAAAATGTTTTTCTTTTTATTGTTATTAATGTATTTTGAGGTCCCGGAAGAGCCAACGACCTCGACGTGAATGCTTTCAAAATTTCTTTGTATCCCTTACCCTATCCTACAGAAAAAATGTAAAACCAATAAAACTTTTTCAATATAAAAGAATATATTTCTCTTTGATAAAAAGTTAGTTGACATCAGTGGAGCAATTCAGCCGGTTCAATCCGGATCAGACGAACCAGTAGTAGTGGGGGTGGGAGGCTCTGCCCACCCACCCAGATGTCATCATGTCCCATTTTTGATGCTCTGCGCATGCACGGAAGGTCCTACACATGCACCGAGGTGGCACGCTCACTCAAATTTGCAAACCAATAGCGAAGTTAAGTTGATTTCACCCCTAGTTGACATGCCTAAATCATACCTAATGAAATAATGGAGAGAGAAATTAAATATAATGGTTGGGTTTGGGAATGTTTACAGTATTTGAAAGTGATTCTTTTTAAGTGAAACAGGTGTGCCCAATCTTCAAGATTAATTTAAAGGTCTGGCGGTTTGTGAGCCATTTGCTTAGAATGGTTTTGGGCAGTTGAGTTGTATGAAACAATGCTACTATATCTACAGATTTGAAAACATTATCCCTGAGAGAAGCCTTGACTCTCAAAGTCTGGGGAATGAAAAGGTAGAATAGTTCTAAAATGTCACTATTTTAGTTAATTAGTTTCAGGTGAGATCTATCCATTATCCTTATCCAATATTATCAAATACGTATCCATGCTGAATTGTTAGCTGTGTAAGGTCCCTAGACATAATTTATTTTCCCATTACTGATTCGGTGTTCCTATGATTCTTGTAGTAAAATAAGTTACTTTTTGTTGACTGATTTAGATAACAAAATAATCCTTTAAATGGCAATATATTCAATGACAGTGTAATGTGTCCTATATGTTTGATGTAATACAAATATTGTGTGTGGGAGGGAAGGAGGGCTTTCTACTGGTGTAAGAGAAATTCAGTTCAGATAAATTGGGTCAGAGAAAGATAGTGAAGATAATTCCTCCCTAACAGTTCCCAGAATACATACTTCATAGCTGTGCTAGTTTGCTTTAGTTTGGCAGGATTTTGTGTATAGGTGAAGAACTGTAAAGAAATATGCTTGGAACAGTCACAACGTATCTTTCTTGGTTTTTAGAGCCTGAAAGTATGTGGGAAAGACCTTGACATATGGGGTGAAAGGATGCTGCCTAGGAAAGAGGGAGTGTGGCTGACAGTTGCATAATGGGCAGAGCAAGAGTCTCAAAAGGGACTCTATTATATAACAAAAATAAAATTTTAGATTAGAGAGATAAGAAGGAAGTATTCCTTCTTGTCCAAAAGATTATTTAAAAGGGGGGTCTGGTTTAAGTGGGTGATGCTGGAGGGAATGTTGGTGTTTTGGGAAGGGGGAAGAGTAAGAATTAAAACAATTGCAGAGGCGCAAGCCTTTCTTGAAAAACATTCCTTAACCCTTGAAGATGACAATGGGGGAGCAGAGGCGGCCGTGGCTCCGCCCGCTGGGCGCCAGGGGGAAGAAGATACAATTGCCAAGAGACTTAGATCTCAAAAATGACTTTTTAGTATAATACAATGTTGTTTGGATGTTTAAGCACATTTGCTAGCACTGTTCTGTTATTATAACTTTATTTGCATCTCTGTCCACTTTGTAGTATGAATGTATAACTGAAATACCTATTTTGTGCATGAAGACTCAGATGGAGTCAATGACTTCGACGAGAAAGTTCTCAAAATGTCTTTTCACACCTTACCCTTACCTTTTGTATGTAAAATTTATAAAACCCAATAAAACTTTTTTCATTAAAAAATTTTTTTTTTTTTAGAAAAATACTGTTAATTTTATTAAGTAAGAATTCTATACTTTGTTCTGGGCATCCTTAATAGCAGAAATATTAGATTTTACAAGCTGTTTCAGCAGAGAATCTAGTAAGTCTCCATATCTTTATTTCATACAATGAAAATTTCTATTTAACATTGTTTTAAGACCATTATTTTTCTCTATGTTATCTTTATGTTGTAATCATGCTATAATTCATAATTCATCCAAACCAGAAAGGTTGGTTTGAACCAGTGGTGAAATCTACTTTCCCCCCTACCAGTTCTATGGGCGTGGCGTGCGGGGGGAATGTCATGTGATTGAGTGGATGTGGCCAACTTTTTGTCACTTTTTAAAGCATTTTTTTCCTGCCGGTTTAGGTGAACAGGCAGGAAAAAAATGTTTTAAAAAGTGAAAAAAAAAAGCTTCCGCCAATCGTACGGCTCACAGCTGATCCACGTGATCGTCAGAAGGTTTTTTTATTTTTATACTACCAGTTTGCAGAACCAAGAACAATCTTCCCTGCTGGTCCCTACTAGGCCAAACCAGAGCTGGGCCTGGAGCAGTGGTGAAATTCATTTTTTTACTACCGGTTCGGTGGGTGTGCCTTGGTGGGCATGGCAGGGGAAGGATACTGCAAAAACTACATTCCCACCCCACTCTGGGGCCAGCTAAAGATGGTATTTGTTGGTTCTCCAAACTACTCAAAATTTCTGCTACCAGTTCTCCAGAATCTGTCTGAACCTGCTGAATTTCACCTCAGGTTTGAACTCTAGTTTATGTTCTATTTCAAATTTTTAGTAAAATTTAAAAATGGTAGGTAAGTAAAATTTAGTAAAATATTTGTATAAATTCTGTATATTTATGTGTTGGGGCAGAGACCTTTCAAATTGGTAAACAGTTCCGTTTATTTTAAATTCTATTTTGGAGTAGACTAGATTCAGTGACATCTCTCCATTGACCTAATTCTAGTTCAGCCATCTATTCTTCCTCAAATGAGAAGACAGACTTGTTTTCTCTGCTTTCTAATTTTACCATAATAAATTGAGTGTACCTTAAACATGTTTTTATGCTCAACTTTTAGGCAATAAAGCAGTCAATAGATAAGGAGATTACCATTTGGCTTGGGAATTATCTCGATCTTAATTCGAACATTACTGTAGTAAATCTGAAGTTCTAATTTTTTTCAAGCAGCCAAATCTATCCATTTCATGAGAGCAGAAATATTCTTAGTGCCAATTCCAAAAGACCCTAAAGAACTGAGCTTTGTACAATCATTTCATGCTCAGTTATGCTAATGAATTCTGATATTCCAGTGGGAATTATTTAGAAGTATGCATAATGAGCATGTGCGCATGAGTATTTGCGCATGTGAAAACAAAGTCTCAATTTATAACGCCACTGATTCAGTTCAGAAACTGCATTTTAAAAATACTGACAGAGCATGGGAGGGGGAATATTCTTTGGCAGCCAACTCTGCATACTTATGCTACTGGAAGCAAGGTTAAAGATATAAATAGAGATCTTTGCAGAATGCCAGTTCTATAAATATATGAGAGGAGTGACAACTTTACATTTTCTCCTGTAGAGAAATAGTTCTTAAATAGATGAGAGTGTATTAGTCAGATTTTGATATAGAGCAGCAGTATGCTTGAATGGGTAACAGTTTCTCTATTCTTGGAGAGATATTGAACCAAGACCTAATTATGTCATCATGCTGTTAATAAACCTACTGTTTTCTGAATGATGTGGTAGCTTGAATTATCTTAAATGGGACAGACGATTGGTTTAATGTCCCACAGAGAGTGCCATTGCAAAGGCTTCATCATAGAAGCATTTTTGTAGCCCCTGGAAAATGAAACAAAAGGATCCAGTCATAGGAATTTGACCAGCCTGCCACTTAAAGAAAGAGGAAAATAAAGCTGGATATGATCAGTCAAGCAAATCAATTTTTATAGAATGCCAAGAGTCTATAGTTTGTACAGCTTCCACAATTTATCAGTCATAAAAATAAACCAAAAAAGGTTTTTGTAGCATTGGACTATAATATTTATCCATTTTATTTTGGTTAATTTGTCTCATCAAATACCCTTTCATTAAAATTAATCAGAGTTCATTTCTGAACCTGTAAGGCTCCAGTAGCCTTGATTTTTTTTTTTAGTTCTGACAGTTTATGTGGTTATCTTTTAGACTTCTCTTTGTACTTGCTCCCAGCTTTGATTCAGAACTGCCCTTTGATCCTAACTTTTGGCTTTTAATGTTGCTCCTGGTTCCCATCTGTTGTTGTTTGTTGTTAATTTCATTGTTTTTCCTGGTTCAAATCCCAACCCTGTTGAGTCTTGGCTTTACACAAACCATGATCCATATAGACAGATTTAAAAGTAGAGGCACAGAGTTTGTAAAATTGCATCATGACTTGAATTAGGCACATTATATAAACCGAGGCATCGAAACAAGCCTTAAGGATTTTGTGATAGTGGCTTTTCATAGGACAGGGGTCCCCAACCTTTGCAACTTTAAGTCTGAAGGACTTCAGCTCCCAGAATTCTCCAGCCAGCTTTGCTGATTAGCCATGCGGCACTAAATACACTAAATACAAACTAAGCCCCTTTTGGCCGGAAAGACAGATGGATGGGGCCTGTTATGGGACTGGTTTCGATCTCCCCATCCATAAGACGCTGGATTATCTGACTTTACCCCCCATCCTGAAGAATATCCTTGCACTTAGCCACTTTATTTGCTTTTCGGACTTGTGTTTTTGCCTTCCTGGACTTGGACTACCTCTGAGGTTTTTATCATGTACTCTAGGCGCGACCTCCTTGGCCTGCGGGAGTCTCCCCTCTCGCAGGCCTGGCCCTCCTGTCTAACACGGGCCCACCTCAATGATGGATTGATTATTCCTGAGAGGTGGGCGAAGCGCAGGTTGAGGGGGTTTTTAGGGAGGTTTTTAATTCGGTTTTTAGGGGGTTCCAGGGAGGAGGGTAAAAATAGTCCAGGGAGGGGACAGCAAGTGAGGCCGGCGGGCGGAAGTAGGGAAAGGGAGGAAGGGGGGGGTCATTTCCACGGTGGCTTTTTCCATCGACTCGGTCTTCGGGAGGGGCAGGGGCGGAGGGAGACAAAATGGTCATCATCAGTTGGAAGACCGTGGCCGCTGGACTCAGGCGGTCACGTGCTCCAACTCTCCGCTCTCCCATCGCAGACTAGGTGGGCAGGAATCACAGACCCGGGGCCCTAGGCTGATGTTGTGCAACGCCAGGTCCGTGGTTCAAAAAGCCCCCATCATCTGTGACCTTGTGTCAGAGGGGGACCCGGACCTGGTGGGTATAACGGAAACCTGGTTGGGCCACGAAGGGGGTGTACCCCTCGTGGACATGTGCCCACCAGGTTACCACGCCTTCCATCAGCCTAGGGCCCTAGGGAGGGGTGGGGGAGTGGCGATTATGGTTAAGGAAGGTCTCGAGCCGAAGGAGACCACAGTCCCTCAGACAACCGGGTGTGAATCTCTCTGCGTGAGATGGGGCCTAGGGAGGCAGTTGGGCGTGTTAGTTGTATACCTGGCTCCTCGCTATGCAACAACAGCCCTGCCTGAGCTCCTAGAGGTGATAGCCGAGGCGGCAGTTGAGACCCCCAGACTAGTAGTCATGGGGGACTTTAACTTGCCGTCGGCGGGCGAAGCCTCTGGAGCAGCTCGGGAGTTCATGGCTTCCATGACGGCCATGGACCTGACCCAGGTAGTTTTAGGCCCTACTCACGAGGGGGGAAACACGCTGGATTTGATCTTTGTCTCGGGACAGTGGAGTTGTGATCTGGGAATAGGGGATCTAGCCATCACTCCCTTGTCATGGACAGATCACGCTCTCCTTCGGTTGGACTTTCCAATCGCTTCACCTCACCGCGGGGAGGTGGAACCGGATACTCCTATATGGTTCCGCCCCAGGCTTCTAATGGACCCGGAAAGGTTCCAGAGGGAGCTTGGGCCAATTCCTGTGACCCTGCCTCACGACTCAACTGAGGACCTAGTGGCCGCATGGTTAAGTGCGGCTGCAGGAGCCTTGGACCGAGTTGCGCCCTTGCGGCCTCTCTTGCAGCGACGAATCACCCAGGCTCCCTGGTTTACTGAGGAGCTTCGGGGGATGAAGCGCCACAAGAGACGCCTAGAGAGCAGATGGAGATCCTCTTGCTCCGAAGCCGACCGAACACTAGTGAGAACCCATATTAGGGCTTACTTAGTGGCGATAAGGGTGGCCAAGCATGAGTATTGTGCCACCCTTATTGCATCCGCAGATAACCGCCCTGCCGCCCTGTTTGGGGTGACCCGCTCCCTCCTTCATCAGAGGCCGCGGGAAGCCCCTTTGCAAGGGCGAGCAGAGGAATTTGGGATTTATCTGCAGGAGAAAATCACTCGGATTCGGAATGAGCTACCCTCCATCGCCAGTGGTCCTGTGAGACTGTCTGAGACTAGTCTTGAGGCTCCTTCTTGGGAGGAGTTTGACTTTGTTACCACTGAGGATATGGACAGGTTGTCAAGGAAACTTAGGGCGACCACATGTTTATTTTAGTTTTAGTTTAACGGGTTTTAGCACAGGAATACATTTAATTTGTTTTTATATTATGTATTTATATTTGTATTTATTGTTTTTACTTTCGCTGTGCACCGCCCTGAGTCCCTGTGGGGAGAGGGAGCGGTTTACAAATTAAATTTGAATTGAATTGAATTGAATATTGGACCCGTGTCCCTCCTGGCTTGTACTGGCATCCTGGGAGATGACACGAGGCTGGCTCCAGGGCATTGTCAATGCATCTTTGAGTGAGGGGTCCTTGCCTGCCATCTTGAAAGAGGCGGTAGTGAGGCCCCTCCTCAAGAAGCCGTCCCTGGACCCAGCATTATTAGAGAACTATCGTCCGGTCTCCAACCTTCACTTTTTGGTGAAGGTTGTTGAGAGTGTGGTAGCCCAACAGTTTCCGCGACACCTGGAGGAAGTTGATTATCTAGACCCGCGCCAGTCCGGCTTCCGACCCGGTCACAGCACCGAGACGGCATTGGTCGCGTTGGTTGATGATCTCTGGAGGGTGCGGGATAGAGGTTATTCCTCTATCCTAGTCCTATTAGACCTCTCGGTGGCTTTTGATACCATCGACCATGGTATCCTATTGCACCGACTGGGGGGGTTGGGGCTGGGAGGCACCGTTCTGCGGTGGTTCTCGTCCTACCTCTCTGGTCAGTCGCAATATGTGTTGACGGGAGGGCAGAGGTCGACCTCGAGGCCTCTCTTATGTGGGGTTCCTCAGGGGTCGGTCCTCTTGCCCCTCCTTTTCAACACATATATGAAGCCGCTGGGTGAGATCATCCGTGGTTTTGGGGTGGAGTACCATCTGTACGCTGATGATACTCAGTTGTACATATCCACCCCAAACCACCCCATCGATGCCGCCGAAGTGCTGTCCCGGTGTTTGAAAGCCGTACGGATCTGGATGGGTGGTAACAAACTCAAGCTCAACCCTGCCAAGACTGAGTGGCTGTGGTTTCCGGCACCTCGGTTCAGCCAGATTACTCCAACTCTGGCCATTGGGGGCGAAACACCGGCCCCCGTGGAGAGGGCGTGCAATTTGGGTGTCCTCCTGGATTCCCGGCTGTCCATGGAGGACCATGTGGCGGCCGTGGCCAGGGGGGCGTTTCATCAGGTACGCCTCATGCGCCAATTGCGCCCCTTACTGGACCGGGCTGCACTTCGCACAGTCACTCAAGCTCTCGTGACGTCCCGACTCGACTACTGTAATGCTCTCTACATGGGGCTTCCCTTGAGGTGCACTCGAAAGCTACAGCTAGTCCAAAACACAGCCGCGCAGGTGATTACTGGAGCCACTAGATGCTCCCATATAACACCGATCCTGCGCGAGCTGCATTGGCTTCCTGTGACCTTTTGGGTGCGCTTCAAGGTTTTGACGACCATCTTTAAAGCGCTCCATGGCTCGGGGCCTAGTTATATGCGAGACCGCCTCCTGCCCCATTCATCCCTTAGAACGATACGCTCCCACAGAGAGGGCCTTCTCAGGGTGCCATCGGCCGGACAATGCCGACTGGCGACACCCAGGGGAAGAGCCTTCTCTATGGCGGGTCCAGCCCTCTGGAATGACCTACCCCCTGAACTACGTACCATCACCGACCTCCGCCTCTTCCGCTAATGTCTTAAGACATATTTGTTTCAACAAGCCGGCCTAGCCTAACCTCCCATGGGGACTTTTAGGTAGTTTTAAATTGGGTTTTAAAATGTGGTTTTAGCGCAGGATAGGATTATTTAATAGTTTTTTAAATTATATTTATTGTATTTTGTATACTTTTTAAATTTCCTGTGCGCCGCCCTGGGTCCTCTGTGGAGAAGGGCGGGATATAAATTTAATAAAATAAATAAATAAATAAATAAAATTCAGACTTAAAGTTGCAAAGGTTGGGGACCCCTGTCATAGGATATATAGCCAGTACCATTTCAATATCCTGCCAGTTACAATTTCAACTACTATAGCTATTTCTGTTAATAAAGTGCACATTTGTCCAGTATCTCAAATTAGCTGAACAAATTTGTTGGAATGAGCACTATAACTCCACCATCACTCCCCCAACACACACACACACACACACACACACACACACACACACACACACACACACACACACACACAGACATACACGTCTTTATATAGCAAACGTCTTTTTTCAATGCTGTCAGATTATGGTAGATCATTTTCATTTTTTACACAATTTAACTATGAGATCTAGGGAAAGTCTTCAAGTACAGATAATGTAATGAATATGAAACTGTCAGCATATGTCTTACTTTATTTTTAAAGCCTCCTCTTTTGATCCCATTAGTATAATTGGTTTATATAATTTCAAATACGCGCAATATTTCATTTACTTAAAAAGATTCTACGTGTGAATGGAAAATGAATGTTTATTTTAAGAGACTGATTATAATGTTTTCTGAATAGAAGAAAAGGAGAAAGTGAGGGGAAAAGGCAAGAAAAAATAGAGTAATTTGCTAAGACTCTTGCCATAATAACCTTTAACGAGTAGAAATAAAACGATCGGCCATACTGAAAATGAAATGTATATGCTATCATTACTGTTAACTAACTATGGTAGGCTGATTTCTATGTGAAAATAAGATTTCTGAATACCTTGGAATAACTAGGAATAATCAAAAATGTCTGGAATATAATTTGTTAAATAAAAATACAGGCTTTCTTTTTAAAATTAGGAAATGTTGTCCTGGGCCTTTAGTGGAATATTTAAAATACTTGATCTGATTAATCCTCTACAATGCTTCCTCAAATATCACTAACCTGCACAAAAATAAGTCAATAAATATGATGTTGTTGCTGTATCCACTTAGTTTAGGAGTTTGATGATGGATCTTGTAAGAGCTGTCATTTCATCTCTTTACTGCTACTTTAAGAACAGGAGAAACTCTACCGATAGCTAGAGGGAGTGAGCTATCTCAGCAGAATTTTAATAACTTAAAATGACGGATCATTCTTAATTATTTGTTATTATATGAGGATAAGTAATCTTCCATACCAAAGGTCTGACAGTTCTTTGCATTATAGATTATCTTGCTTACTTCCCAATAAGAGTAAATCTCAGGTTCATGAGGCTTGGTACATGTATTGCAGTGGATTAATTTACTGAGAATAATTCTGTGTTTTGTCAAAATTGGGCAGCTTGAACGCTCCCACTTTTCATTGCGGATTAATCCTTATTTGGAAGTGAGAACAAACATGTATTACTCTTTTGATATTTTATATGTCTTCCAAGAAATACGGTGCGCAATTAGACTCTTCTGGGAAATTTAATGCACCCTATTTTATGGCAGAAGGACTTTGTAGAAACATCTGATTTCTAACATAAGTCTGTTCTGGATGAGAACATTGACAACTGGAAGAGAAGGCTTTAGGATTTTATTTTAAAAGAGGCATGTGGGAGTTTGCCTACCTTAATCTATGTGTCTCCAAAGTTCACAGCAATTCAGCCAGGCTGTATATTGTTCAAAGAGACAAATGTGTAACTATACAATTCCTTCTGTTTGCAGTTAAGAATAATAGATGAGCAATGGAAACCGTTCTCCTTCTCCCATTACAGCCACTGCCCAATTCTGATCTTACTTAAGAACTTAAATCATAAAAGTTATAAACTTTATTCTAGAATATTCAAAACCATGTTGCATGATATATTTAGAATATAGCTTTTTTTCACTTTCAGTTTTAAGAAGAGATTGGACAGCCATTTGTACAAATGGCTGTCCAATCTCTTCTTAAAACTGAAAGTGATGGAGCACTTACACTTTCTGGAGGCAAGTCAAGTCAAGTCATTCCATTCAATTATTGTATAATACTGATTCTATTTTTTTAGTCCCTATTTCATTTTGTTATGCTAAAAGTGTTTTCAGGGCTAAGAGTTAAAGCTTTTTTTGTATGTCCTTTCTGCTTTTTGGAGTTTTTGCAGTTCAGATCTATAAACCTAATGATGTCAAAATACAATTCTATTTTAAGAAACATGCTGTGGACATAGTATACTTGGACTTCAGCAAGGCATTCAACAAAGTACACAACATCCTACTTCTCAGTAAACTAGAAAAATATGGGACAGACAGCATCACTACTAGATGTATTTGTAACTGGCGGGCAAATCATACTCAAGTACTCATTAATGGTACATCTACATGGAGGGAAGTAAGCAGTGGGGTACTGCAAATTTCCTTCTTAGGCCCCATTTTCAATAGCTTCATAAATGACTTAGATGAGAGAATAGAAAGGGAACTCATCAAATTTTCAGATGACACTAAGCTGGCAGGACTAGCCAACATCCCAGAAGACAAGCTCAGGATCCAAAAAGATCTTGACAGTCTTGAACAATGGGCCTTATCCAACATCATGATATTTAATGTGGTGAAAAGCAAGGTTCAAAAACAATAAATGTGAGAGGGACCTTGGAGTCATAGTGGATGCTCACTTAAACATGGGCCAGCACTGTGAGGCAGTAGACACCCCCCCCAAAAAAAAATAATGCTTAATACTAATACAATTGGTTGTATAAACAGAGGCATAGAATCAAAATCATGTGAAGTATTAGTACCATTTTATAAATCTTTAGTAAGATCACACTTGAAATACTACATCCAGTTTTGGTCACCACATTTACAAAAAACATGTTCAGACTTTGGAAAAAGTGCAAAGAAGAATATCTAAGATAATTAAGTGCTTGGAAATAAAACATACGAAGCACAGCTACAGGAATTGGGTATGGACAGTTTAGAGAAAAGAAGGACTAGCAAGAACATGATAGCAGTATTTCAGTATTTAAGGGGCTGCCACAATGAAGAAGGAGTCAATTTATTGTCTAAAGCACCAGAAAGCAAGACAAGCAACAATCTGGAATTAATGAGAAATGGGTGTTGGTCCACACACCTTAACGTTGCTGAGGTTGAGAAGCACTAATTTCAGCTTTCTTGTAGTTAATATTTATAAGTGTAAATGCCATCTTTGTGCTTTTTACTCCTGGGAAAACAAGTGGATGAAGGAACTTTCTCTATGGATTTTTGTGAATAATCTGTGTGTGAGGGAGAAGGGGAGATAAAGCTATGGATGACTTTCAAAATTTTAGATTATAAAATCTGGTAATAAAAAAAGAAAAATATCATGCTCTTGTTTTCCCCTTTTCTCTAGCTTTTGGATTTTATTTTGACACACCTTCTGGGAGGTAGACTCAAGGAAAATAATTTTCATTCCCTTATTCAGGATTAATTCCAGATGGATTCTGTGGGACTCATAAATATGTAGAAGTCTGCAGCATTCATTCTGATCCAGAGGCAACGTAGCACTAGTGTATAGATAGTTATTGTTGTTGTTCATTTTGGTTATGTGTGAAATAGATTAGTGGTTTTCAAACATTTTATCTCAGCCTCCTTTTTAAAATGATTGAGTACCTCACAAAATCACTTTGGTTTATGTGAGTCACTTCTACTAATATTTACTGTATTAGAGATTAAAACTGAGACATTTAAAATATTTATTTGATTTCACAGACCTCCTTTATAGACCCCAGAGATATCCAGAGGTTCCCAGATTATACTTTGAGAACTACTGTTAAAAACAAATCAAAATATATGGCTAAATGGGTTATTAGGCCATATATGGGAACTTGAAAGTAATGCAAAACTCATTTAAAAAAAAAACAAAAAAACCTAGTTCTTCATTACATTCTGAAAATGGCTCTTGCATTATTTTAATTTTATATTGAACTTGGACAAAATGTTTTTGCATCCACACACAAAAAAAGGCAAAACTTCAATTGTACCATCACTCTCAACTTTTTTGCCATACATTGTAGACACTCCTAGTAACACAACTGCAAATATTTAATAATGCTTCCCTACAAAGTAAAATTCTTATATTTTATTTTAATTAAGTTGGACACTCCTTGTAACACAATTGCAAATATTTAATAATGCTTCCCTAAAAAGTAAAATTCCTATATTTTATTTAAATTAAATTGACTATACTTTAGACCTACACAGGTATAACATAACTTGTATCACAGCGAATTTAGAGAAACACAGGACAGCTAAGTTGGTTTGAAATCAATCAGTATGATTTAAAAAAAAAACATGTAAAAACTGATCATGTTTAGAACTGAGGAGAAAGTTAGGACAATTAATCAGTGAAACAGCTTGCCTCCAGAAGTTGTGAATGCCCCAACACTGCAAGTCTTCAAGAAGATGTTGGATAGCCATTTGTCTGAAACGGTATAGGGTTTCCTGCCTAGGCAGGGAGTTGGACTAGATGACCTCCAAGGTCCCTTCCAACTCTGCTATTGTATTGTATTGTATGTCATATAGACGTGTCAAACTCAAGGCTTGTGGACCACATCCAGTTTGCAATGCATTTAGATCTTGCCCATGGGGCCTCCCTGGAGACAGTAAGGGACTGGCCCCTGCAGCCTTGGCCCTGCTCCCCCCAACCTGGCTGGGCACTCCTCCTGGGCCTCTGCACCCCACCCCTTTCTCAACAGCCCCCTCCCCCAAATAAGCTTGGAACCTCACTTTCTTTTCTCCTGCCAGCTGCTCCAGCCCCTTTCCTGCTGATGCCTCCATGGGGCAAATGGATGCATTGACAGCCACCTTTGTCCCTCATCACCGCTGGGCAGCCAGCCTACCTGCCTGCTTCTTTACTCTCTCCCTGAGGAGCCAAGGCCACTGGGGGGGGGGGCAGAATGAAAAGGAGGAAGAGGAGGATGAACAGTTGGCTGAGGCATCTGAGCCCAGCTCCTGCACGGCTTGTGGCACTAATGCTGGCATTGCTGCTGGGTCCCTGAAAAGGGGAGTAGGAGAAACAGAGGTTTCTGTGAGTTTTTCTCCTTCCCTGTCTTGGGGATGGTAGTAGGTGGGGAGAGCTATTTGAATTTGAATTTGAATTTATTCACATTTATATACCGCCCTATCTCCCTTGCGGGACTCAGGGCAGTGCACAGGCAATAATAAAATGCTGTAGACAATAAATACAATAAAAGTATCTTAAAAATAAATTAAACTAAGAAACCTGTGCTAAAATTACAATAGAAACCCCTACTAAAACCAAGATTAAAACTATTTAAAAACTATGTCAGGCCGGCCGCATAGAATAAGTGTGTTTTCAATGCCTGGCGGAAGAGGCGCAGGTCCGTGATTGTATGCAGGTCAGGGGGTAGGTCATTCCAGATGGCGGGGGCTGCCACAGAGAAGGCTCCCCCCTGGGAGTCGCCAGATGGCATTGTCCGGCAGACGGCACCCTAAGGTGCTATTGCCCCTTAAGTGCTATTACCCCTTAACCTCTTCCACCTCCATGGAGCACTTGGCTCCCTAGGTGGTTCTGCTGTGGGGATTCAACTGCTGGACTGTGCTTGCAGCAGAGGCATCAATGGAGAGCCTAGGCCCCCATCCAGACCACGCTCCAGCCTTCATTCACCAGCCGCCTCCATCTGCCAGCCTGCCCCAGGCTAGTCGCCTCCAGATGTGGTCTGTTGGGCTACAGATTTATTTTCTTTCCCCCGCCCATGAGCAGCAAAGCAGACTTTCAGTGGAGGTATTCTTAACCACTTTCTATGTTTATATTGCAAAATAAAATGGCCTCTCCAGGCAGCTGGCTGTGCACATGTCTTGCTCTACCAACTTTTCTTCTCCATTTTTTAGGATACCAAACATGAAATACCTTCCTGCATTTGAATGCTAAATAAATAATTTAGATTGTTTTCCACCCCCAGGAAGAAATATTTACATTTTTTATTGGATATGTTTATCTTTTAATTATTATTACTATTATGTATGTAGCAATCCTTATAAATTATAGATATAAATTTATATTGCATTGACTTCACTGTTGGGGGGAAAAAGGATGAATGCCTCTCAGTGAAAGGTGTAGGAAAGAAAATATCTAGAAGAATCCAGTGCAATATCATACTAGCAATATTAGGCAATTTTGACATCCTCTTTCTTTCTGTGTTTCTCTATATGCGTACAATACTGTACATTTACTGTATATTGCAAGTTTTCTTCAAATGCTCATAGCAGCACACATAATTTGCACCACTTCCATTTTATTCTTACAATTATGTTACCTGAAGGAGGGGTTTCAAACTGGCGGCCCATAAGCATGTGCAGGCTGCACCCACCCCAGCTCCACAAAGGCA
Organism: Rhabdophis nuchalis; assembly: GCA_039707465.1. Lineage (NCBI taxonomy): Eukaryota > Metazoa > Chordata > Lepidosauria > Squamata > Natricidae > Rhabdophis > Rhabdophis nuchalis. The sequence goes on along the minus strand of CM077651.1, from coordinate 42,624,515 downwards.
AAAATGTTGTGATATGTCACATGATGTCACATGATGTGATAGAGTTTGAAACCCATGCTTTAGAGCAGGGGTCTCCAACCTTTGCAACTTTAAATCTGAAGGACTTCAACTCCCAGATTTCTCCAGCCAGCAAAGCTGGCTGGAGAATTCTGGGAGCTGAAGTCCTTCAGACTTAAAGTTGCAAAGGTTGGAGACCCCTGATTTATATAGTTGACGTAATCTATTTCACAAGTTATCTGCTTGCATTTATTTATTTATTTATTTACTTTCTATAGCCATCCGTCTCCAGGAGTGACTCTTTAGCTAAGCAACAGGGATTTGCTTCCAATCAGAAGTCAGCGGAGGAATCAGATTACAATTAGGAAGAGTGCAAGAGTTGCCTCAGGTGGCAGATGCCGCAGATTATGGAAGTGAACAGAGCAGGGAGCACTACCAAAGCCTCTTGTACTCAGACGTGGTGATATGTATACATAGAATGGTTGAATGTCTCAATATTTTCAAAAGGCAACTGGACTTTCTTCATTTTTCGTTGAAGTCTTCCACTTCTTATCCAAGAGGCTTCTTCAGAAAAAGAAACATCCTTAAGGGAAAACAAAGAAAGTCCAGCAATCTTTTGAAAAAAACACCTTTGAGATAACCATGATGACCTGGATGACTGACAATTTCCATAGACATTTAGAATGGTTGAATGTAATCTTATATTTATTGTAACATAATGTCTTGGCAAACAAAACCAACATTCTAATCACTATCTTCTTCCATAATTAAATACATTGCACCTTGTACCTTTTCATGTCTATGCTAGACTTATGCTGTTAATATTCAGAGATGGGTTTCTACCAGTTCGCACCAGTTCGGGCCAACCGGTATGGGTAATTTGACCTTGGTCGCAGAACCAGCAGCAACCCAGGCTGGACACACTCCCAAACCAGTTCCCCAGTTGCTGTGCCATTGCCGGCATGTTTTTTAGTATTTTTTCATGTTTCATGTTTGCACATGCGCAGAATAATTTACAGTGAAATGTGCATGCACGTGGAAACCAAACCAGTAGCAACATCGGTAGGAACCCACCCCTGTTAATGTTATACTGTTCACAAACATGTTATGTGACTATGCAGTTTTGTGTATAAATAAAGGAACTACTAGATTATCAGAAACAGTTCTGAACAAGAAGTATGCTTATTCTGGATTCAGCTCATATGCTTACTATAAAGTGTAATAATTGTATTAAATATAATATTTGTCATATTTCCAATGTAATTGTACACAAAATATGCATTTGTTGGAAATATGACACCTGACTACAGTAATGTTTCTTCAACTTATCTAGCTTCTCATTTGAATTAATTCTCCATGAATCTTCCTCTCTGGGGTCCCTATCCAGCTTTTCCTGACAGCATGCCAATTCTCCATAGTAACACACCATCTGTCATATTATTAATCCAACATTTTGCATACAAAATCAAAGTCAAAAAGTTTCCAGGATCAATCTCATTCAATATCTTATCATACTAGCTTTCCTTAATAGCTATAATTTAATTTCTCAAGCAATAACTTAGACAGTTTTTGCCATGCTTTTGTAAGCTTGTAATTTTTCCACAATTTCAGTGCGAAAATGAATAGAATAAATTGCCAAATATAAATTATAATACAAATATGTTAATTTGGGTTCTGAAACATTTGTCATTTTACTTATCAGAACAAGACTTCACCAAACATGCTTAAAGTAGAGAAATACAGCAATATATAATTAGTCACAGTGGTCTCTTATTTCATTCACTGTAATTCTGTAAATAGTGATGCCCATAGCCCATAATTCAGTTATATGAAACTTTTCCAATTCAGGAATTGAACCTGGAATTTAAATGGATGTTTTTGTAGTTTCTGACGTTTTTACTTTTCAAAATAGAATGTTCTAATGGTGCAATATGGGTTTATGGGACAGACTTAATCCCTATATTACACTTTTATACAATAATTCCATCAATTGTCATTTTTTTCTGCTTGCTATGTGTCAGTCTCATTAAGTAGATCAAAACAGGAAATCATTTCCACAGGAAGTTTAAAATTATTTTTAATGAAATTAGCTACAATGATAGAAACTTACAAATCTGATTGCCCTTTATCCTCTTCCATTTATACTTTGTGGAATCTATTCATAATAGTGTAGATGCAAAAGCTTTTAATGTAAAATCTGCCTGATATTACCACCCAAGACTATGTTCTTACTTTATTAATGACATCCACATTTCCTTTTTAATGGAAAGCAATCTAAAAAATCTCTTTATTTATTAGGTAATGAAAAATGTTGTTTTAATTATAATTTAACAATATTAAAATACCCCCCGCCACACACATACATATAACTTCCATGGAACAAATATGATGTCTGAGATATATGCATATCTAAATATGCTGTAGGATAATGGTTCTCAACCTGTGGTCTGTGGACCCCTGGGGGTGGGGCTGTCACAGGAGCTCTGCCAAGGCTTGAAGAAATGTTATGATTTAAATCTTGAGTTAAGTCTTGGTGGTTTGTGGCCATGGTCTGTGGCCATAAAAGCTTTTTAAAGGGGTTCATGGTGAAGAAAAGGTTGAGAACCACTGCTATAGGCCTTTGCTTCCTATTTCTCAATGCAACGCTTACTGTATATGAATAGACAAGCATCTCTTGAAATTCATTCAAAGTTTACAAAATTATCTATGCAGATAGTCTCATTGTAAACAAATATACTTGTGCTTGTCTGTAGTTGCCGATAGCTGAAATGTTTCCCCTCATTGCTGACTGCTGAGAAACAAAGGAAGCCAATAAAACATTGTCAATATCTTTTTAATACTGTTTATTTTTATATTCCTCATTTACCATCGAGGCCTCACCATTTTTGCCTAATGTTCTTTATCTAACTATTCATGTGAATGATGCTATATTTTCCACCATAAGTACAATAATTGCTGAAAAACCTATATATGGATAAACATGTATTCTTATTTGCTCTCCCCTTCACCCCAAGAACCCTTATGCATATGGAAAAGCGCATACTATCCAGAGACAAGGGAAGAAAAAGAATATGTAAAAGGCCACTAAGAATCCGCCAGAATGTTACCATATATGCCTTAGGAAATTCTCCTGCTGTCCAGAGGTGGGTGTCACATAATATAACAACTGGTTCACCCAGAACTGAAAATGTGAGTGCGCATACACCTCCACGCATGTGCATCGTGGCAACAAAAACATGGTGATTATATAGGATGGGATAGTGCAGGGGTGAATGGGACCAGCCGCTGCTCAGAACTACCAGTTCATCCCAACTGGTCCAAACCAGCAGCCACCACTTCTGCTGCAGTCCCAAAGTTCAACCTATACAGCCATTATTCATGGATTGACTTCTGTGTTAGGGGATGAGAGTTTTGCAACTCTGTATGTCATATCCTAATGTAAGAATTAATATGAATTTCTTCCCTGACTAAATCATTTAAAGAGATTGTTTTCTTTCCTATATCACTTGTGTAAAACTGTGCAGAAACTTCAATGTGTACGCTCAGCTGCAAAATGACAGTTTTCACTGTTAAATCATCCTCATCATCAACTAGAAGTTTCTTTTCCCCTGCCTGAATTATTGCATTCTGTGCAAAAGGGCATGACTTACAGTAGTTTTACAGAAGTAGTTTGATAATATGATTTTCACTCTTTTTTTTTACTTCTTCTCTAATCATATGATAAAAGAAGAGCAAAATAAAATTCTCATTATGTGAATTATTTCAAATGAGAAAAGTGGGATTCATGTCAGATTCACATTAAAACATATGCAAATTAATACTTTTAGCCTATAGTTAAATATATCAAAGAATTCTGGTGTGCTCAGGCAGTAATCATTGCTTGTAAAATTGAAATGGAGACTGTTTCAATTCTCTGAAGACTAGAAATATTTGATCAAGCCAATCTAATCCAATATTCTGTTCCCACAGACACTAAGCAGTTGCCCCTGGGAGTCCCACAAATATTTCAGCAGCATAAGGAATTTGTTATGGTGTACAGCATGATATTTGTGTACTTTTACTCTGGCTACTCTTAGTTTTCTCCATGAATGCATTCAGTGTTCTTATTAAGCCATCAAAATTGCTGATCAATATCAACATGAAAGCAAATTTCACTACTCAGACCCCATCACTTCAATTTTTCCTGCAAAAAATTGTTACAATTATTTAATCATTTTGTATCATAAAAGGACAACAAGCTGCCCTTTATTGTTTATTTACCATTGAAGCTTTGTTTGATTAACAGGGGGGAAAGCATTGTTGCCAACTTTGATGAAAACAATTGTACTTTCTTTTGTGGACTTTCCCCCAGCCCAAATTTTTACTGACCTATCCAGTACAATTCTTCAAAATCCTTTGTAGAGTCACATTTCCCAAGATTTAATTCCGTTTCTTTGCTATGGATAAATTCTTAGGAACAAGTTTCTATTCTTTTTCATTTTACTTTCTCAAAGACTATTATATTTCATAATATCTTCATTATAGTATATTACGTTAATGATTAAATAATTATACTGATAAGATATAAATGTATCCATACCAAACCAGAAGAGCAACCAAGATGATTAGGGGACTGGAGGCTAAAACATATGATGAACGGTTGCAGGAGCTGGGTATGTCTAGTTTGATGAAGAGAAGGACCAGGGGAGACATGATAGCAGTGTTCCGATATCTCAGAGGGTGCCACAAAGAAGAGGTAGTCAAGCTATTCTCCAAGGCACCTGGGGGCAGGACAAGAAGCAATGGGTGGAAACTAATCAAGGAGAGAAGCAACTTAGAACTGAGGAGAATTTCCTGACAGCTAGAACAATTCATCAGTGGAACAATTTGCCTCCAGAAGTTGTGAATGCTCCAACCCTGGAAGTCTTTAAGAAGATGTTAGATAGCCATTTGTCTGAAATGGTATAAGGTTCCTGCCCACGCAGGGGGTTGGACTAGAAGACCTACAAGGTCCCTTCCAACTCTGCTATTGTAAACCAAATAATTTGATCAACTTGGGTTTGCAACAGAAATCATCAATGGTTTTTTTTCTGGGAGGGGGTGATTTGTAAAGCAGTTAGATATATTAATATTCCATGTTGCGTATAAGATGTGTTTTATTCTTGAACTCAAACCAATTGTCTTTTTATTCCTAATATGAATCTGTCTCAACATTTTATTTTATTCCTTACCTACAGTGCATCACATTTTGCTGAAGAGTGTGGGAGCAACACAATCACGGAGGTGAGTTCGATCACACATTTATTCCAGATTTTAGTTACTAAGCTGGAATCTTTCTCAGACATACACATTTCAACATTCCATTGTTTAGAAAGTACACATTAAATGCATTTTATTCATGCTGAAACTTTAAATTCTGGAGATATACCTTTTGCTGTGTAGGACTATGATCAAGATTAGATCTACGCTTTCTGATTTGTCCATCAACAGTACAGACCATCCACAATTTCTTGAGTGTAGGAACAGTCAATGTTTTCTGTTACCACACCTAGGCCATCAAAAATAATAATAAGAAGAAGAATGCTTCCCCAACTGTATTTTGAAGCTCCGTTTCAAGGGAACTGTTTTCTACTCTGAGGTATCATAGCAACATCCTCAGATCTATTTGTCTGAGGTGCCTGACATGCTCCCTTCAAAGATGGAAGGTCTTGTTTAGCCATATGATTCTGTTGGCCTGCCTTCTAACGTAGGTCTGCTACTGGGCATCCTTTTGGTTTTGGTCCAGAATGGTGAAATAAACTCTCCTTTGCCCCAAAGGTGCTTTTTCAAGAGGCAATTGGACTTTCTTGTTTTTCTTAGAAGACATTTTGCTTCTCATCCAAGAAACGTCTTCAGCTGTGACTGAATGGTGGGTGAATGGGAGGATTTATACTATCTCTTTAATAACTATATTTGGACAACCATGACCTGAATGACTGAGAATCTCCATAGATTCTTCCCCATTCTTTGCTTTCTTTTTGTTATTATTCCCCTATGAAATATTTAAATTGCAACATGAGCACATAGGAAAAAAGCTGCAATGAATGCCATGACTTTGCTTATATCAGGAGTGTCAAACTCACGTCGTCACAGCAGTGTCACATGACATATCAGGACTTTTTCCCCCTTCGCTAAACCGGGCTTGGGCATGGCAAGCATTTGACGCATCCGGCCCATGGACCAGCAGTTTGACAGCCCTGGCTTATATGAATTGAAGTTATCCCTTGCTACAAAGTCTCTATGGACAGAATGTAGGCATGACAGGACAACCTGTTCTCTCTCCCTCTCCTCCTCTCCCTCCCCCCCACTCTCTTTAAAGTTTTTATTTTTAAAATGCACATCAACATCAATATATGAACAGTGCGGCATCTGCGTATCATTCATTTTAGGATAAGTGGCAATAAAGATATTAATAATATTTGTTACATTAATCAAACTGATGAAATGCTAGTATTGATATACATGTTTGTTTTAAAGTAGTTATTCAATATTTCAGCGTTCCATTTTAATGCCAATCACAATATTATTTCAGCTTACATAGTAATGCCATCTTTCAACCTCTAATCTTTCCCTCTAGTTATTGTTTTTAATCTTTTATATACAAAATATGTATGCTAATATTGCCCCTATTTCTTATTTCTAATAATCTGGCTTCTAGTCAGGTCATCATTGCTGATCCTAATGTTGATACACATGTTTATATTAAGATATAGTCCTTTATTATTTAATTATTCAATGTTTCAATGCACCATACTAGTACCAATCACCATATTATTTCAACATGCTTAATAATATTATCTTTCAACCTCTAATCTTTCTATCTAGCTATTACTTTATATAGGAGTATGTATTCTTATTTCTACTTCTATTCTAGTTTTTAATCATGCCATCATTATAATAAAAAGAAAAAATGGAAAAATATTTCCTTCCTACCTATCATCTCTTGCCCGTTTTAATACTTTCAATTCTTTTTCGTATTTTGCTTGCTTCCCATACTCCTCTCTTGGATCCTTATTTCTATCTACATCTGTGTCTTAACCTGTTCTCTTTTCATTGATGCTTATAGCATTAGAGCAAACATGAGACAATAAGGATGTATTATTATCAAAGGAAAGAACATGAGAAGGTCTGTAATGATATCTTTGTCTGCAAAGCAAGGGAAATGAATTGAGTTACTGAGGAGGGGCTCGCTAGGGAAAGACAGACATTGGTTGATCTATGGCATAAAGGCCAGCAAGGAAGTCTTCCCCTCTTGGCATGGCTGACGAAAAGAAGAGGATTCAGCAATCATGTTTCATGAACAATTGGATTAACACAGGATAAATTATCTTAAATTGCAATGTAGAAATGCCCATAGCATCAATCCAGTATCCAATTTTGGTCCATTTTAAAGGGACAACTAGACAATCCCTGCTTTTAGTTATTGTTAACTCTAAATTACTGGACTACGTATATATCCAGAGCATACTGATGGCCTTTGATCTATGACCACAACTGAGTCTAAAATTTCTGTTGTTAAGTGAGACACTTGTTAAATGACTTTTGTCCAATTTTACAACCTTTCTTGCCATAGTTGTTAAGTGACTCACTACAGTTGTTAACTAAATAACATGGTTGTTAAGTGAATCTGGCTTCCCCATTGACTTTGCTTGTCAGAAGGTCACAAGACATAATCATAGAACCCTGGGATGCTGCAACCGTCATACATATGAACCAGTTGCCAAATAGCTGAAAGTTGATCACATGATCATGGGGATCCTGCAAGGGTCCTAAGAGTGAAAAAGATCATAAGTCACTTTTTTCAGTGCTGCTATAACTTCAAATGGTCACTACATGCAGTAAATTGCTGTAAGTCCAGGACTACCTGTACTGAAAACCAACTTCAATACAATACAATACAATAGCAGAGTTGGAAGGGACCTTGTAGGTCTTCTAGTCCAACCCCCTGCATGGGCAGGAACCTTATACCATTTCAGACAAATGGCTGTCTAACATCTTTTTAAAGACTTCCAGGGTTGGGGCATTCACAACTGCTGGAGGCAAGCTGTTCCAGAGGTTAATTGTTCTTACTGTCAGGAAATTTCTCCTTAATTCTAAGTTGCTTCTCTCCTTGGTTAGTTTCCACCCATTGCTTCTTGTCCTGCCCCCAGGTGCCTTGGAGAAAAGTTTGACTCCCTCTTCTTTGTGGCACCCTCTGAGATATCGGAACACTGCTATCATGTCTCCCCTGGTCCTTCTCTTCATCAAACTAGACATACCCAGCTCCTGCAGCCGTTCTTCATATGTCTTAGTCTCCAGTCCTCTAATCATCTTGGTTGCTCTTCTCTGCACTCTTTCCAGAGTCTCCACGTCTTTTCTACATCGTGGCGACCAAAACTGTATGCAGTATTCCAAGTGTGGCTTTACCAAGGCACTATACAGTGGCATTAACACTTCACGTGATCTAGATTCTATCCCTCTGTTGATGCAGCCTAGAACTGTGTTGGCTTTTTTGGCAGCTGCTGCACACTGCTGGCTCATATTTAAATGGTTGTCCACTAGGATTCCAAGATCCCTCTCACAGTTGCTACTATTGAGCAAGGTACCACCTATACTGTACTTGTGCATTTGGTTTTTCTTGCCTATATGTAGGACCTTACTTTTTTCACAATTGAATTTCATTTTATTAGACAGTGCCCAATGTTCAAGTTTGTCTAGATCCTTCTGTATCTTAAGCCTATCTTCTGGAGTGTTGGCTATTCCTGCCAGCTTGGTGTCGTCTGCGAATTTGATGAGTTCCCCATTTATCCCCTCATCCAAATCGTTGATGAAGATGTTAAAGAGTACTGGGCCTAAAACAGAGCCTTGGGGGACTCCACTGCATACTTCCTTCCATGTAGATGCAGTTCCATTGAGGACTACACGTTGAGTGCGGTTCAAAAGCAACTCAGATAACAAATTGATAAAACTAGTGTAGATGGCTGTTGTAAGACCTCTCCCTAGCCAGCTCAGCAAATAAAAGCTGAGGCATGGTTATAAAAGCTGAGGCATGGTTATAAAAGCTGAGGCATGGTTATAAAAGCTGAGGCATGGTTATAAAAGCTGAGGCATGGTTATAAAAGCTGAGGTATGACCATTTTGGAGGTTTTGGTTTATTTAGGAAAATAAAACAGCTTGAAGCAGCCTAAGGCAAATAAAGATACTGTCCTCTAGCACAGGGGTCTCCAACCTTTGCAACTTTAAGTCTGAAGGACTTCAGCTCCCAGAATTCTCCAGCCAGCAAAGCTCTTAGCAGTAGGACTCACAAGGAAGAGCAGGGGAAGACCAGGAGCTGTAACAGAACTGGAGAAGAGTAAAATAGTAAACAGTGAGTAGGAGCTCCAAAGTGTTCATGGGTTCATTGCCTAGAGGCCTGTGTGATTGTGTTAACTTTCTGGGATTTTGGAATCCACTGACCTGGGTATATGTAAAAGAACATGTGACAATTAGTAAAAAAAAAAAAAAAGCTAAACTCAATTATAATATAAATGAATTCAGGTCACTGAACTGTCAAACAGCTGTCAAAATATAAATAAAATATTGTACAGTATATATTTTCTACCTGAAAGGTGATAATCTTCTTAATTATTAACAGACATTTTTTTCTGATTTCACACTATGAAAAATATTTTCTTTAAAAGGAAAAATTACATGTATGAGATTATCATTTATAGAATGACTTAATAAATAAGAAAATACTGTTTCCATTTAATTAGAGAGAAATAGAGGTCTGGCTTCTCTAAATAAAACGAATATACATTAGAAATAAGAATAGCAGTTTTGTGATTAAATGTTGCATTTTACTAAGATCTGGTAAATTAACTTCTGATTAATATTAAAATAGCACTAACTGTCTTATGCTTTAAGTTTTATATTTAATAGAGTAATTGTTACAAATTTTCTTTAAAAAATCATTCACTTATTCAAATGGCTATGGGTACATTAATATAATGGAATGATCACGATTTCAAAGTTAAAAAAGGAAGTACTTGCACTTTTGTGAAAACAATAGTAAACTAAAATAATTTGACCTGGTATTGCATAAGAACATTTCAGATGTTTTTGGAGCAAATATTGAAAAGTGCTTGAGGAGACTTGTGAAGCCACACTTTGCCACACTTGTCCTTTGTTGTTCTGGGCTTATATCCACATCATACATTATCTGAATCTCTCACAAGCTTCTGATTACAAGAATGTCATTTATGCATTTTTACAAGTTGTTCCAGGGTTTCCTCCTGCTGTTCCTCCTCCTCCAGGACTGGGATTCAGTGGACTTGGCAGGCTAGATTGTTCATCCACTCCGTTCTACTGGGTGATATTCAGTGGGGGGACTCACATTTTTTTTACTAACGGTTCTGTGGGTGTGGCTTGATGGGTGTGGCTTGGTGGGCATGGCAGTGGAAGGATGCTATAAAATCTCCATTCCCTCCCCACTCCAGGGGAAGGTTACTGCAGTGGAGGAGTGATCTGGGATTAGGGGATTTAACGGTTACCCCCCTGTCATGGACAGATCACTCTCTCCTTCGACTAGACTTCCCAACCGCTTCACCCCACTGTGGGGAGGCAGAACCGGAAATTCCACGATGGTTCCGCCCCAGGCTCCTGATGGACCCAGAGAGGTTCCAGATGGAGCTTGGGCCAATACCGGGGACCCTGACCCGTGACTCGACTGAGGACCTGGTGGCTGCCTGGAATAATGCAGCCACTGGGGCCCTGGACCGGGTTGCGCCCTTGTGGCCTCTCATGCGGCGCCGAACTGCCTTGGCTCCTTGGTTCTCCAAGGAGCTGAGGGCATTGAAGTGCCACAAGAGATGCCTAGAGGGCATTTGGAGATCCACTCGTGCTGAATCGGACTGAACACGTGCTAGGTCCCACTTGAGGACTTACCTCGTGGCGATAAGGGCGGCAAAACGCAATTATCTCGCCGCCCTTATCGCATCCGCAGATAACCGCCCTGCCGCACTGTTTAGAGTGACCCGCTCCCTTCTCCAACAGGGGTCACAGGAAGCTCCTTTGCAGGGTCATGCAGAGGAGTTTGGACAATATCTGCAGGATAAAGTCGCTCAGATCAGTTGGTCTCCAATGAGGTTGGTCTGGGCGGGCAATCCGAGGCAGGTCTTGAGACCGTTTTATGGGAAGAATTTGACTTTGTGACTCCAGACGACATGGACAGGTTGTTGGGATGACTGAACGCTACCACATGTTTATTGGACCCGTGTCCCTCCTGGCTGGTACTGGCCTCCCGGGAGGTCACACGAGGCTGGCTCCAGGAAATAGTGAACGCCTCTTTGAGTGAGGGTTCTCTTCCGGCCACCTTGAAAGAGGTGGTGGTGAGACCCCTCCTCAAGAAGCCTTCCCTGGACCCAGCATTGTTGGTTAATTACCGTCCGGTCTCCAACCTTAGCTTTCTTGCTAAAGTTGTAGAGAGTGTGGTAGCTCAACAGTTCTCCCGACACCTGGAGGAAACCGTCTATCTAGACCTGCGCCAGTCCGGCTTCTGTCCCGGGCACAGCACGGAGACGGCATTGGTCACATTGGTACATGATCTCTGGAGGGCCCAGGACAGGGGTTGTTCCTCTGTCCTGGTCCTATTAGACCTCTCAGCGGCTTTCGATACCATCGACCATGGTATCCTATTGCACCGGCTGGAGGAGTTGGGATTGGGAGGCACTGTACTGCAGTGGTTCTTTTCCTACCTCTCTGACCGGTAGCAATGTGTGTTGACAGGAGGGCAGAGATCGACCTCGAGGCCCCTTGTATGCGGGGTACCTCAGGGGTCGGTCCTCTCACCCCTCCTGTTTAACATCTATATGAAGCCGCTGGGTGAGATCATCCGTGGCTTTGGGGTAGAATACCATCAATACTCTGATGACACTCAGCTGTACATTTCTACCCCTGGCCACCCCAACGATGCCGTGGAAGTGCTGTCTCTGTGTCTGGAGGCCGTGCGGGTCTGGATGGGGAGGAACAAACTCAGACTCAACCTGTCCAAGACGGAGTGGCTGTGGTTTCCGGCATCTCGATATAGCCAGTTAACTCCATCGCTGGCTATCGGGGGCGAGCCATTAGCCGTCCTCCTGGATCCACGGCTGTCCTTGGACGACCATGTGACGGCCGTGGCCAGGGGGGCTTTCTATCAGGTTCACCTGATACGCCGCGGAAAGGGCTCGCAACCTGGCCGTCCTCCTGGATCCACGGCTGTCCTTGGACGACCATGTGACGGCCGTGGCCAGGGGGGCTTTCTATCAGGTTCACCTGATACGCCAGTTGCGCTCCTTTCTAGATCAGGATGCCCTACGCACGGTCACTCAAGCCCTCGTTATTTCCCGCCTGGACTACTGTAATGCTCTCTACATGGGCCTCCCCTTGAGGTGCACCCGGAGACTCCAGCTAATGCAGAATGCGGCCGCTCCCATGTAACACCTCTGCTGCGCGAGCTGCACTGCTGCCTGTGGTCTTCCGGGTGCGCTTCAAGGTGTTAGTAACCATCTTTAAAGCGCTCCATGGCACGGGTCCTGGTTACTTGAGAGACCGCCTCCTGCCACATACCTCCCTTTGACCTGTCCGTTCCCACAGAGTGGGCCTCCTCAGGGTGCCATCAGCCGGTCAATGCTGGCTGGCGACTCCCAGGGGAAGGGCCTTCTCTGTGGCGGGCCCGGCCCTCTGAAATGACCTGCCCCCCGATATCCGTACCATCACAGACCTACGCCTCTTCCGTCGGATGTTAAAAGCACATTTCTTTCATCTAGCCGGCCTGACATAGACTAAGGGCATAATTTTAAATTTTGATATTTATTGGTTTTAATTTTTACATTATCCAAATTTTAGCACAGTTTTAATAATTTAATTGTCTTTTATATTTTGTATGTGTTGTTGGGTTTTTATCTTTCTGTGCACCGCCCTGAGTCCCCCCAGGGAAAATAGGGTGGTATATAAATCGAAATAATAAATAATAAATAAATAAATAAATAAATAAATAAATAAATAAAAACCCCATTCTCTCCCGATCAGCTGGGACTCATGAGGCAGAGAATAGATGGGGGCGGGGCCAGCCAGAGATGGTATTTACTGGTTCTCCAAACTACACAAAATTTCTGCTACCAGTTCTCCAGAATTGATCAGAATCTGCTGAATATCACCTCTGGTTGATATCTTCCAGCAGCATGTCCTGACAACTTGAAATCTCCTTTCTCTGTTTTGTTATTGTTTTTGTATTACATATCTATGGTACAGTATATACGCGCCACTTTGTAGGTAGAAGATAGCATGTTCTTTTCTGCATACATGCTCTTTGTCTTCTGCTGAGTCATCTTCGTTCATGAAAAGTGTAGGCTTCCCTGGTCTGTATCTTCAGGATTTAACAACTGTAGTCTAGATAATACATATCCTGAGGTTTCACTAGGGACTGTTTTTTGACAGCTTTTATCATGGACGCTCATGTTCTAATTCTTGCTACTTTTCTATATTACCCATATTTTTGTCTTTTAGGTTTAGGTTTAGGTTTATTGGTTTTTTATACCACCCTACTCCCGAAGGACTCAGGGCGGTGTACAGTCAAAATAAAAACAAATATATAAAAGTTAAAAAAAGCTTTTAAAAGGCATAATTAAAAGACATCATTAAAATATTGGTCAAAACGTGGGAAAAAACCCAAACTAACCCTAATTAAAATAATAAAAATTTAAATTTAAAAATTTAAAAACATGCTTTATGCCAGCCCGGCTTGTTGGAAGAAAAAGGTTTTGAGATCACGACTGAAGGTGCGTAAGTCAGGGATAGTTCTTAATTCCGGGGGCAATTCGTTCCAGAGGGCAGGTGCTCCCACGGAGAAGGCTCTCCCACTGGGTGTCGCCAGTCGACATTGTCTAGCCTACGGCACCATGAGGAGACCCTCTCTATGGGAACGTACAGGCCGGTGGGAGGCTCTCGGTGGCAGAAGGTGATCTCATAGGTACCCAGGTCCTAAGCCATGGAGCACTTTAAAGATGCTAACCAACACCTTGAATCGCACCCGGAAAACCACCAGAAGCCAGCGCAGCTCGTGCAGGAGGAGTGTTACATGGGAGCGTTGCGTCGCCCCCCTAATTACCCGTGCGGCCGCATTCTGGACCAGTTGAAACCTCCGGGTGCTCTTCAAGGGGAGCCCCATGTAGAGAGCATTGAAGTAGAGAGCATTTTCTAGGTCTTTGGCACGTCATCACCCTAACATGCAGTTTGCATTTCCATTCATCTGTACCTTAGATGGACAGTATGAACTACATTAGACTGAATATCAATCATATATTTTATTAAGCTCATTGTTCATAATAATCATTAGAAAAGGTCATTTGCTAAAAAAAAGAGAGGTTACATTCCATTTGAATGTGGATTTTCTGTAGCTAAGCTAGTCTTTCTGTACCTTCAAAATATTCCCTCATAATAGAAGAGCCACAACCTATATATGGAGAATTCACTCATCACAACTTATGCTATGTAGTTCAGTATATGTAGTCCTCGACTTACAACTACAATCGAGGCCAACATTTCTGTTGCTTAATGAGATATTTGATAAGTGAGTTTTGTCCCATTTTTCAATCTTCTTTGCCACAGATGTTAAGTGAATTACTGTGGTTATTAAGTTGCTACCACCATTGTTAAGTGAATCTGGCTTCTCCATTGTTGTTGTAGCCTGCCATCTGCCAGTGGAGCTGGCAGCAGACTAGGATGATGATGGGGAGGAACTTGGGCCAGTTCTGGAGTCTGGGAAAGGCTTTGATGGATGTTTTGTGTCGGACACAGAGGTAGTTCCAGGGCCGTCTGAGATTTCCTAACTACCGGAGAGGCAGCTGCCTGTGGAAGCTGAGATAAATGGGGAGGAAGAATAGCTGGGGCCTGTTCCAGATGTGTGTATGCACAGAGCAGTTAGGAGAGGAGAACAACTGAGGACAAGGAGTCAACTCTGGAAGCAAGGCACAAATGGACGCTGAATGGCCCCTCCCTGGCTAGGGAATAAACAGAAGGAAAGGGGAGTGGTGGTTGTAGGAGACAACAGTTTGGATTTTAGAAGCTTTGGCTCATTGTGTTTTGTGCCTCAGAGACTGCTTGCCAGAACTTAATTTGCAGCTTTGTGACTGGAAGCTCCCAGCCTGGCAATTATCCAAGGGACTGATAAGGTTTGTAATTGCATTTAACCCTTTGAAGGATTATTGCCTGGACTT
Organism: Rhabdophis nuchalis; assembly: GCA_039707465.1. NCBI lineage: Eukaryota > Metazoa > Chordata > Lepidosauria > Squamata > Natricidae > Rhabdophis > Rhabdophis nuchalis. The sequence continues at coordinate 42,609,285 of CM077651.1, read as the reverse complement.
TTCAGTGGGTGAATGCCATTAGTTCACAGGAGATAAATAAACAGGGGTTTTTCCGGTCTGTTACTTGTTTCTGCTAAGGCTGAGTCAGAACAATTGTCTTTGTTTGTCAGAAGGTCACAAAAGGTGATCAAATGATCACAGGACACTGCAACTGTCATGAATCTGAATGTTGATCATATGACCATCGGGACGCTGTAATGGTAATTAGTCTCTTTTTTGTTGTAACTTCAAATGGTCACTAAATGAGTCAAGCACTAGCTGCATCTGAGTTTTGAATAGACCAAACTCTCCAGGCAGATTCTGTCCGGAGATCCCAAATGTCTGGAAAACATATGCTGAAAAGCCTCTGCTGCTATCAGATGTGACAAAAGGGGCATGAAAATAATTCAGATCTGTCTGTCTATATCACCTATCACCTATCATCTCTCCATAATCCATAATCCATCCATCAACCATAATCCATCCATCAACCATCATCCATCTATCTCTCCATCCTCCTTCCTCCATCTGTCCATCCAATTTCAGCAGATTAATTGCATACAAACTGTGATGCCATTCTATATCTATATCTATATCTATATCTATATCTATATCTATATCTATATCTATATCTATATCTATATCTATATCTATATCTATATCTATATCTATATCTATATCTATCTATCTATCTATCTATCTATCTATCTATCTATCTATCTATCTATCTATCTATCTATCTATCTATCTATGGGTTTGCTCCTTTAATGTTATAGTGTTAATAATAGTAATAATATTGATGATGATGTTGTGTTTTATACATTGCCAAGCATTTATAAGTTATAATAGGTACAGGAATATATGACAAAGCTAAAGTATTAATAACGTCTTTAAAGATCAATATAATTTTTTGTTGAAATGAGGGATATTGTATATTAGAAGATGATGGTTGGATGATAATGAGATGGGTAATGAGCATGTGGTAGCATTTGATTCTATCTATTTTAACTTATTAACATGGATTTTAATATTTAAAGTAGGTTTTTATGGATCACATGCAAAGATACCTGAAGTGGGAGTCAAAATATCAGAGTTCACTTTCTGAAAAGAAACTACCCATGAACAATAAATACTCAGTGTTTCATAGCTATGTAATTTAAATATTACTGACACAGATGTTTGTATATATAATTGAAACATTAATTTGGTTTTAGATTTCCCAGGAGAGCATAGAAGGCTCTGACATTTGAAAGAAGAGAAAGTATGCTACAAAGGGATTACAAAGAAGCAGCATAAGCAATTAAATGATGTAAAACTTTGTTAAATTTTGAGTGTTTTAGATCTTTAATTGATTCCTGGCTCATTTATTAACGAGAAGAGTGTCTCCTTCATTTTGAATGAAGGACTTATCAACATGTAGAAGACTGAATCTCCCATTTCAGAACATTCATATGAACTTTCAGTCAAATTTTTATTCTTCTGGATCTTGATTGGCCCTTTGAGTTGATTTCCTTTCCCTCAGCTTCCACATAACCCTATCAGATTTATTAATATGGTAAGTTCCATATTGTTGCCAAAACAACTCCATAAAATAAGCTTGACTCAAGGGAGTCTTAATCTTTAGCACAACTTTCTTTTGGGCTGGAACTGAACAGCCAAGCAGAGATTTTCAGTAATTGCACTAAGACGTCAGAGCCCCAATTCAGCAGGTTAAAATAATTACATAACTCGAACAGATGTTTTAACAAAACAAGTGTACATGTGTTCTTGGTGTTTCTCACAGTGAACATATGGAAATTCAGGATCTTAGTTCCAGTCATTTACCCAGGTTGCTAGTTCACATTCCTGATGAAGAAAAAAAATATTTAAAGAAAAATAAAAGCATCTGCAGTATCTTTACTGAAATGTTCAGATGGTGTACATTGAAATGTTCATTCCATAATGGGTTTAGCTAAGACTCTCAGTTTTCAGGATGCAATGCATGCATTGTATTGTAATATTAATTTCTTTTTCACTTCAGTATATTTATAAATTACTAAATAAATCAAGCTATCTTCAGCAGGATATATGAATAATATCACAACATATCGTATCCACTATATCATTGATGGCTAACTTTTTTGGTGCTGAGTGCCCAAAGTGCATGTGCACGAAACTCCAAAATGCAATGCAAGTGCCCTGCATGCATACGCTCTGTCCCCGCCCATTTTTGGCTTCCAGGTTGGTGCAGGAGGCTTTTCCAGGCCCAAATGGGGTGTGGGAGGGGTGCATGCACACACGCAAAATCCCAAAATACAACGTGAGTATCCCCCGCACATGCGGCCCACCCCCTGCACATGTGCTCCATTCCCCGTACATGCCCCCTACCCGCTGCATATGCATGGCAGAGACTTGAAGACCAGCTGGCTGGTGGGAGGTGCAAGTGCAGTGGAACTGGGCTGCAGCGATGGCTGGCATGCCTGCAGAGAGAGCTCTGAATGCCACCTTTGACACGTGTTCACCATCATGGCCCTATATCAGAAATAACCTGACATTTCTAGAAGTCTTTGTCAACTCTCTGTGTTGACATTCCATGCAGAGCGTCGGCGGAGCTGGATCTCAGATTACAGTAGCTGGGTTGAGATGGATGAAGCTATTGGGTAACGTGATTTATGACATAGGCTGAAGGGAGGACAGTAACGTGGGCAAAGTTCAGAAGCAGATAAAGAAAGCAAAAAGGATGACTGCAAATAAGAAATGCCTAATGAAAAATGCCTAATGAAGCTGTTAATAAATCACTGCTTTTTGTAGTATAATATCGGGTCGCTTATTACGAAGCAGCCAAGTTAGGTTACTTTACAGTCTTATGATGTCATATGTTCCATAATTCTGGACTGTTGAGATAAGATAACATGATGACCAAATGTAGACGCAAGGAAATTCTGTTGTTTCTAACTTTATTAGTTAACTTGAAGAAACAATATAAATTTCCTGCTTAATTTTTCTTAATCCTTCAAAATATATTGATGAATTTTTTAGTTTATTGCTGAAATAATTTCTATTAGAAATTCAATAATATATAGGAAGAGATGTAGGATTGGGTAAAAGAGACTTTAAGATTCATCCATCCATCCCATCCCCTTCTCTCTAAATCACAAAGCCTTTGCCCAACAAACTGTCTCACACACACTGTCTCTCCTTCTCTCTCTGTCTCTCTGTCTGTCTCTGTCTGTCTCTCCCCCTCTCTCCATGTATTATTTTCCTTATTAAGCAGTCTAAGTTTATATATTTTTTATATTTTAAAGTAATCTGGTGATAATTGGGTGGAGTTTTCTCTATATTTTCTGATTATAAAGGGTGCGTACTTCACCCATTTTATTTTATTTCTTTGTTCATAAAGGAACCATACTTATTGTATTTAGAGCAGTTAAGGATGTTTATAAGAAATATTCTTATAGCATTCATTTATCAATATATTATCTGATGGACATAATGAATTAAAATGAACATTATCTTCTTCACTATGGTAGAACTGTTTTCAATTCCTTAAACCAATGTCCTATCAGGTTCAGTCCAAATTGTTAAAAATGTTGGATTTTTAAATAAATGCTACTAATTGTGAATATGCCTGATTCTATCTGAAATGAATAACATTCAAAATCCTCTTTTCCCTTGCACTGTCCTATCATAATATTTTTAAAGGCTGTAATTCCCTCCCTCCCTTCCAATAGGATACATTTTAAAAGTTCGTCTTACTACAAATTTGAAACTTGATCATTCTACAAATATTTTGAATTTTAATTAAAAATAAAAAACGATGTTTTCGATTGAATTAAATGAGTAGCCTCTTCTTTAATGATATACATTTTGTCAGATTTCATATATATTGTAGATGTAGTGATTTTGTTCAAATGCAATTTTATAATATTTTTAAAAGGTGTGCTATTCATTAAAAACAATAAGAAATGGGGGAATGTCCAGTCACATCTATAAAGATTGGTATGGATTTTTTTATTCTTTAGGCCTAAAACGAAGTATAACTACAAAGTATAATTATTTGTTTGCTCCATTTTTATATAGAAAGGGGAACACCTAAAATGATGCACAAGTCAACAGAGAATGTGTTCACTGATTGGCTGGCAGATCAATATCAGCATTTAAATGAATTAATGGATCTATAGTTGTGTTAGAAACCACCATCTTATGATCCTTTTCTTCAATGTTCTTTGTAATCCCTTTTCTTATGTTTGCTTAAGATCCTACCAGCTACAATATCTTTGACTTTGCTCATACCATCTGACTTTTCAACCTTTAGCAGGAAAACTAATTCTGCCTTCTGAAGAATAAGAAAAGACATATCATGGTATCGGGTAGGAGCTTCAAAGTGGTATTTCAATTTGATGAAGCTTTGAGGAAGTATTCAAAGAAAAGCTTTGAAGTGAAAAGCACTTGGAAATAAAGCAGAGGTGGTTATGATGCTTCGTCATTTCAACTAGCCAAAGAGGCTTTTACGCATAAGCAGAACTGCCTTCTTTAAAAGAAGCTAATGGGTAAGGTACATCATTCATACCTTCATCATTCGCACAAAAGAGAGCATTCACATAGAAGCTGTATTGCTGTCTTTTCTGGGACAAAATATCAGTGCTGAAAAAAGAGCCACCTTCTCTATCATAGGGCTGATTATATAAGCGAATTCCTGGGTGACCTCAATGTGTTAGGATATTCAGGATGTTCTGCAACTGAATCTACTATGACTTCTCTGTAAAAGCTTTTTTTCCCTTTTGAATTTATTAAAAGAACAGTCTCAACTCTGAGCAAAGATTGGGAAGGCACATAGAGATCTGTTGTGGCCCAGCCAGCTCCAGATGAGCTGCTGATGGATTCCTCTGGTGAGGAGTCCTATGAGTCGGTCTAGAGGAGGAAATCCAGTTTGTCCTGGATGTCAGGCTAAGGATTGAGAGGAGGCAATTAGCAGAACGACGCCATCAGAGATAATCAGTATCAGCTGCCTAATTGCCTGGCCCTTCCCAAGAGGCTTTAAAAGAAATCCTCTGTGAAGAGTAGGCTTGCAGGAAACAACATAGAATCTATGGAATCTACGGAACGTTCGTGTATGTAGTCAGTCTAGTCGAGGTCAGTCTGGGCAAGCTGCCAAGTATCAGTCAGTTTAGTGATTAGTCATGTTAAGGAGGGAGTCAGAACAGAGATCTATATATTGGACTGTCTCCATCTCTTTCTCTACCATCAGCATCATAACTACTTCCATTGCCATCATCACCTTCACCTCCTTTTCTTTTGATGTTACTACAGGTATGCCTACATATCATTGTTAGCTACAGAATGGCTTGAATATCTACAGATCAGATTTTATATCTATTTGCAGTTTGCATATTATAGGGGAAAAAATCCATAATTTTATTGTTTAGTGTCACAGGTGAACTATGCATGGACTGAATGTTGCCAGCTTAGATTATAACCATCAGGCCTCTGCCCTAAAAAACCTCTTTCACTATATGTTCATAATTTTTCAAGTTACCATAAGGCACTCTACTCTTTTATCCTAAAGAAACAAATTATGTCTTTCAGTAAATTATATAAACAAATACATCATTGAATTGAAAACTGTTATTTGTTGGTCTACAAGTAGTATGTCATTGCGATTGTGCCAAGTGAAGTAAATACAAAAGCTTTATTACTGCCCCATTTCATGCATCACCACATCCACATTCTGACTATATGTTATACAAATGCTGATTATTATATCATCTTAAAGCTTCAAAATAATGTTGAACTGAAGTACCTTAAGTGAGGTTAGAGAAAGGGTTATCTCTACATATGTCAATACCTCTTCTAAAGTAAGACTTGTAGACACACAGAAATGAGATTTTTATTTGATAATTCCAAGTTTGTAGAAATCACTTGAGCTCTGTATCATTTTTATTGTCAGTTTGAGAGCCAAATACATCTGGCATTTTTTTATATGTTTGCTAGGTTTTATTGATAAAGCATTTTATAATAGATACAGTGTAAAGAATAGAACATAATAGAATAGAAATTATTTAAATTTAATTATATTTCTCATTTGGGGTGTGTGGTTCTTAATAATTATTATAAAAATAGTACTACTAATAATAGGCACCTTGCATGCAATTCCAAAACATCTAGGACCCCACATGACCCTATCAGCATTGGACAAAATCACCATCAATTACAAAAGACAGGTTACCTATTGTGACTACTTTTAGCACCAGGATGCTACAACAGCCTCCTATCCCAGGTGCTTGAGAAGATTCAATAGGTGAATAAAAATACAAAATGTAATCTAAATATCTGGATGACTGAATGAACAACTAAAATAAGGTATTGACTCCTGGCAACTGCTTGGAAAAGTTCCTTCAGAAGTGGTTTAATATTATCTTTTTCTAGAGCTGAGAGACAGTGACTCGCCTAATCGGTTGACTTTATGCCTTAGAATCAGTGGTGGGTTGCCAATATTGTTACTACCTGTAACATGCATGCACATCCGGGTGGGTGGGCGGAGCCTTTCACTGCTGCTACTACCAGTTCAGCTGATCCGGGTTGAGCCAGCAGCAATCCACCTCTGCTTAGAACCACAAAATATAAACTTCTGTTAGTGAAATATAGGTGGTTTTTCAACTGATTGAGAAATGTAGTGTTCCTTACTTCTGAGTGGACAGATATTCAAGTAGTCCTTATTTAGTAACTACCATGTTTTCCCAAAAATAAGACAGGGTCTTATTTTTTTTTACCCCTGGAATAAGCATCTGGACTTATTTTCAGGGAGGTCTTATTACTTTTGAGGCACAGGAGGCAGTGAGCGTGGTCACCTCATGGTTACTGCTGTGTTGCAATATTTTCAGGGGAGGGCTTATTTTAGCGCATGCACTCAAAAGCCTGATTGGGCTTATTATGCGGGGAGGTCTTATTTTCCGGGAATCAAGTACAATTAGGACCAGCAACTTGATCATTAAGAAAAACAGCCACTACACAAAACTGCAACTGTGTTTATGGTGCTGCTTCAACTTTCCTTTGCTTTAGAGTCCTGTGAAGATAATAAATGTGAAGATTGGTTGCAAAGTTATTTGTTCATCATTACTGTAACTGGAAAGAGCTGCACTAGCTCTCATTTTTCTTCCCATTGAAATTCAAGGTGCCAGTTATCATCTTTAAAGTCCTACCTGGCAGGACTGTGTATCTGTATCTCTAGATCAGATAAGGCAGGGGTGTCCAAACTTGGGAACTTTAAGACTTGTGGACTTCAACTCCCAGAATTCCCCAGCCGCTGGCTGGGGAATTCTGGGAGTTGAAGTCCACAAGTCTTAAAGTTCCCAAGTTTGGACACCCCTGAGATAAGGTCAGCATGCTTCAGGTCCCCTCCCTGAAATCTTGCCATATAACAGGATCTTGGAAGCATGCCTTTTCCATGGATATTCTTACCTTGTGGTATACCCTCCCACTGATGATTTAACAGCTCTCTGCCCTTCTAGTCTTTTAGAAGATTGTTAAGACATGGATTTTTACTGAGGCATCGAGATTGCATGGGTATAAGGCACAGAATAAGGGTAGTTGAACCTACTTTGGGGCATCTCAAGGATGATAATTATTACATTTTTAGTTATAATTTTGTATTTATAATTATTTTATTTATTGGTTTTACAGTTGTGTTGAGCTGCCCAGAGTTGCTTAAGATGGACGGCCATATACATCTTCTCAATAAATAAGATAAACAAGGATTAACCGTAATTTGCAAATCTCAGATGATTAAATCACTGACAATAAGAAGCAAAAATACGCCATTCCCTTAAGTTGTTGTAGATCATGCAGCAACAATAATCCATTTCTCTTCAAGTGGAAAGGAAAAGAAAGCCAGTAACCTGGTGCTTTCTTTTAGTAAAAAGAGATTTTTTGGTCAATTTATAGCTGCTTAGTTTTTATTGTTGTTTTGTTTAGACTCCTGAGAGGGCGCTGTGAAAGCTATTAAATTTTCTCTTACCAGTTTGAAAATGTGGAAACATACACACACATCACCAGCCCAAAGCAAAACATTAAAAAAAATGGTTTCAATTATTTGCAGCATTTTAAATTTTATTATTATTATTATTATTATTATTATTATTATTATTATTATTATTATTATTATTATTATTATTATTATTATTATTATTATTATTATTATTATTATTATTATTATTATTATTATTATTATTATTATTTATCCCCAATAAATAAATCCCCACAGCTGACCACCACTGTAGGCATAGACATGGAGATGCTTTTGGTTTTCTGGATAATTCTATGCAGGGAATCTCCTACACATCAGAACAATTAAAATATATGTCTCCCCAGCATCACTTCTACTCATATCTGGTTGATTTCAATGGTTAAGGAGAAACAAGCCAATCAAAACAAAAGCAGAGTTTAAATTAAATAAGAAAGCTAAATTATTATCCGATCAGATAGGAATCTTCTCTGAAAGAGTTCAGTTTTGAGCTATTTCCAAAAGTCAGTGCAGGAGCCACACCTGAGTCCAATGAAAGGCCATTCCAAAAAGCCAGTGCAACCAATGAAAACTAGGATTACCAACTTTTGGTCACCCTAATCTTTCCAACCATTAGTAATTTTGCTTTGTAGATTGAATTATCTGGTGCAATTATAACGGGAGAATGTGATTGCAAGGATAACAGTAACACTTTACAGATTAGCACAAGTACTTAAAATTAGACCTGGAGGTATAGTGGTAACCACTATAAACCTGCAGTTGGGTTATTGTGGTCCAATTAGTAAATGCCAGTTAGCATATTAGCCACTGGACTCTCACAGAACTCCTGTTTTTGAGAGTTGTTCTAAGGTAGGACCACGTAGAGCAGATAGCAATAGCCTAATCAAGATATGATAGGATAGACATGTTATAGCAGAATATTTCTGGTGACTACACAGAGATACCTGTGCAGTTTTCATTACACTAGTTCAAAAATAAGATGGATTGCCACTATCATATTCCAGAATTTTGTGGTTTTCTGCCATCAATACCTTTTTAATTTTTCAGGATCAGTCAAGCTTGGTGCTGCTACCTACTGTGCAGGGGTGGGTTCCTGCCAGTTCTAACCTTGTCTATAGAAGAGGTTCCACAAATCTGCAGTGCCGTTTAGAACCAGTTCCTGCTCCTTCCCCTGCCCCTCCACACATCAACAAGATGAAGAGCGAGAGGAGGAATTCTGGGAGTTGAAGTCCACAAGTCTTAAAGCAGTCAGGTTTGAACACAAACTCCTACCTGGTCACATGGCCAGCAAGCCACTCCCACAAAGCAGGCCATACCTACAGAAGAGGTTCTAAAAATTTTTGAAACCCACCACTGCTACTTCGCCTCTGAAAGTCTCAGTTTGTATTCAGGATTTATATTGTTTGTTCCATTCTTATGTAGAACAATGAAACAATTTAGAACAACAAAAGTATGAATTATTATTTATGATTGCATGATTAAACCTATAAAAACATTCTTCACTTGGGAGCATAGTTTAGATAAAATTGCCACAAAATGATTATTAACTGGCTTTTTCCTTGTTATTTGTCTCAAGAGAATGATTGTGTGTTTCCTTGTGGTCAGATTGTCAATTATCCTTTTTATTATTGTGGTTAAATGAAATGTGAAGATGACCACACTGGGTTCCTTTTCTCAAAAAAAGCTTCCTCATGGGAGAAGGCTGAAAGATTCTGTCAATGCTGTTACATAGCCTTGGAACAAAGTATTTATTTGTCTTCCTTCATCTCAGCTGGATTATTAAGTGAACTCCATTTACACAAAAGCTCATGTGAGTTCATGATCCTATCAATAATCAGTTCAGAACTTTCAGAGCAGAGATTAAAATATTTCCTTGATTCATTTTTGTGGTTTATTGACTCTGTTTCCATAGATATTTTGACTAAGACCTTTGATTGATCTTGGTGATTATGATTTCCAACTGACAAAAGTTTGATCTGGGTGAACACCAGTGACTTTGAATAGGACTATGATGTGAAATTATTTCTAGAGAAAGGATGCCATCATTCAGAAAAGATCCTTCATACCCTTGAAGTTAGGATATAAATGTTCAAATAAATGTATGGGCTTTTATCTCTAAACAGTATTAGATAAATAGTTACCCAGTAAGAAAGCTTCTAGGGTATTGGACCTCAGTATTCCGAATATGGTTTCAGTATAGATTTATCTTCGTGTTCTATTGAAGATGTTTGCCCTCAAATGCACTGTGCTCCATATTTCTTTATTTCCCACCCATCTGGCCTTTTATTTGTTTTAATATTTTGGGGGGAAATGGACAAAAGACAAAGTTAAGGTTATGAATCCTTAAATAGATTGATGGACGTTACTTCCCAACAACAGAAAACAAAATTTGTTCAGGAACAAAGCTTTCTAGACTTGAAGACATAGCATTCTACCAATACACGTGTTTTCTCATCTTATCTTGTCTTTTATTAATGAGGAAAAAGTGGATTGTTTGCTATACTCCTTGCATTAACTGAATCATTGTAAAACTTATAAAATGGAAACAATCCAATTGGCATTATACTGGAAAGCAAATTTGGGAAGTATTTATCCCATTGCAGGCAATGCTGAATAGCAAGTTGAAGTTGCATGGATACATGTGCACATACACATTCATTTGTATGCATATTGTTGTTCCATGCTAGCACCTAGCAATCTTGCCTTCTTTCAGACTGTTTTGATGGCCTTCGATTTTTCCAAGCATCACAGTCTTCAGTGCCTCTTGTTTACACATTTTGTATCTACACCATTTAAGCTAAGGATGTCCAGAGAGTGGATTAGTTTTGCTTCATTTAGTTTAGCAGAATTTATTTTTCTTGAATTTCTAGGTATTCGCAACCATTTTTTCAACACCATCATTTAATTTATTTATATGTTTTTGGCCAGTCTTCCATTGATCCCTTTGTCCGATTCGCTCCCACAGAGAGGGACTTCTCCGGGTGCCGTCCACCAGGCAGTGCTGGCTGGCGATGCCCAGGGGAAGGGTCTTCTCTGTGGTGGGCCTAACCCTCTGGAACGACCTACCCCCCGAACTTAGAACTATCACGGACCTCCGCTCCTTCCGCCAACATCTGAAGACATACTTCTTCCATCTTGCCGGCTTGGCCTAATCCCCACAATTAAGTCTGTAGACTGAACTCTAAATTGTTTTTAATTGGATTTTAATGGGTAAGAGTTTTAGGGAATTTTAGCACAGGGTATTGTATTTAATTGGTTTTTTAGTATTTATTATTGTTGTTTTATATTTCTATTTTAATATCCTGTGCACCGCCCTGAGTCCCTTTGGGGAGAGAGGCACGGTTATACAAATTTAATAAAATTTCATAAATGTTCTGTCTGGAGGAAAAAACCACAGCTCTTATAATATGTAACCTTGTTGTGAAACTGGCAAGCTTTCATTTGGAAAAATGAAAACAACCCAAAGGTTAATGCTATGACTATTTAACTAAATGGTTAGGCTTTTACTTCCCAACAATACAAACTATAATTGTGACTCCTCAAGCCTTCTATACCTAGATAGCTACAAGATTTTGGCAATAAGAATAACTCATTAATTTAAACCCTTGTGGGGGGAAAGGAATGCCAAGACCTATAACACATGAACTAGAAAAAGCTTATAAGAAATAGTACAAAACTTTAATCTTGGGCAAACAATATATCACCTTTAACTGATTTACTGGTGCTAGTTGTCATCTTCAAGGTGCTAGTTGTCATCTTCAAAGCACTCCATGGCTCGGGACCTAGCTACCTGCGGGATCGGATCCTGCCCCATACATCCTCACGGCCGATTCGCTCCCACAGAGAGGGACTTCTCCGGGTGCCGTCCACTAGACTTTGTCAGCGGGCGACGCCCAGGGGAAGGGCCTTCTCTGTGGCGGGCCCAGCCCTTTGGAACGACCTTCCCCCCGATATTAGAACTACCACGGACCTCCGCTCCTTCCGTCTTAAACTAAAAACACATCTTTTTCGCTTGGCCGGCCTAGGATAGTCTCTTCTGATTGTTTAGGGATTTTTAGTAAATATTTGGGAATTTTAGCGCAGGGTTTTCTGTTTAATATGCCTTTTAGTTAGTTTTTATGTATGTTTATTGTTTTAAATTTTGTATTTTTTCTAACTGTTTTTAATTCCCTGTGCCCCGCCTCGAGTCCCTTCGGGGAGAGAGAGCGGGTTATAAATAAAAATTATTATTATTATTATTATTATTACTGATGCAAATGTACTGAAGGAGAGGGGTTCCAAAAGAGAGAAGCAAACAAAGTTTAACTTGGAAAGTAATGTTTTGATTTTTAAAAAAACCAGTTAAAAGACGAAAGGAAAAGGTTGACATAGAAAGAGATAGCCTAACGATAAAATTTTGAGACAGAAAAATTTACAAATGTCAGGAGTGGCAGAAAGACCATTTGTAACTTTGCCCAGTTATGATTCCCACCAACAAGGGGACAGGGGAAGCGAGGACAAAAATCGGAAGGATCAGTTGGTATCTCAACCAACAAGGAGAAAGAGGGGATGATGATGGTTTGATAGATGAGGAAATTTCCCAGTGAATCAACTGCAGGGAGGATTGTGTCTAGAAAATCTTAAAGGTTGTGAAGAATTGAGAAACACAAAGAAGAGATCAAGCAGCTAGATGGGTATAGGCTCTGGGAGCTGAAGTCCTTCAGACTTAAAGTTGCAAAGGTTGGAGACCCCTGAGCTAGAAACAGGGTAAGGGAAAAGCTGGTACAAACAACTTTGAAGAGTCGACTGAATTGCAAGCATTTTTCAAAGACAAAAGCAGGTTTTTTTAAGGATGTACAGGTAGCCCTTGACTTCATTTAGAGATCATTCAAAGTTATAACAGCACTGAAAAAGTGAATTATAACAGTTTTTCACAGTTACGATCCCTGTAGCATCCTCATAATCATGTGATTAAAATTCAGATGCTTGGCAACTGGTTCATATTTATGACCATTGCTGTGTCCCCTTTTGTGGCCTTCTCAATTGGGAAGCCAGATTCACTTAACAACTGGGTTACTAACTTAATGTGTGTCATGATCGACTTAACAACTGGGGTAAGGAAGGTTGCAAAATGGGACAAAACTCACTTAACAAATGTTTCACTTAACAACAGAAATTTTGGGCTCCAGTGTGATCAAGGACTACCTTATGAAATATATTGCACTATTAAAAAGTCTGTTCTATCTGTTCTACTCAATGTTCTAGTCCTGAGCAATTGCAGACATGAGAGATTCATGGTATTGTTTTCAAGATATGGTGTTGCTTTAAAGTTATTCCTATGTCCAGCCTGATTTGTTTTTGAAATATATAAAATCCGTCATACCTAGAAATTACATCTCTCTCCCTCCCTCTCTCTCTCCCCTCCCTCTTCCCCATCTGTGTATTTTTACAGGATCCCCTAAAAGAGAAGGAAATAATCCCTTAGCCACACATATAAACATACATTCACTAAGGAACAATTATGTGGCAAGCTTGTTTGAAATAAGTTAGAATGGCTCTGAAAGGTTTCACATTTGGGAAATCTTTTGAGAATGAGTCTAAAAACCTTGGGATTTAGTTTATGGATTATATTGTGAAGTTTAACTCTGATCTATGTCTAAAACTCTCACTAATTCTGTCCTCACTCCATTATTCATGATAGTTACATTACCCTATAGCCATATTCAAACAGAAATTTAATAAAAATTCTCTACCCATTTCTATAAACAAAAATCTCTCCAAACACAATATTTTCTCCTAATGGGCATGTTAGCTCCATAGAGGTCTTGTTGCATTTTGAATTATATGAATTATATGATCTAGAAGAGAGATTATATAGGGTTTTTCCATAATGTCATTGAGAAAATCCATGCAACTTGTGCCCTCAAGTGTGTGACATTTAATCCTACCTAGGCATATAGAAAATTAATTTCTGTATACTTATAGGCTGTTAAAGAATAAATAACTTGCCTATATTTACTAATTAACAGGGAGGTTGTTTTGAAGGAGAGAAAAAAAGTAGTTTGTGACAGCTCTGAATATTTATGCTAGAGGCAACTATATGATTTGCATGGTAGAAATAATCTTTTACTAGCAGGTGCTTTCAGCCTATAGGAAAATGAAATTTTACAGTCCTTGAAAATTCTATTGCATTTTAACATAACAATGATTATTGCTTTTAATGTGCAGAATATGACTAGTAGCTCTTAAGAAATATTTTTTTGTGAAATATTGACCACACTTCTTACGGTTGTATAATTGTTCCAGAATATTTGGAATCTTAGCTGAAGTTCTCTTTTCTTCTATTGTATGCTGAACAATTGCATTTGAAAGAAATGAGTTGTGGTACTTCAGAGGTTCAGGTTAGGCTCAATTGCATTTAACATCTTTACTAAAGAATTGAAAGGCCAGCTAAGCAGCACATCAACTGTGTTTGCAATTATAAATTAGTATACTGCATAACAGCAGTAAAGAAAAATAATCCCATTAATATAAACAGATCTAAAAGGTAACAGGGGTAAATTTAATCTGGAAAGCAGGATTGATAAGCAAATGAAAAAAGGAAGAGGAAAAAGGAAGAAATGAGAAGGCAACTACTAAATTTGCATTTGAAATAATCCCATTTTAAATAGCAATGAGCAATAATAACAATAACTATAAATCTATAAAATCAACGAGACCTTTGTTACATTAAGTAAAGTCCAAATGCTTCCAGATTTATAATTTGGTGTGTACTATGAAATATTTTTGAGGTCATATAGGAATAGGTACATACCAAAGTACAAATAATCTATTGTAACTTTATAACAAAATTAAATGTACCTTGAACAATGGCTCCACGTGTTGATACCAATGATGATTTTTTTTCCTAGTTACAACTTTATTAAAAACATATTTATCCCTAAATAAAATTACTGGCTGGGTTATTCTGAGCAAAAGTTGAAAAAAATACTAAAAAGGAACAATGAACAGTTAATGTTTCATCAGCTTTCTGTAATAATGTTCTGCCATTAAAGTTACTTATACATTTATTATATTCATGATTTGCCCAATAAAATAGTACACCTGATCAATTAAAACAGTAATTAGAGAACAGATTAGATACTAAAAACATAGAAGGTTGAGCGATCACCAAAAAATGACAGTTCTAACACACATATTAGTTGCTCCCACAGTTTTATTGGACAAAATAAGATATATTGAAATAGCACCGGTATAAATAAATACTACCTCTATACGTGTTCAGATGGGCTTCTAAATATATGTTTATACTAGCTGTACCCGGCCACGCGTTGCTGTGGCCCAGTCTGGTTAAATGGCCAACCAATCTGTGTGTAGATGTACACCTGCACACACAAACACGTACACACAACCATTGTATACCCCCCAACCTACCTACCTACTGTATTTCCCCCCCTCTCCCTCTACCTACCTACCTACCTACCTACCTACCTACCTACCTACCTACCTACCTACTGTGTTAATCCTTCTTTCTCTATATCTCTCTACCTACCTACTGTATTTCCCACTCTCTCTCTATCCCTCTATCCCTCTACCTACCTACCTACCTACCTACCTACCGTATTTCTACCTCCCTCTCTCTCTATCCCTCTACCTACCTACCTACTGTATTTCTACCTCTCTCTCTATCCCTCTACCTAGCTATCTGCTGTATTTCTACCTCTCTATCTATTGTTCTACCTACCTACCTACTGTATTTTCCCCTCTCTATTCTATCCCTGAACCTACCTACCTACTGTATTTCTCCCTCTCTCTCTATCCCTCTACCTACCTACCTACTGTATTTCTCCCTCTATCTATCCCTCTACCTACCTACCTACTGTATTTCTCCCTCTATCTATCCCTCTACCTACCTACCTACTGTATTTCTCCCTCTATCTATCCCTCTACCTACCTACCTACCTACCTACCTACCTACCTACCTACCTACCGTATTTCTCCCTCTCTATTCTATCCCTGTACCTACCTACCTACTGTATTTCTCCCTCTCTCTCTATCTCTCTACCTACCTACCTACCTATTGTATTTTCCCTCTCTCTCTCTATCCCTCTACCTATATACCTACCTACTGTATTTTCCCCTATCTCTCTCTATCCCTCTACTTACCTACCTACCTACCTACCTACCTACTGTATTCCCCCCCTCTCTCTATCCCTCTACTTACCTACCTACCATGCAGCCTCCTGGGACCAAAAATGGGCCACCTGGAAGTGTGCCACCCCCATGCCTAGTTTTGGGCATGGTAGGCATCCATACAGCTTCCTGGGACCACAAATGGGCCACCTGGGAGTGTGTCACCTCCCATGCCTAGTTTTGGGCCTAGCAGGCATCCATACAGCCTCCTGGGACCACAAATGGGCAACCTGGGAGTGTGTCACCCCCATGCCTAGTTTTGGGCCTAGTAGGCATCCATACAGCCTCCTGGGACCACAAATGGGCTACCTGGGAGTGTGTCAAACAAATAAGAGGAAGTACTTTTTCACCCAGAGGATAGTCGGCCTAATAGGCCTCCATGAAGTGTGGGAACGTTAGAGGCTTATTCGATTGCTGAGAAAATGACTATTGGAAATGTGAGGGGCGTGTGCGTGATGCATCATAAGAAGCAGCCAGATGAGAGGATCTACAGGGAGGTGAAAACCTGAGAAGTGGGTACATTTTACGTTTGTGTAACTTGCACATGACACACATGTGCCAGCCACACAAAAGGTACATATGATATCATCAGACGTTTTGGACATAGCAGGCATCCATACAGCCTCCTGGGACCACAAATGGGCCACCTGGGAGTATGTCACCCCCCATGCCTAGTTTTCGGCCTAGTAGGCATCCATACAGCCTCCTGGGACCACAAATGAGACATCATCGGAAGTCCTTGCGAACATTGTGTGAAAATTTGGTGTTGATCGGTCCAGTACTTTCTGAGATTAGCGGCTTTGCACAAACTATTTTACATTTTTATTTATATAGATTGGGGGGAGGGGAGAATAAGACCAGGTAGCAGTGATGAAAACTAGCAAGGGGTTATACAAAAACATAATTTTATGTTATTTTATTCTATTTTGTATATTTATGTATTAAATTATTGTATTTGAACTTAAAATTATTGCATTTTATCCTATTCTTATTTTAAATTGATTTTATAGGATTTTATTGGTAATATATGTTTGAGCCTTGTATTTTGATATGGCATATACTCAGGGTAAGGGTCAGGGTCAGGGTCAGGGTCAGGGTCAGGGTCAGGGTCAGGGTTAGGGTTAGGGTTAGGGTTAGGGCATAATGGAGTGAGCTCCCATTACTTGTCCCAGCTTCTGCCAACCTAGCAGTTCGAAAGCATGCAAAAATGCAAGTAGAAAAATAGGAACCACTTTGGTGGGAAGGTGTTCTGTACACCTTCGGCATTTAGTCATGCCAGCCTCATGACCATGAAGACATCTTTGGACAGTGCTGGCTCTTCAGCTTGAAATGGAGATGAGTACCACTCCCTAGAGTTGGGAATGACTAGCACATATGTGGGAAGGGAACCTTTACTTTATACTTAGGCTAATCAATAATTTTAATCTAATCTAATGGAAGCTAGCTTGTATTTTAAATACTAAAAATCAACCAGTGCCCCCTACATGTAGTGTTTCCATGGTCTCTTATTTTTTTAAAAGAATGTCTCAAATGAGACAAATGCCATGACGTCATTCTGAAAATGCACTATAGAAGCCCTGCTTGATGATAGAATATTATACGAGCTAGAGACAGAAAATTAGTTTTTTTAAATGACTTTGAATGCCCCCAAAATATCATAGAAATCTGACTACTGATGATCAGACATGACTAATTACAGATGTAGTAAAGTCTTGATTGCTGATACTGAATACAAGCACAGGAGGTGAGAGCAGGGAGCACTGCAAAATTGTTCCCCTTGGCAATAGATTATGCATGGGCTGCAGAAATGCTGCTAAACTTCCTGGTGATATAACAATGCCAATGGTAACTGCATATTTTAGCTTCTGTTAGGTTGTTTCAGGTTGCAAATGAAATAGCTCTGAATTATGAAAACTATCAGTAAATAAGACATCCTGGTGGCAATCTACTAAATAAAAGGAAGAAAAGAAGCAGGAACCAATTCTAGTTAACTATCTGCAGACCGTATCTAATTCTGCTTCTTGACACTGTTCTTCCTCTGGATCATATATAAAATATATCAATATTTATTATATTGTAGCCATTATGGTTCATTGTCATTAGAAAATGAAGTCAAAGGATTTCCTTAGATTATATTTTTATATGTACAAATCAGCTTAATGTAAACTAGGGAACACTACAGGGAAAAGGGCTATTTCCAGTAAACTTAGTGAACGAACTCCATATAAATAACCAATTATATTAATAATTCAGTCAAAAACATTGCCATTGTTGCCCAGGGCAGGGGTCTCCAACCTTTGCAACTTTAAGTCTGAAGGACTTCAGCTCCCAGACTTCTCTAGCCAGCTTTGCTGGCTGGAGAAGTCTGGGAGCTGAAGTCCTTCAGACTTAAAGTTGCAAAGGTTGGAGACCCCTGGCCCAGGGGATTTCATAAGGAACAGAAAGATTAGCCAACACCCCAGAAGACAAGCTCAGGATCAAAAAAAGATCTTGACAGACTTGAACAATGGGCCCTTTCCAACAACATGAAATTTGCTGTGGAGAAAAGCAAGATTTTACACCTAGGCAGGAAAAGCCAAAGATAAAAATACAGATTAGGTGAAACCTGGCTCAAAAACAGGTGAGAGGGATTTGGAGTTCTAGTGTATGATCACTTAAAAACGAGCCAGCAGTGTGTGGCGGCAGCCAAAAAAGCTAATACAATATTTGAGGCATAGAATCAAAATCACATGAAATATTAGTACTGCTTTATAAAATCTTAGTAAGACCACACCAGGAATACTGAATCCAGTTTTGGTCACCGTATTACAAAAAAGATGTTGAGACTTTGGAAAAAGTGCAAAGAAGAGCAACAAAGATATTAAGGGCCTGGAGACAAAAACATATGAAGAACTGTTACAGAAATTGGGTATGGCTACTTTAGAGAAAAGAAGGACTGGAGGACATGATGGCAATCTTCTAGTATTTGATGGGCTGCCACAAAGAGGAGAGGGTCAACTTATTTTCTAAAGCACAAGAAGGCAAGTCAAAAACAATGGATGAAAACAAATCACGAAAAGAAGCAACTTGGAATTAAGGAGAAACTTCCTATTGTGTTAATTAACAGTTCACACTGTTAATTGTGTGGACAATTAACCAGTGGAATGACTTGCCTTCAGAAGTTGTAGGTGCTTTATCACTGGAAGTTTTTAAGAAAAGACTGGAGGACAGCCATCTATCTGAAATGGTATAGGGAAGGGGTCTGCAAAGTTGGCTCTTTGAAGACCGGTGGACTTCAACTCCCAGAATTCCCCAGCCAACTTTGCAGACCCCTGGTATAGGGTCTCCTGCTTGAACAGGGGGCTGGACTAGAAGACCTCCAGTTCTATTCTAATTGATTGAAGGCCTCCCTCCCTCCCTTTCCCCTCCCCTCTTCTCATTTCAGGCAAAAAAAATCATACAAATACTTTAAGTTGTGTTTATATAAATGGAAAGAGACAAATGATACAGTATTATTTTATCACCTGTTTGACCATATAACTAAAATGTATAATTATTTAAGCAATTGATGTATCAACATTTCCCTCTGAGCAAAGTTGAATCCCATTCATTCATGTTGATTAGATAACTACAATGATTTTATACAATTAATTTGATCAGAAGTCTTCCCTACTTTGTCTTTATACCTATAGACTACATCATTCCCCAGATATAATGGGCTATGAGAATAATATTGAGAGTCAGGAGGGAAAGCCTACATAATAATCTGATAGGAGAAATCTGAGTCCAAAGAAGGAGTGAGGTTGAAGAAAGTATCTCATTATTGAGCCTTTCTAGTTGTCTGGAGGTCAAGGCAAGGAAGAAGATAAACTTTTCAGACTTAACAAGATTGTGTTACTACAATTTTACTATAAAAGTAGTGTTAATATTCTTGGTTTTGGTTTCCTGATCTAGAGTACCAGTGGTGGGATAAGACTGGTATGCCCCGGTATGGGTGTACGGTGCATGCTGGGAGCACCAGGTACCGTTCCAGTACAATGCTCCAGAGGGCCCGCCCACCCATGCTCCTTACCTATATTTGAGCTGATTGGGGTTTCCGTGCATGTGCACGGAGCGTATGGCACCTGCGTGATGCTCTGCCGAGCAGCTGGAGTGTCACAGAGCATCGCGGGCAGTTAGTATGCATGCTCACGATGTGCATGTGCAGGTGGTGGATGCCCGGCCCCATTACATCATACCTGTTGCAACGGGATCCAGAACCCACCACTGTAGAGTACCTTAAAATATTGGCATTATATGTAATTAACTGGGAATTTAGGGACTGCTTGTACACTGGCTATTGTTTTCTACAAAGAAATGCAATAAGCATGAAGAACATACAATATATAAAGAGCTGATTTGGGTTATCGTCTTAATGAGCCCATTGTGCTAAATATGAAATTTCAGATCTTCACTAAATGAAAAGATGCTTGAACTTTCCCACTTTCTATAATGTTAGAATATTGTATCTTGAATATCACAGCTATAGATTGTAATTCCCTCAGGTAATTTTTCATCTTCACTCTGAAAATTTAGAATGGTTTTTATCTAGGCATGTGTATATAGTAGGACCACTGGCTGAAGGGAAGGGGGGGGGGCTCTCAAGGGGAAGTAAAGAGACATTCCAGTTTAAAGACTTCTTTTGAGGAGAAAATATCTGAGGTCAAACCCTGAGAGCTCTATCTGCTGTTTCCCATGCAAAGACAAACTGTCTGACAAGACCCTTGTAATATAGATCAGGGGTCTCCAACCTTTGCAACTTTAAGTCTGAAGGACTTCAGCTCCCAGAATTCTCCAGCCAGCTTTGCTGGCTGGAGAATTCTGGGAGCTGAAGTCCTTCAGACTTAAAGTTGCAAAGGTTGGAGACCCCTGATATAGATGATCAACAATAAAATATGTTCTTGGACTTAATCCTGGTTGCTTGAGTCTGACAGGTTAGATATCATTTCAATAGTCTTTTTCTTTAACTTTTGGTTACTGTTTTTCTCTAGAAAGTCTTACTTCTCTCTAGATGATATGGATTTGTCATTGCTGAATTTAAATAATAACCTTCTCAAGGCTATTTAGTTTCAAAAGTCTAGCAACACATCGCATATAGCACTAAAATGTGTTATTTGTACTAGCACAATTAACAATTTAAAAAAAATTCAATTAGAAAAGTTTGTCAGAAACAGATATTTAATTTCAGCTGGTTTCTCTTTGTCTGCTAATATGTCATAGCGGTAACAAAACACTACAGCCGATTACAGGATTATAGTAAAAATTTTGTTTGGGTGAGAATTTTTTTTAATTCAATCTCATTCAGTAATGTTAATGGTAAATATAATCAGGTATAAAGAGGGCATCACATTGGAGAAGAATAAATAACAGTATTATTTACTTTGTTATAGGCTTCTGGCTACTTTTTTTAATTCTCTGAAAAATCTAAATTTCTTTTTTTTTTTAAACAAGCAAAAACAAACAAAACATAAAACACATACAACCTTCTTCCATTCATATTGTGTGTTGTTTGGTTACACAATTTTGTGCATCCTTTCCATAGTCACCAAATCTTCTGAAAAATCTAAATTTCTTATGCAATGCAAATATAATTCAATAGCAAATTAAGACCATATGAATTAATTAAAATGGAAGCAAGTGTATGGATGTCTAGATGTGGAGGTGTATGTATCAATATGTGTGTGTGTGTGTGTGTGTATGTATTATGTATTTAAGGATAGGATAGGATAGGATGAAATACAATAAGGTAAGGTAAAATGATACGGTAAGGTAAGGTAAAGTAAGATAAAATAATCTTTATTGTCACTTTCTTTCTGTGAATACACTGGCACACATTAAAAACTGAAATGCTAATGTCCACTCTGAAAATAAATATATAACCATACACATACATGCACACATTATATACATATATTATACAGATATTCCTCAGGTTATGAATGATCACTTAGCAAATGTTCATTTATGACATCTCGCCAAAAGTATGACCCAAAGTTACATACCTCGAGGATGGATTGATAGATCCTGAGAGGTGGGCGAGGCGCAAACTAAGGGGGTTTTTATGCAAATTTTTAATTCGGTTTTTAAGGGGTACTGGGGTGGGGGGAGGGTTTATGCAGTCAGAGGGGGGTCAAGTTATAGGGCCGGCTGGCGGAAGTGGGATAAAGGAGGAGTCCATTAGGGAGGGGGGATCAGGGGTCGTCTCTGTTGAGGGCCGTCCCATTCGGTTGGTCTTAGGGAGGGGCAGGGGCGGTGGGAGACAGGATGTCCATCATGGGTTGGGGGCTCGTGGTCGCTGGTTACGAGTGATCGCTTGCCCCAACCCCCTGTGCTCCACTCGTAGGCTAGGCGGTCAGGGATTACAGAGCCGGGGCCCTAGGTTGATGTTCTGCAACGCCAGGTCCGTGGTGAACAAAGCTCCCCTCATAAATGACCTTGTGTCAGAGGGGGACCCGGACCTGGTGGGAATTACGGAGACCTGGTTGGGCCCCGAGGGGGGTCTACCCCTCGTGGAAATGTGCCCACCAGGTTACCGTGCATTTCATCAACCTAGGGCCCTAGGCAGGGGTGGGGGGGTGGCGGTTATCGTTAAGGAAAGTCTGGAGCCGAAGGAGACCACTGTGCCTCAGACGACCGGCTGTGAGTCCCTCTTCGTGAAGTGGGGCCTAGGGAGGCAGTTGGGCTTGCTGGTTGTATACCTGGCTCCCCGCTATGTAACAGCAGCCCTGCCCGAGCTACTCGAGGTGATCGCCGCGATGGCGGTGGAGACCCCCAGACTTATGGTCATGGGGGACTTTAACCTGCCATCGGCGGGCGAGACATCCGAGGCAGCTCGGGAGTTCATGGCTTCCATGACGGCCATGGACCTGACCCAAGTAGTTCAGGGCCCCACGCACGAGGGAGGACACACGCTGGATCTGATTTTTGTCTCTGGACACTGGATTAGTGATCTTGGAACAGGGGATTTAGTCATCTTACCCTTGTCATGGACAGATCACTCTCTCCTTCGGATAGACTTTCCAACCGTCACACCCCACCGCGGGGAGGCAGAACCGGAGACACCGAGTTGGTTCCGCCCCAGGCGCCTGATGGACCCGGAAAGGTTCCAGAGGGAGCTTGGGCCAGTACCTGTGTCCCTGTCCCACGGCTCGACTGAGGATCTAGTGGCCGCATGGTATAGTGCGGCCACGGGGGCCTTGGACCGAGTCGCGCCCTTGCGGCCTCTCATGCGGCGTCGAGTCACCCAGGCTCCTTGGTTTACCGAGGAGCTTCGGGAGATGAAACGCTGTAAGAGACGCCTAGAGAGTAGGTGGAGATCTTCTCGATCCGAATCTGACCGAACACTAGTGAGAGACCATATTAGGACTTATTTAGTGGCGCTAAGAGTGGCCAAACGTGAGTATTGTGCCACCCTTATCGCGTCCGCGGAAAACCGCCCTGCCGCCCTGTTTGGGGTGACCCGCTCCCTCTTGCATTTGAGGCCGCGGGAAGCCCCTCTGCAGGGTCGAGCAGAGGAATTTGGAGTTTTTCTGCAGGACAAAATCACTCAGATTCGGAACGAGCTGCCCTCCACTAGTGATCCGGTCGAGGTGCCCGGTGCTGGTCTTGAGATAACATCTTGGGAGGAGTTTGACTTTGTTACTACCGAGGATATGGACAGGTTGCGGAGGAACCTTAGAGCCACCACATGTTTATTGGACCCGTGCCCCTCCTGGCTTGTACTGGCATCCTGGGAGGTGACACGAGGCTGGCTCCAGGGTATTGTGAATTCATCTCTGAGTGAGGGGTCCTTGCCCACCGTCTTGAAAGAGGCGGTGGTGAGGCCCCTCCTCAAGAAGCCATCCCTGGACCCAGCTTTATTAGAGAACTATCGTCCCGTCTCCAACCTTCACTTTTTAGTGAAGGTTGTTGAGAGTGTGGTGGCTCAACAGTTTCCCCGACATCTGGAGGAAGTTGATTATCTAGACCCGCGCCAGTCCGGCTTCCGGCCCGGTCACAGTACCGAGACGGCATTGGTCGCGTTGGTGGATGATCTCTGGAGGGCACGGGATAGAGGTTGTTCCTCTATCCTTGTCCTATTAGATCTCTCAGCGGCTTTTGATACCATCGACCATGGTATCTTATTGCACCGATTGGGGGGGTTGGGGCTGAGAGGCACCGTTTTACGGTGGTTCTCATCCTACCTCTCTGGTCGGTCGCAATGGGTGTTGGCAGGAGGGCAGAAGTCGTCCCCGAGGCCCCTCACATGTGGGGTTCCTCAGGGGTCGGTCCTCTCGCCACTCCTGTTCAACACCTACATGAAGCCGCTGGGTGAGATCATCCGTGGTTTTGGGGTGGAATACCATCTGTACGCTGATGACACTCAGTTGTACATATCCACCCCAAACCACCCCAACGATGCCGTCGAGGTGCTGTCCCGGTGTCTGGAGGCCGTACGGATCTGGATGGGTAGTTACAAACTCAAGCTCAACCCGGCCAAGACCGAGTGGCTGTGGTTTCCGGCACCCCGGTTCAGCCAGATAAGTCCAACACTGGCCATTGGGGGCGAACAACTGGCCCCCGTGGAGAGGGCGCGCAACTTGGGCGTCCTCCTGGATTCCCGGCTGTCCATGGAGGACCATGTGGCGGCCGTGGCCAGGGGGGCATTCTATCAGGTACGCCTGATACGCCAGTTGCGCCCCTTACTGGACCGGGGAGCCCTTCGCACAGTCACTCAAGCGCTCGTGACATCCCGGCTGGATTACTGTAACGCTCTCTACATGGGGCTCCCCTTGAGGTGCACTCGAAGGCTACAGTTAGTACAGAATGCGGCCGCGCGGGTGATTATGGGTGCCACAAGGCAAACCCACGTAACACCTCTCCTGCGCGATCTGCACTGGCTGCCTGTGGCCTTTCGAGTGCGCTTCAAGGTGCTGATGACCATCTTTAAATCGCTCCATGGCTCGGGGCCTAGCTATATACGAGACCGCCTCCTGCCCCATACATCCCTTCGTCCGATCCGCTCCCACAGAGAGGGTCTTCCTCGGGTGCCGTCGACGGGGCAATGCCGGTTGGCGACACCCAGGGGAAGGGCCTTCTCTGTGGCGGGCCCGGCCCTCTGGAACGACCTACCCCCCGACCTCCGTACTATCTCGGACCTCCGCCTCTTCCGCCAACGTCTTAAGACGTATTTATTCCAACAAGCCGGCCTAGGGTAGCCCCCATTTCTGACTTTTTAAGGAAATAATTTATAATTGGCAAGGGTTTTAATATTGGGTTTTAGCACGGGTTTATTAATTTAATACATTTTAATAGATATTTATTGTATTTTGTGTTCTTAAATAATGCCTGTGCGCCGCCCTGGGTCCTAACAAGGAGAAGGGCGGGGTATAAATTTAATAATAAAAATAATAAATAAAAAATAAAAATAAATAAATATGTTGCAGGACCACAGTGATCATTTGACCTTACGAACAACTGCAGAGGCACTGAAATATGCTCCTTTGAAGCCACACCAGAGAGTCCCTCACTGTCCATACTTGCCTCCTGCATGACCTTGGATGCTGGACCCCTTGTCCCCACCCCCAAGCAACATGCTGGGCTGACTCCTTCCCTTCCCCACCAAGTCCCAGGCTCTGTCATAAGCAGGCATGGTCTTGCCCTGCCACTTTTTGGAGCACAGAACTACCCAGATTTCAGAAATTGCACTGCTGTGGAGCTGCAAACCTTGGTGCGCCACTACTCTTCATACCTCACATGCCCAGGAGTGAAATCCTCCCAGTTTGCCTGGTTCAGCTGAACCAGTAGGGATGATTGTCCCTGGTTCTGCAAACCGGTAGTAAAAAAAAAGCTGCCAAGGATCACACAGCTAAGCTGTAAGCCATGCAATCGTGGGACGCTTTCTTCCCCCACCCCGCTGGTCCAGGCAAATAGGCAGGAAAAAATGATTTAAAAAGTGAAAAAAGAATCAGCTGTGAGTCGTGTGATCATCAGAAGCTTTTCCCCCAACTTTTTAAAGCATTCTTTTCCTGCCTATTCACCTGAACTGGCAGGAAAAAATGGTTTAAAAAGTGAAAAAAAGTTGGCCATGCGCACCCAGTCACATGACCCACCACCACCAAGCCATGCCCACAGAAATGGTGGGCAAAAATAAGAGATTTCTTCACTGCGCATGCTGGATGCACTCTGTCAGAGAACTGGCTGCTTCCAACCTCAAGGAAACCATCGTAGCCTACTGGCTTCTTTCTGCCTGCCAGATATCCTGCCTGCCAAGACCCACTCTGAGGCCTTTTCCAAATTGCAAGAGGGGTTCCTAATAGAACCTGCTTTCCAGCTCTAGGAAGGGATCAAGTTTATTTAGCAGATCTAATTAACCAATCCTCAGGTTATGAATATAATTGGCATGCTCTATTACATTTGTAATTTAAGGATTACCTGTACACACACACACACACACACACACACAGAGAGCTCACATCATTTTGAATATATAGTGGGGAAAAAAGTCTTGAAAGTTAGCAAAATTGATACTATATGGTATAGGCCAGGGGTCTGCAAAGCTTTGCTGGCTGGGGAATTCTGGGAGTTGAAGTCCACCAGTCTTAAAAGAGCCAACTTTGCAGACCCCTGGTATAGGCTATTATAGAACCTAGTTGTTCTGTTTTGGATAGCCCAAAGCCTCCTCCCAGAAGGTAACAATGAAAACCAGTTGATGGAGAAGATGTGATACACATCATCCCAGACAATGCTGCAGACTCTTGTCATGGCTTGCATGCCATGTCCTGAATAGAAGGAAGTGAACATCCAATAATCTTTTCTGCTGTCCTCACTACTCTCTACACTAGGGGTCTCCAACCTTTGCAACTTTAAGTCTGAAGGACTTCAGCTCCCAGAATTCTCCAGCCAGCTTTGCTTTGAGAAATCTGGGAGCTGAAGTCCTTCAGACTTAAAGTTGCAAAGGTTGGGGACCCCTGCTCTACACAGCCTTTCTATCTATCCAAAATAGTAATACTGTTTTTATATACTGTAAGTCTCTTTGTGTGCAGATCCTCAATGACTTGATAATATGCATAAATGCATGATAAAATGTCATGTTTCAGATTAATTGTATTTAAATGGATATCTCTTGTTTATATTTAAAAAGATGATTATTTAAATAGTCATCTCTTGTTTATACTATTAAAAATTAATGGAATTTTTTTTTACTATGATAGTTTACGCAAAGTTTCATCACAAATCCATTTATGTAATTTGGAAATATGTAGTGTTGTGTGTATGTTTGTGTGTATATGTGTGTTATTCATGTTTTACTGACCATGGCTTGTTCATTTCCATAAAAAGAGCATGGACACTGGCATCTTTGTATTGCTTTTTTGAAATTCTGCTTTTTTTAATATTCATAAAGAACACAAGAATTATATCGCTTTGCAGTTATGAGACTTAAGGAAATTGTATTTGCCAGAGGATATTTTAATTAAATAAAAATGCCCAATAATTAATGACTATTCTCCAGAGGGCTAACCTTTGAATGCATTCATAATTATTCTTTTCAGTTGTTGCCTTTAGCTGTTTTAGCTTCCACGATTGGATGTCCTTCAGTTCTGGATCCTCTGTCACTTTCTCCCATGAGGAATTATTATCTGGAAATCATGCTTTGATTTCCATCAGTAGTTTATGTCACATTGCCTGCAGATATTTTTCAGTTAACACAGAATTTCTAAAAGAAGCCTTGGACAACTTCTTTACCTTTAAGGTTTCCTTCCATTTTGCAGCCTTGCTCATAAAGACTGTTCAGATCCTTCAAAATATATTTCTGACTTGCTAAAGCATCAGTATCTTTTTTCCAGGATCCTGTAGCTGTTTCATAGCTGTTCTTGGTTGCTTCTGGGATGCATGTGCACTCAATACAACTTTCCTTTTTTTTTTTTTTGGGGGGGGGGGGGGGAGATAGGATTTTTTTCCAAAGTTTTATTTTTGCAATGAAGCAAAATGAAGTGACTTTCCTTTCATATGTACGTTACGTTACGTTGTTACGTCTTTGAATTATAAACATTTAAGTGAATAAAGAATTGAAGAAAATGGGAATATAAACTCTGTAATATGCAGTATAATCCAGAAACCTAAGAAGAATAAGAAACAGGATGCCTGGATTTTAACTATTTGTTCAGATATATTTGTTTGATTGTGTGTGTGTGTGTGTGTGTGTGTGTGTGTGTTGTTTAGTTTAGGTCCTTGTATAACTGATGGAGAAAGGAAACCTTCCTTTCAAACCTTCTAGTATCTATTGTGTCTCCATTCAGAAACTGACAAAAAAATATTTTTACAATCATTTCTTTTTTAAATTCAAGGCCTTGGCCTTATATTTTGAAAGAAAATGAGGATTTGCAAACACCAATGAGTGTTATAAAATTAAAATTAACATAGAATACCTGATCTGAAGGAAAAATAACATAGCAATTTTCCATATCTTATAAATTACTGTTGCATTTTGCTGAGTCAAATAGTCTTACATCAATGTTTATATACTGGTCATTTCAGATCCTAATTCCTTGCCCATGTAGTATGTGCTTAATTAACTAATTTCATACGTTCTCAGAACAGTGTTTAAATTCACGTTTTAGTCTTTTATTTTGAAAATATTGTTTAGATAAGATTCTAAAACACTTAAGAATACTTAACTATATCAAAACATAAAATGGTATTAATTGACAAGATTTGTGTAGCCAATATTTAAATTACAACTCTTCAAATATTTTTAATAATATCATTCTACTCATTAATCTGAGACATAGATTCCACACTTCACCCAGGATTTGCAATAAAAAAACTATATTGCTCTTTCATCACTGCTGTTCTCTTTGTCTTTTGCAAAAATTTTCATATATACAAATACTAAATAAATTCCAACTGTTCTCACTTGGCCTACATGAATATTGTCAATAGAAAAAGTCAACCACTCTAGTCTTAGTTTGAAATGTTTGTCTTTAGCTATAAACTATGTATTGTGATACTATGATTTATTTATTTTTTATCTAAAAAAGCAACACTGCATGAGATTTCAAAATGTGTTTTAAAGCAGGGGTCCCCAACCCCCGGGCCGTGGACTGGTGCCGGGCCGTGGCTTGATAGGAACCGGGCCGCAGTAAGCGGAGCAACTCTTAGAAAGGGCTGGAAAGGAGGAGGGGACAACCCCCTGGGCAGAGCAGGCACGACCACTCGCACCATTGGGGGCCCGAGAGGGGCGAGTGAGCCGACTCACCCCCCCCATGTGCGCATGCACCGCCTGTTGCCCCTCCCACCCGCTCCCCCCTCTACGCCGGCTGAACCATGGCCACCGGTCGCGGAATTTTTTTAACATGAAACCGGTCCCTGGTGCCAAAAAGGTTGGGGACCTCTGTTTTAAAGAATACAGTTGCAGATATATTTTACATCATGGCTGCCTAGTAATGATAGAAGATTGTTAAAATGATACAGCATGTTTGGATGTGAGCAGCCATGAAACCTGTCCACCTGTACTAGTGAACAAATAATCCCAAAGCTCCCTCTGCTTACCCTAGGATAGTTCATTTTCATCCTGCCCAGTGTAACAGATAACTTTGTCATACATCTAGTTGTGTAGTAGATTAGAATAGTCATCTCCATCAACCCAAAGAAGGTACATGTAGGAGAAAACAATTGATTAGCATTCTGTTTTGTTAGAGTTTCATGTTCTTATTGAACTTTGAATCTAATGAAATTGCACTACAATCCTTAATAGAAACTGTCTATCTCGATTCATGTATAGCTTGCCCATCTTCCCTGCTGGTAATGGTACTCTAACATTGTTTAGAATCACTTGAAGTAGAAGGTTGGGGTTATTTTTTGTTCTTAGGAAACATTTATTTTAATTGTAGTATTGTTGTTCTTTCTTCTATGGACTTCCTTAATTGGACATATTCCATTAGGAATTGGACAAATCCTTTTTTCCTCTCAAGGTCGGATCTCTGTTGGATGTGCAAAAATAACACTTGTCATACATAAGGTCTTTACATTTACAAAGTGATGGGTAAACCATAACTAATCCTTATCATGCCCCAGTGAAACAATTACATTTTTATAGCAGATGGTACCCATTCATTCTTCATTGAAACACTCATTAATAAGAAACTATTTTTGTAGAAACATTGGATACTAATAAGCTTCCTTCAGAAATTCAAAACTAGTGTATTTTCTAGAGAATTACTGTTGTTATGGGATTTGCTTTTTTCTCCTTATGGACAACATCACATTTGATTAAAGATGATAAATAATGAAGTACAAATGATTTTAAATGTTCTCCTGGCAAAACATTGTCATGTCTGCTTTTGATGAAAGAATTACTCACTATTCCTTATTGCTTTTATCACATATGCAATCCATTTCAGGGCTCAAAGCAAATGTCTTATATTGAGAAATATTGGCACAGGTGTCTCAGAGGGGCCAGTATTGCTACGACAACTTTAGCATTTGTTGCACCACTTTCTCAGCAAGATTGTTATGTCTCTAATTGACAGCTTGAAACTTTAGACCAACAAATATATTATTATGATGCTTCCTGCTATCAAATCTTATTCTCTGCTGGGGATAATTAAATAACCATTTAATAACATGACATGAACATCATAGCACACCTTTCCATCACTACTCCACTAGTCATCTTCAAGCAATCTCGTCCACATATTAGATCCGATCCCCAAAATAGTAAGTCGCTATTATGACAAGGGGTGACTAATAGCTATAAATATATCTAATAATGTTGTACGGAGGGATATATTATAATACATCCCTCTGACCGATCCACTCCCATAGAGAGGGACTTCTCCGGGTGCCGTCCACTAGGCAATGCCAGCGGGCGACGCCCAGGGGAGGGGCCTTCTCTGTGGTGGGCCCAGCTCTATGGAATGACCTACCCCCCGACCTCAGAACAACCACGGACCTCCGTGCCTTCCGACAAAAGCTCAAGACTTATCTTTTCCAACAGGCCGGCCTGGCCTAACCAGCCTTTTTAGTCTGAACATCTAAATTGTTTTAATTGGGTTTTTAAGGGGTTTAGTTTTTAGGATTTTAGGTTTTTTAGCGCAGGGATAAATTGTTTAATTTTATTTTATATATTTATTATGTATCTATGTTTGTACGTTTTTATTCCCCTGTGCACCGCCCTGAGTTCCTTTGGGGAGAGGGAGCGGTCTACAAATTAAACTTCTTCTTCTTCTTCTTCTTCTTCTTCTTCTTCTTCTTCTTCTTCTTCTTCTTCTTCTTCTTCTTCTTCTTCTTCTTATTATTATTATTATTATTATTATTATTATTATTATTATTATTATTATTATTATTATTATTATTATTATTATTATTATTATTATTATTATTATTATTATTATTATTATTAAGAGTATCACAATTGGGACTCATGCTTACATGTTGGAATGAACAGCTACTTTTTAGGGCCACATCCTGGCAGTAGCAGTTCCTGGTACCATCTTCCTAAGTCTGTTATATCAGGGGTCTCCAACCTTTGCAACTTTAAGTCTGAAGGACTTCAGTTCCCAGACTTCTCCAGCCAGTTAAAAGACAAAAGGAAAAGGTTGACATAGAAAGAGATAGCCTAAGGATAAAATTTTGAGACAGAAAAATTTACAAATGTCAGGAGTGGCAGAAAGACCGTTTGTAACTTTGCTCAGTTATGATTCCCACCAACAAGGGGACAGGGGAAGCGAGGACAAAAATCGGAAGGATCAGTTGGTATCTCAACCAACAAGGGGAAAGAGGGGATGATGATGGTTTGATAGATGATTTTACACAATCAGTTTTTCACAAAGCATGCATATAACAGAAGAATGAGCGGTTGTTTCCAACAACACCAAAGTCCACTCATCCAATTAAATAGGGGCATGCCATGCCATGCAGCTCATCAGGAGGAGTGAAGCTGCCACCTCATAAGTAGCCTCACCTCTGTTGTGCATGCCTCCATTCAACCCTATGCATCTGTGGTTCAAGTGGAGGAAGCAATTCCTCCTCATCCCCACTGACATGCTTTAGCTGCATACATTCTCCATCTTGAGCTTCCAGCAAAGCCTCTCTTTTTCCTTCTTCAGCCAGTTTTCCCACTTTTCCTGGACTCTCCACTCCTGGCTCAACCCTCATTGTCTTCCTGGCACTACTCCACATCCTCTTTCAAAGCCCTCAGAGCCAGCTTTTCCTCCTTGTCCGAGCTGGTGTTCAGGGAAGCCATCATACCTAGTGCAGTTGCAAGAGATACAAAACTGATCCCCCTCTTTAAGCTCTATTTTGAGCTTATTAAAGCTCAATATTTAAGCTCTATTTTAAGCTCATTATTTTGAGCTGCGCTTGTGCGAAGATGGCGGTCTAGCTTCGAGCTCCACATGGGCCATGGAGCTCGTTGGCCTATATTTTCGTGCCCCAGCCCGTTACCTACCATTCTGAGGGCTGGGATCGGTGAGTGATCCACCCTGGCTTTCCAGGGTGAGGTTTGCAGCTGAGGCGACGGTGAGAGCGCCGGGTCGGAGGTCGGCGTCTTCGGCGTCCTTGTGATGGCGGCAGACGCCGGCCGCACCGGGGATGCCTGGAGGTCCTGAAGCGGCTGGAGGACGGCTGTAGGTGCGGAGACGGCGGTGGGAGCGCCGGAACAGAGGCCAGCGGTGGAGATGGCGGTGGAGGCGGCGGTGAGAGCACCAGAATGGAGGTCGGTGCTCTCGGCGTTCTTGGGGCAGTGTCCTTGGGGCGGCGGTGGACACCGGCCGGGCCGCTGGATGCTTGGCTGGCCTGAGGAGGACGGAGGACAGCTGAGATGGTTGCAGGACGGCGGTGAGAGCGCCGGAATGGAGGCTAGTGGCGGGGACGGCGGCGGAGATGGAGGTCGGCGTCCTCGGCGTCCTCGTGGTGGCGGTGGATGCTGACCGGGCCGTCGGACGTCTGGTGGGCCTGTGGAGGCCAGAAGGCGCTGGAGAAGCTCCGGCTGGGAGAGGAAGGGAGACTTCCCCAAGGCATTGGTGATCGGTCGGTGGGAGAGGCCTATTAGAACAGGCCCGAGGCCGGAGAGGAGGAGGATGGTGTCTCCGGCTGGTCGGGCCGGACTGGGCCGGGAGGAGGAAGCGCGGCTGGCTTTGGGCCTTACCGGCCTCTCTGTGCATGAGAGGATTTTCCAACTGGGAGGATAGACTCTCTGCCAGCGTGGATGGCGCCAAATTTGAGATCCTGAGTCAACTTCTAAAGACCTTTAAGACCTAGAACGCAACCTTTAAGACCTTTAAGACCTTTAAGACCTTTTCGACCTATGGATCTTTTAAGACCTTTTAAGACCTTTGTCCTTTTAAGACCTATGGAACGCAGCAGCCGAACTAAATTCCTCACTGATGCACTTTGAAATCTATTTATTTATTTATCATCTATTTATAATATTTTACATCTTTTAAATTGTGGCCAACGAATGTCTTTTAAAATCAATTATGACCCATGACCCATTTATGTATTTATATCTCTTGCATATTATATTTATACATAATTATTTATTTAATTATTTATTCATATCAAAATGTACTCTAAGGTAGACCTATTATTACTGCGAGAGTCCCCACTCTCGTAGGTTTGGCCCTCCTCTTTAACGAGGGCCCGCCTTGATGAGGGATTTATTAATCCGGAGAGGTGGGCGAAGCGCGGTCTCAGGGGTTTTTTAGTTAGGAAATTGTTGTTTATTTTAGGGGGTACCAGGGAGGGGGGAGGGTATAGACAGGTTGAGACTAGCAAGAAGGGAATGGGCCGAGCCAGCAGATGGCGGAAGGAGCGGATGGATCCACTAAGAGGGGAATACACGGGTCGTTTCCATGGAGGGCCTACCCATCGAGAGGGTTGCAGGGAGAGGCAGGTCCGAGGGGAGACAGGTTCTATCCTCACGGTTGGGGGCGCGTGGCCATTGGTTGCAGACGGTCAGGTGCCACAACCCCCACATGCTAGGTGGTCAGGGAGTACAGTGCCAGGGCCTGCGGCTGATGTTGTGCAACGCCAGGTCCGTGGTCAACAAAGCCCCCCTCATCCATGACCTTGTGTCAGAGGGGGAGCCGGACCTGGTGGGAATTGCGGAGACCTGGTTGGGCCACTAGGGAGGACTCCCCCTCATTGAAATGTGCCCACCAGGTTACCACGCTTTTCATCAACCCCGGGCCCTAGGCAGGGGTGGAGGGGTAGCGGTTACTGTTAGGAAAGGTCTTGAGCCGAGAGAGACCATTGTGCCACAGACCACCGGCTGTGAGTCCCTCTGCGTGAAGTGGGGCCTGGGGAGGCAGTTGCGCTTGCTGGTTGTATACCTGGCTCCCCGCTATGTAACAGCAGCCCTGCCTGAGCTCCTTGAGGTGATCGCTACGATGGCAGTTGAGACCCCCAGACTGGTAGTCATGGGGGACTTTAACCTGCCATCGGTGGACGAATCATCTGAGGTAGCTCAGGAGTTCATGGCTTCCATGACGGCCATGGAAATGACCCAAGTAATTCAGGGTCCCACCCACGAGGGTGGACATACGCGGGATCTAATCTTTGTCTCTGGCCAATGGAAGAGTGATCTGGGTATAGGGGATATAGTCATCACACCCCTGTCATGATCAGACCACTCACTTCTCCGGCTCGACTTTCCAATCACTACACCCCACCGCGGGGAGGTGGAACCTGAGTCATCTATATGGTTCCGCCCCAGGCGCCTGATGGACCCTGACAGGTTCCAGACGGCGCTTGGGCCACTTCCTGTATCCCTGACCCGCGCCCCGATGGAGGACCTCGTGGCCGCATGGAATACTGCGGCCACGGGAGCCTTGGATCAGGTCGCGCCCTTGCGGCCTCTCTTGCGGCGACAAACCACCCTGGCTCCTTGGTTTACCGAGGAGCTAAGGGTGATGAAGCGCCACAAGAGATGCCTAGAGAGGAGATGGAGATCCACTCGGTCTGAATCTGACCGAACACAGGTGAGACTTACCTTGTGGCACTGAGAGTGGCCAAATGTCATCATTGTGCCACTCTCATCGCATCCGCAGATAACCGCCCTGCCGCCCTGTTTAGGGTGACCCGCTCTCTCCTTCAACAGAGGGTGTGGGAAACCCCATTACAGGGTAGAGCAGAGGAATTTGGGATTTATCTGCAGGATAAAATCGCTCAGATTCAGAGCGAGTTAGTCCCCATCGATAGTGACCCTCTCTGGACCCAGCATTGTTGGATAATTACCGTCCGGTCTCCAACCTTCACTTTTTGGCGAAGGTTGTAGAGAGTGTGATGGCACAACAGTTTCCCCGTCATCTGGAGGAAGTTGATTATCTGGACCCGCGCCAGTCCAGCTTCCGGCCCGGGCACAGCACCGAGACGGCATTGGTCACGTTGGTGGATGATCTCTGGAAGGCCAGGGATGGGGGTTGTTCCTCCATCCTGGTCCTATTAGACCTCTCAGCGGCTTTTGATACCATCGACCATGGTATCCTATTGCATCGGCTGGAGGGGTTGGGGGTGAGGGGCACCATATTGCGGTGGTTCTCCTCCTACCTCTCTGGTCGATCACAATTTGTGTTGGCAGGAGAGCAGAGGTCGACCTCGAGAGCCCTCACTTGTGGGGTGCCTCAGGGGTCAGTCCTCTCGCCTCTCCTGTTCAACACATATATGAAGCCGCTGGGCGAGATCATCCGTGGTTTTGGGGTAGAGTACCACCTCTACGCTGATGATACGCAGCTATATATATCTACCCCAAACCACCCCAACGATGGCGTAGCGGTGATGTGCCAGTGCCTGGAAGCCGTGCGGGCCTGGATGGGAAGTAACAGACTCAGACTCAACCCGTCCAAGACCAAGTGGCTGTGGTTCCCGGCATCCCGGTACAACCAGTTGACTCCATCACTGGCCATAGGGGACGAACACCTTACCCCTGTGGATGGGGCACGCAACTTGGGCGTCCTCCTGGATACCCGGCTGTCTATGGAAGATCAAGTGACAGCCGTGGCCAGGAGGGCATTCTACCAGGTTCGCCTGGTACGCCAGTTGCGTCCCCTATTGGATCGGGATGCCCTTTGCACAGTCACTCATGCCCTCGTGACATCCCGACTGGACTACTGCAATTCTCTCTACATGGGGCTCCCCTAGAGGTGCACCCGAAGACTTCAGCTTGTCCAGAATGCAGCCGCGCGAGCAATTATGGGAACCTCGAGGTTTACCCATGTAACACCGCTCTTGCGCGAGGTGCATTGGCTGCCTGTCGTCTTTCGGGTGCGCTTCAAGGTGTTAGTTACCATCTTTAAAGCGCTCCATGGCACAGGACTTAGCTATCTGCGGGATCGGATTCTGCCCCATACATCCCTGCGGCCGATTCGCTCCCACCGAGAGGGGCTTCTCTGGGTGCCGTCCACTAGGCTATGCCAGCGGGCGACGCCCAGGGGAAGTGCCTTCTCTGTGGCGGGCCCAGCCCTCTGGAACGACCTTCCCCCCGAAATTAGAACAACTACGGACCTCTGCTCCTTCCATCAAAAATTGAAAACACACTTCTTCTGCTTGGCCGTCCTAGGTTAGTCTTCCGTTTTTTAACTGGGTTTTTAGGGGATTGTAGTTTAATTTTAGTATAGTGGGTTTTAGCGCAGGGATAATTTTGTTCAATTCTTATTTTACTTATTTATGTATTTTATATTTGCATTTTTAATTTCCCTGTGCACCGCTCCGAGTCCCTTTGGGGAGAGGAGGCGGTCTATAAATAAAATTATTATTATTATTATTATTATTATTATTATTATTATTATTATTATTATTATTATTATTATTATTATTATTATTATTATTATTATTATTATTATTATTATTATTATTATTATTATTATTATTATTATTATTATTATTATTCTATTGAGCCGTATCTATCTTTTCTCTGGAAGGCTCATAGTCTGGGGCGATTCTTGTTTAATAGGCAGACTATACTAAAATAGTGCCTTGAACTCTACACATGTGGAACTGATTGCTTGTTCCTGACAGAAAGACTATTCTTGTTTTCTGCCAATATCACAAAAGTGACCCAATCTTGTCATAGTAACAATGGGATTTTCACCTTTAAGCTTTAAGATATATTAGAGGAAACTGAAAGGATAATTAGATACCATTCCAGGATTTCCCCACCTGCATTCTTTTTTACTTCCTGAAAGTTCCAATTTACTGGAGATCACAGTACTAAGCCTTGATTCAGCCGGTGTATAACAGGGATATTCTTTTGCACTGAGTATTCATATTAATTCTGCTGAATTCATTGTGTGCAACTTATAATATAGACAGGCTATGGATCAGACTATGGATTAGGAGAAGAACGTGAGGTTATCTTTATTAAACTTCCTCAAAGAAGTGTCTCAAGAATATTTTCCTTTTACATCATGAAAACCACTCAACCAATATATAACCTAGAGCCAATAGTTTGTTGTGCAAGTCAATAGTGCATCAGAAGCATAATCAGGTGTGGAAACCAGTGTCTTAGCATTCTCAACCTTGGGAACCTAGTTCACTGATACTAAATTCTAGATAAGGATCATATAAAAATGAAATTTAATATAACATTTTCAGTGTGTGTGTGTGTGTGTGTAAATATATGTATGTATGTATGTATGTATGTATGTATGTATGTATGTATGTATGTATGTAATTGTTTTCACAACATCCTGTTAGGACCCCATTAAGGGAGGAGACATACTGTTTCCTTTTCTGCCTTTTGGCTCATCACCAGAGACCATCTAGACAGAAAGCCATGAGTTCCGTTGTGTAAATTTGTTTAGATATGCTCATAAAACTTTTATATATAAAAAAATCATCTTAATACCTCATCTCTCTATCAACATTTCAAAACTACAGGACATGACATTGACTTTCAAGGAACTAAAATTATCTCCAAGGCGGAACAGCTCAACAGGAGAATAATCAGAGAAGCCATTGAAATAGAGAAACAATCTAGCAGCATGAACAGACGTGATGATACCTTCCGCCTACCAGATATCTGGAAGCCAGCATTGACCAGCAGACGAGCCCCACCCTCCAGCCAAGCCGTTGAAATTCAAAACAAGGAGAAACATACAAATGAGACCAATCAGCATCAATCTACCAGTCACGATGCAACTGCACAGCCAATCAACCCATCCCTCTCTGCCCTTCGACTCAACCTAGAGATCATCCAGACAGAGAACCAATTAGATTACTGCTGTGTGACATTTTTTAGATATGTGTTAGATTTTTAAGGGCTGAAAATAAAGAGACCAGGATGGATCCATTTCAGGCTTATTAGCCTTCTTCAGCTGGCCATACTCCTTCTACTGGGATTTGAACCAGTGCTTTCCAGCATATGAGACAGGCTTCTCTATGCCTTGAGCTATCCGGTATCCCTGATACATCAGCCAATTTACAGGACTCTTAAATGAGAGAATATTATCACAACTCCTGTTCAGGGTCCCTTTAAGGGGAGGAGACTTAACGTCATCCCTCTCTGTCCTTCGACTCAACCTAGAGATCATCCAGACAGAGAACCAATTAGATTACTGCTGTGTGACATTTTTTAGATATGTGTTAGATTTTTAAGGGCTGAAAATAAAGAGACCAGGATGGATCCATTTCAGGCTTATTAGCTTTCTTCAGCTGGCCATACTCCTTCTACTGGGATTTGAACCGGTGCTTTCCAGCATATGAGACAGGCTTCTCTATGCCTTGAGCTATCCGATATCCCTGATACATCAGCCAATTTACAGGACTCTTAAATGAGAGAATATTATCACAGCTCCTGTTCAGGGTCCCTTTAAGGGGAGGAGACTTAACGTCATCCCTCTCTGCCCTTCGACTCAACCTAGAGATCATCCAGACAGAGAACCAATTAGATTACTGCTGTGTGACATTTTTTAGATATGTGTTAGATTTTTAAGGGCTGAAAATAAAGAGACCAGGATGGATCCATTTCAGGCTTATTAGCCTTCTTTAGCTGGCCATACTCCTTCTACTGGGATACACACACACACACACACACACACACACACACATATGCTGGCATTGCTGGCTTCGGGGATTTTCCTGTGTATATAGCATGGAGATGTTATTGCAACATTTCGACAAGATCTCACTTGTCATCATCAGGCAGGATTATGTCTGTGACTGTGACTGCGGAGGTAAGTGCAATCGGGCTTTTGAATGCATGCACTAAAATAAGCCCTTCCTAAAAAATAAGCCCTCCCTGAAAGTATTGCAACAGAGCAGTAGCCATGAGGTGATCACACTTGCCGCCTCCTGCACCTCAAAAATAATAAGACCTCTCCAAAAAGAAGGCCAAGCGCTTATTTCAAGGGTCAAAAGAAAATAAGACACTGTCTTATTTTTGGGGAAACACAGTATATATTATACCTAGTATATGATTTAGACAAGTGTACAAAGTAAATTGATTCTCCATGCCCTTATTATGGCTAATATTGCAGCATTGGAAAGATAAGTGTATGATTCCATTTATTTAATGGATTGAAGACGTGATTGCACTTGGCACTTATAAATGGATTGCTTGTAGACATGAAGTTCGTATAGACAATATTGAAATAGTGGACGCATTTATACAGAATGCCACAGGTTAAAAATTACATAAATGTATTATAAATATATACATGTTTAAATAATATTTGCATTAGATAAATGTATAATTATAAGCATTTAATGATATGAGATATAATACAATTTTTGTTAAAGCACTTTTATTCTTTTTTTGTTGTTGTCTTCTCATTGAAAATGTATGCATCCACATCATTATTATATTTGTGTTTTTCTCTCTTTTTTATTACTTACAAAACAATAAAAATAAATTTAAAAAGGTTTTGATGAGGATGATGTAGGTTTTCTCTAGCTTGAAAGAAAAAACTAGTTTAATCAGCATATTCTATGTTCTGTTCTTAATAAAATTCTGCAAAACATCACTACAGACCTCTTTATATAATGTTTTTAAGTGTGCAGGCTACGGTGTCTTTGCCATACAAAAATTAAATCTAATTAGAGAAAGAGTCCAATGGAAAATAATTAAACCTCCTCCTTTGATATTATCATATTGCTTTGGAGAATTCAAATTATCTGCAAATACAAAAATATTTTTTGGTGAAAACATATTTCCGTTTCCCCAAGTTGCAATGACAGCATCAATACATTTTTGTTATTGCTTCTGCAGGAAGGCATTTTATAAAATTGATTTAGGGGAAATAGGATCAACACGGCCCATAGCACAGTATTGGTCCTTCCATAATCATTAAAGCAATGTATTAGTTCAGTTTTGAAGTTCATATCACTACCATCCTAATTAGTTAGAATTATAGTCTAATATTCTATTTGTATTGTTTTTACAGAAATAAGGAATGATTTAAAAGAAACTACATAAATACCACACCCACACACACCAATAACATAGAAATGTTGGTTACTGAAAGACCTGCTTTACCAGAAATTGTTCATAAAATTAAACTTTGTGATCTCAAATATTAAAATCTATTAATCACCACACATTATGTTTTTATATAACACAACCCTTTTAGGGTACTTTTTTGAACTAGCACTGAAGCATCAGACTTTAATATTAAGTATCCAGTAAAATAATGTGATATGAAAAAGTCCATATTCAGATTTATGAATATAATGGTTAAATATTAGTTGAAATCAATCTGAAATGAATCATTTTCATTAAATACCATTAACAGAACTTGTGAATTCTAAGGTGTGAAAGAATTTTTTCCACTTCAGTATTGCCTATAATGGTTTCTTAGTAATTAATTTCTGAGCAATATGTAAAGACAATTATAACATACACAAGAATATTTTACCAAAATGTTTATTTTATGAATGACTAAGTGTAAGTGTACAGACCAATTAGTCTAACATCAAAACCTGGAAAAAATAATGAAAAAACAGAACTGTGAACATCTAGAAACAAATAAAGTAATAACTTGTAGCCCGCAGAGGTTTGTTAAAAACAGATCATGTCAAACCAATGTTATTTCATTCTTTGACAAAGTGACTAAATTAGTAGATCAGCAAAATGCTGTGGACATAGTATACTTAGACTTCGGCAAGGTATTCAACTAAGTAGAGCACAACCTATTTCTTGGTAAACTAGAAAAATGTGGGATAGACAGCAGCACCACCAGATGGATGTGTAACTAGACGACAAACTGTGCTCAATGAGTAGTCCTTAATGGTACTGTGTCTACATGGAGGGAAGTAAGCAGTGGGGTACTACAAAGTTCTGCCTTAGGGCCAGTGCTCTTCAAAACCTTCATAAATGACTTAGATGAGGAAATAGTAAGGGAATCATCGAATTTGCAGATGACACTAAGTTGGCAGGACTAGCCAACACCCCAGAAGACAAGCTCAGGATTAAAAAAATATCTTGACAGACTTGAACAATGGGCCCTTTCCAACAGTATGAAATTTAATAAGGAAAAACCAAAGACACAAGTACAGAGCATGTTAAACCTGGCTCAAAAATAATAACTGTGAGAGGAGCAATCACTTAAACATGAGGCAGCAGTGTGAGGCAGCAGCCAAGATGCTAATACAATCCTTGGATGTATAAACAGAGGTATAGAATCAAAATTAAGTGAAGTATTTGTAAAACCTTAGTAAGGCCACACCTGGAATACTGCATCCAGTTTGGATCACTATATTACAAAAAAAGATGTTGAGACTTTGGAAAAAATGCAAAGAAGAGTAACTAAGATGATTAAAGGCCTGGAGACTAAAACATATGAATAACATTTGCAGGAATTGAATTTGGCTAGTCTAGAGAAAAGAAGGACTAGAGTGACATGATAGCAGTATTCCAGTATTTGAGGAGCTGCCCCAAAGAAGAGGGGGGTCAATTTATTTTCCAAAGCACCAGGCAGGAGAAGAAACAGTGCGTAGGAACCAGTCAAGGAGAGAAGCACCCTGAAATTAAAGAAAAACTTCCTAATAGTGAGGTGGAACAGCTTGCCTTCAGAAGTTGTAGTGCTTTCATCACTGGAGTTTTCTAAGAAAAGACTGGACAGCCACATATCTGAAATAGTATAGGGCAGGGGTCTGCAAAGTCGGCTCTTTTAAGACTGGTGGACTTCAACTCCCAGAATTCCCCAGCCAGCTAGGCTGGCTGGGGAATTCTGGGAGTTGAAGTCCACCAGTCTTAAAAGAGCCGACTTTGCAGACCCCTGGTATAGGGCAGTGATGGCGAACCTTTTTTGCCTCGGGTGCCAAAACCACGTGCTTGCTCAACATTGCACACACTCGGGTGCCCACCTCCATAATTTAATCCCCCTATGCCATGCCCCCTGTACATGCGTGCGTGACCCCCCACCCTGCTGCCCCAAGCATGCATGCACAACTTTCTTGGAGCCTGGGGAGGGCGGAAACTCTGGAGGCTGGAATTTTCCAACTTCTGGTGGGCCCGGTAAGTCCATTTTTCGCTCTCTGGAGGCTTCAGGAGGCTTTCCTGAAGTCTCCAGAGCACAAAGAATTGCTGAAAATCAAGGGAGAAAATCAGCTGGCCAGTGTGTGCATGTGCACTGGAGCTGATAGGGCAACACCTGGTGTGCCCTCAGAAATGGCTCTGCATGCCACGTGTGGCATGCGTGCCATAGGTTCGCCATCACGGGTATAGGGTTTCCTGCTTGACCAGGGGGTTGGACTTGAAGACCTCCAAGGTCCCTTACAGCTGTATTTTGATTAAGTATATCAAAGTAGTTTGGTTGTGGCACCACATTTTACATTATATATTGTGGTTGTTTGTCACACAGTCAGCCCGATATTCAGACTAGATTTAGTGTTTTTGTCTACATATCAAACCCTTTGATTTGCCTGGGATTTGTATGTTTGAAGGTGTAACAGATATCGTAGCAGGATGTAAACTGTTCCGAGTATTGTTATCATTGTTATTTTTATCATTGTGCATATTATTTTCATTACCTTATGACTAGTCCTTATTC
The DNA here is from genome assembly GCA_039707465.1 of Rhabdophis nuchalis. Lineage (NCBI taxonomy): Eukaryota > Metazoa > Chordata > Lepidosauria > Squamata > Natricidae > Rhabdophis > Rhabdophis nuchalis. The sequence continues at coordinate 42,566,148 of CM077651.1, read as the reverse complement.
AGAATCCAGGTTCAGAATCCAGGTTTTAAGATAATGGCCATATAAGAACTCTAAATAAATGAACAAATAAACAAAAACTACATCACTGATTTCATAGTGGTTTAGAATCACTATGCAATCAAAATTCCAGAATGCCATATGTTATAACTAATTCTGTTACTTCTACAATAACAAGCATTGATTTATAAGTTCTTTACTGACCAATTGGGATAAAAGTGACAGTTGTATCACTCAGGATGTGATGTATAAATCAATATCTTATAAATAATTATCCAACGTAATAAGATCTTTAGCACCCACAACCACAGCCTGGGGGAAAATTCTATCTCTGGTGAAAGAGCATTAAGCAGGAAACTATTTAGGAAGATACTTGAATGCCTGTTTTCCAATGATCACTTTCTGCCCATAAATCTAAACATTAGAACCATATTCCTGAAAGAGACTTATTTAGTTTCCATCTTGCTGTCTTGAAGCTTAAAAAGCTCTTTAATATGCACATATCATTCCTGCTGACTTCTCAGCTGTTTGTTGCAATGAGGAGACAGGTTCAGTGTCATTTGCAGCTCCCTGGGGTCTATTCTAAGTCACTCGAAACAGAAATAATTTTAGTTTGGTTTTATTTTCAGTTGCTTTTTCAGATACTGTGGGGGAGGCATTCCCCCACACATCCCAAAGACCTGCTGTGCTACCTCAAAGTGAGCAGGGGGGAAAGGATATTCTGGGATGAATGAGAAAGTAGCATTAAGTCTTATATATCACCCCATAGCAGTTTATAGCACTCTCATGGCGGTATATAATAGAAGCATTATTCCCATAGGGCCCCGCAAAATCTGGGTTCTCATTTTACTGATCTCAGAAAGATGGAAGACTGAGTCAACCTTGACCCCGTCAGGATCAGGCTCCAGGAGTTTGCCTGCAATATTGCAGCTTAACCACTGTATCACCAGTAAACAATGTGACATTCGCAAACATTGCCAGGAAGTACACTAAGAATATATCATCCTACAGAGTCATTCAAGGTGTGAAGGACAACCCAGCTACCTGGCTAAAACAAGCAGGTGCTTATATTGGGCAGTAGTAATATAGGAAGATCCTGAAGGTGGACAATCACTTTAATCGCAATGCAAAGCATCATTTCATAGTGCATGTATAATCAATTCCTGTATTTTAGCAAGAAAACCACATAGGTAGAAAGTATTAAATGACCCAGAATATAGCTGGATAATGGGCCCTCCTATGATTCATATTAATATATTATATGGAACTAACTTGTGCTAACTCTGGAGGAAGCAACTATTGCAACTATCACTATTGCTAGACAATTGTTTGTCTTGTTTTGTTCCCTAACTAAATGAGAAGCTAGCTATATCCATCAACTTACAGATGATAGTTGTACCCATCAATACATATCCTGTGGTTCTTGATGCCAACTAAAACAAATCCAGATTAAACCCAGAAGATAACAGCTATCAGTTCTTGTCATTGGTCAAGCAAAGTCATAATTTAACAGATAGAAATAAATGCTTCCAAGTTCAGATAAATATTATGTGGTTGTTGTTCAATATATTAATTGTTTCTTACATAGGGCTACATATAAGGCATATGAAATCATCTTTCCGTCACCCCGTTTCAGCCAGATAAGTCCAACACTGGCCATTGGGGGCGAACAACTGGCCCCCGTGGAGAGGGCGCGCAACTTGGGCGTCCTCCTGGATTCCCGGCTGTCCATGGAGGACCATGTGGCGGCCGTGGCCAGGGGGGCGTTCTATCAGGTACGCCTGATACGCCAGTTGCGCCCCTTACTGGACCGGGGAGCCCTTCGCACAGTCACTCAAGCGCTTGTGACATCCCGGCTGGACTACTGTAACGCTCTCTACATGGGGCTCCCCTTGAGGTGCACTCGAAGGCTACAGTTAGTACAGAATGCGGCCGCGCGGGTGATTATGGGTGCCACAAGGCAAACCCACGTAACACCTCTCCTGCGCGAGCTGCACTGGCTGCCTGTGGCCTTTCGAGTGCGCTTCAAGGTGCTGATGACCATCTTCAAATCGCTCGGGGCCTAGCTATATACGAGACCGCCTCCTGCCCCATACATCCCTTCGTCCGATCCGCTCCCACAGAGAGGGTCTTCTTCGGGTGCTGTCGGCGGGGCAATGCTGGTTGGCGACACCCAGGGGAAGGGCCTTCTCTGTGGCGGGCCCGGCCCTCTGGAACGACCTACCCCCCCGACCTCCGCACTATCTCGGACCTCCGCCTCTTCCGCCAACGTCTTAAGACGTATTTATTCCAACAAGCCGGCCTAGGATAGCCCCCCGTTTCTGACTTTTTAAGAAAATTTATAATTTGGTAAGGGTTTTAACATTGGTTTTAGCACGGGTTTACTAATTTAATACATTTTAATTGATATTTATTGTATTTTGTATTTTTAAATGATGCCTGTGCGCCGCCCTGGGTCCAGGAGAAGGGCGGGGTATAAATTTAATAAAATAAAATAAATAAAATCTAACTGGTGGGCCCAGAATAAGCCAAGCAGGCTGTTAAGAACAAGACAGTTCATTCTCATATTGGTGATTGTAACTGCTTGTCAAAAGGATCCATGAAAGGGAAGCTTTCAAAAGTTAAAAGCTCCATCATATCAATTTTATGCAAGTTCTGCCCCTTTGAATATCATTTGCTACATACATACAAAGGGGAAGACCTTGCTTTGCAACAGCACAACACTGCTTTTTTTTTAATTTTAACAATAGCATTGTGTCCTGCAGACACCTCTGCCACGTTAATCAAATTGATCCCAGTGGACGATGCATTGAAACTTTGCAAAACCAACTGGGTATAACATTTTACACATATTTTTTTTTGCAGACTTGTCTATGAAGAAAGATTGTGACTGTTAGCTTTGGATTTCCTTTTTTGTTTGAGGAAAGCTTCAAAATTTGAAATATACAACAGTGAATATTTTCCATCTGTTTAGTAAATAACAAATTATTTTAAAGTTGTGAACATAAACATAAAAATTCAGCAATGTTTTGAGAAAACATTTATTTTAAATCCATAGTTAACTGTTATGCTTTTTGGTTGTCAGCATTAGAAAGCAAAAGATAAAGTGCAGTAATATTTCATAAAGCAAATTAGTGTCTTGCACTGATAATTATAGACTTTTGATATTAAGATCATAGTGTATGATAATATTTTCTTCATATTATTTTAAGTTGGGGTCTAACTTTTTATGACTGGAGCGTGCACTGGAATAATTCAGCTGGTTGCTCCCTATTCTCTATTTTGGGAATAGGGTAGAAGCTCTCTCTCTTTTTCCTGTAATGGGCCAACCTTCTGCAATGGTCTCCCATTAAAGGTTTCTTTATCTTAGTTGAAATGAAAGGTTTCCCAGAAGGCTTTTGGAATTTAAAACCATGAATTGTATTGAGACTTTTAAGGTAGAAAGTTGTGTTATTGTCTTTTGTCATCATAAATTGGGTTGGGGGGGGGGGACAAGGGAGGAAAATCTGAATTAATACCATCTTGATGCATGTGTTTCATATTTCAAAAATATAGAAAACCAATGTCTACTGATAAAATAGGTATTGGAGATGAGCAGGCTGAGCCTGAGGGAGGAGTCAAAAGCATCCTATGTCATACATACCTGTTGTGGTCCAGCAGCTCCGGATGAGCTGCTGATGGACTCCTCTAGTGAGGAGTCCTATGAGTCTGCTCTGGAGGAGGAGGGCAACCATGAGAGAGCAGAGAGCCCGGCTGGTCATCAGGATGCACCTGGGTCTTGGAGTAGTGGGGAGGATCAAGGCCAGTTTGTTTCTGATGCTAGGTTAAGACGGGCTGAAAAAAGGAAGCTTCAGTTGCAGCAGAGGCGAACTCAGAGGAGCTGAATTAGTCCCAGCTGCCTAATGACTGGCCCCTCCCAAGAGGGTTTAAAAGGAAGCCTTTGCTAAGAAAGTCTTTGCAGAGAACAACTTGTGCTTTCTAGGTTTGGATTTCTTCGTGTGGAGTTGCAGGTTTAGTTTCTAGTTGAGTTAAAAAGCTTCAGGTCTGTTCAGGGTCAGTCAGGCAAGCAGCCAGTCTGGTAATTAGTTGAAGAAAGGGGGTCAGAACACATACCTATAAGAGATCAAAGTTTAGCCTACCTTGATTGCCTTTCTTATCTCCCATTCATTTCCCTTGAATGGTAGTTGGTCAGATTCTTGTAGAGCAGGGATGTCAAACTTGTAGAGCAGATGTGTCACACGCTGGCCATGCCCACCCCTAGTTTAGCGAAGGGGGGAGTTGCAATACATCATGTGATGATGTAATGATGTCAGTTTGACCCCTGGTGTAGAGAGCTAAAGCTGGCAATAAATCTTGTACTCTGGAACTTCCTGAATCTCCTGATTTCCCAAGTGCTTAACAACAGAACAGTGTTTTTCAACCTCAATTACTTTAAAATATGTGGGTCTCTATTCCTAAACTTGCATTGATCCCAGAACCCAGCATTGAAGTCCACACATTTTAAAGTGACTGAGATTGAAACACTGGGATAAACCTTTGAGGCAATAAAATGATATTTAAATTGCAGGCAATCCTGCAATTTATATATTTTTTTTCTTTTTAAGATATAATATAGGAAAAAATATTGCTTATAATTAAACTGAATATAAAGCATTCTGTTCCCTCTGTAGATGAAGCGACTCGGTATCCAGCAGAGCATTCAACTCCAAGAAAGAGTCACATCTGATTTCTTTTGCATCTGCCATTTTTACATCATACTGGAGAGTAATTCAGCCATCCTATGCAAATATTGGGGGTTTTTTGGGGGGAAAAGAACACTGCACAAAAATCACCTATCTCCTTCTGCTCACATGATCATCCATTTGCACCCAAGATGTCAGGCCTGCCTCTAACGATAAAGAAACCACTCAACTCCATTTGAAAGAATTAAGAGTACTTTTACTGGTTATGAAAAGATAGCAGCGAGGTAAAGCAAGGTCTGAGACCCAAGCGCACGAAAGCATACATATCAATATGTGCCCAGCCCCCTCCCCCCAACAAACCCCACCCCATTGTCCAATGCGCAATCCCCTTAGGTGTCATGTGGGTTGCATCTCCAGGAGCATCATCAGGATGGCATGCAAGACCGTTGGCCTTGACCACCGCACGACCCCAGCCAGAGGTATGTGAAGTAGATGGTGAGAACATACTCCCTTCTCCAAAACGCCCTCCTGCACCATACAGTTCCATACCCAAATACCAAGACCCCTCCCTCCCCGTTTCAATGGCAACCGAAGCAAGCAGCAAAGCGGAGGCTGACACAAAAAGATTTTGCATTTTATCTTGAATTAACCCAACTCTATCCAAGAAGGAAAAGCTCCTTGTAAAATCTTTAGATAAGCCTTAGTTTAACTTCTGGAGCAGCTGATTCCACTCAATGTGTCATTTCCTCAGATTCAGACTCTGGTCTGAAAAAAAAGGTTCCACTTGAATCTGTGGAGTGTCAGCCTCAGAGATATCAAGCCAAGAATCAACTGTGGATCAATCACTGGAACCATCAGAAAAGCAAGGAGGTAACTGTTTTAATTAAAGATACTTGGCTGTGGCCTGATTTAACAGGCAGCCTGACCCATATTTTTTTCTGTTGGAAATAACTGTCTGATCTCCTGCTCTGCTATGTCATTCCTGTTATTCCATTCATGTTTAACAAAACCTGATCTTTGGACTTGCTGAAAAGCTTGACTTGGCTCCCTGATCTTTGGACTGAATTTGACTACTCTTCTGTAAGTTCCTGCTGAAAGCAAATCTACCCAGGCAAGCTTTATTTCCTAGAGATGGTTTTGATTTATATCCCTTCCTTCCTTCTCCCATTATCTGTTCAGCTTCAAGTAAACTAATATTCTCAGTTAGCAACTGTGTATGTGTGAGCTTGGACCAGAAACAAAAGATAGTGATAGTGTGGGGAGAAAATAAGGAAGCACCCAGCCTCTCTGTTACAGAACACCACTGCTCTTGTTTCATCTACAGGGAATCTTCAATTTATGATTGGTCATTTAGTGACTGGCTTCAGAAAGGGTGCTTTATGTTCTGTTATCTATTCTCAACTGATAAAGCACTCTAGTCCTTAGAAGAAACAGTATCTTCTGGCATTTTTAAAATCACAAACTGCTGGAGATCTCTTCCTATTTCAATTGGTAAATTAAAATCTTTTTTTTAAAAATCTTTGTTGCACTTGTATATTTCTTTTAAAAACTACTGACTATAATTTTTTTTTTAAAAACCCAATGTTTCAGCCCATGTACTTCCTGTTAATAATTGTTTGCATGGTAATTTCATTTGTACAATTTACCTTTTAGTGAAAGCCATTTTTACTTTGCAGACTGGCTTAGTGCCAAAGGACAAGAATACTCCTGTTTGACAATTAGCTATTATGCAACCTATTTACAGTTAATAATAAAATACACACAATACACAAAAAACTGTTCAAAAATATTTGCCTTGTTTTAAAAGCTAGAAGTATTTATTACAAATATTTTTAACAAGATACAATAAATTGTTTATAAGCCAATGCGATATTTAAAACATCATATAGTAGTTGTTGGGATCATTTTATTTACTGCTTGATGTCTGGTGTTAGGTAAAAGTAAAGGTTCCCCTTGTACATATGTGCTAGTCAATCCTGACTCTAGGGCAGGGGTCCCCAACCCCCGGTCCGCGGACCGGTGCCGATCCGTGACTTGATAGGAACCGGGCCGCAGGGCCGGAGAGGAGGAGGAGGAGGGAGGATGGGGCAGCCCCCTGGGCAAAGCACGCACCGGGGGCGGGAGAGCGCAGGTGCAGCTACTCACGCCATTGGGGGCCCTAGAGGGGCGAGTGAGCTGACTCCCCCCCGCGTGTGCATGCACCGCCTGTTCTTCCTCCCCCCCGCTCCCCCTCTATGCCAGCCGGTCCGCGGAACTTTCTTTAAAATGAAACTGGTCCCTGGTGCAAAAAAGGTTGGGGACCCCTGCTCTAGGGGGCAGTGCTCATCTCCGTTTCAAAGCGAAAGAGCCAGCACTGTCCAATGATAGCTCAATGGTCATGTGGTCAGCATGACTAAACACTGAAGGCGCACAGAACACTGTTACCTTCCCACCAAAGGTGGTTCCTATTTTTCTACTTGCATTTTTATGTGCTTTCGAACTGCTAGGTTGGCATTTAGTGCTAACACCTCAGCTATTCATGATAAAAATAAATGTCATCATACAATAAATATCCACATAAATGTTAAACTATTAACAATAATTTGTTTTAATTGCATAGTCATATAGTTATAGATTGATATGTGTAATAATAGAAAAAGCAGTATATGAACAACGTTCTGTTTTATTGACCTACTGTCATTGCTATTTACTATCTCTTTAATTTATAAATACTTTTGACATAACAATGGGATTACAAACAGTTGCTACTAAAAACGATTTGTGTTCTTTTGAAATCCAGCTGGGGCAACAACATCTTTTAATGCTGCCATTTTCCCTAGTTTGAAAAGTTGCCACAGTTTGGTTAGTTGGATTTTTCTTATGCTTCTCAGACCTATAGGTCTGAAACTGTTAAAACTCCCATTAAACTATTGACAAAACTTACTTGCAACAGCTCTGAAGGAAGCCATAGTGACTTTTAGAGTTTTATTGGTTTCCTGTTCTTTGAAAATTATTCATCAGTCTTAATTTCAAGCAGTGCAAGCATTAATTGTGTTCTACTTTATTCCTCCATTCTTGCTTCACATATGTGAGGGAGTTAAACAATTTTTATTGTCTCATTGATGATTAATGACAAAAGGAAGATGGAATAGTGAGATTCTATTGATTTAGGACGACTGCAAAAATGCTTGATCAAATGTGTCAGGTTATTCTACACTAATTCTAAACCAATTGTTATTTATTTGTTTATATTTGGCTTTTATTTAAGATGTATTTTCACATAATATCATTGATGTGGTTTCAAGGTAAGCTCTGAAAAGCCAAATATAATGAAAAAAACTAACAACTGTGGCAAGAAAGATCATAAAATGGGGCAAAACTCACTTCATAAATATTTCACTTAGTAAGATAAATTTTTGGGCTCAATTGTGGTTATAAGTCATAAGTACCAGTATAAGCTAACTTAAGATCTTCTCAATTCCATAATGAGAAAACCAAAAAAATAAAATAAAACTTGAAACAGATTAACTTTAAAAATGTTTATGAAATTTCAAATGATTACATGCAATGCTCCAGCGCTAGGGTTACTTGGCCTTTCTGGGAGAGATGCTGTTCTGTATGTTGAAGATGATCATCTGCCCTTGTTGATCTGCAGTCTGGTCTCCAGAACAGCAAGCCTGGACACTTTGTCCCTGGGCAAGCTGAGAAGCATCACCATCATCTGCTTCTTGGTTACAACATTGATCGGTGCTCATTGTTGTCTTGTCCTTCATCATCAAATCCAGGGTGAGCCCCTGGAAGCTCAATAGCAAAGACTTGGGCTTGGATTCCAATAAGGAGACTGTGGAGTCTTTCCTGGACCTGGCACAGTAAGGAACTCAGAGTGGCTTCCTTCCTGAGCGCTGGTCAAAGGCAAACTTGAAGGAATCATGGCTGGGCATGGGATCACCCCTGGCTTGCTCCTTAGCTCCATTGTGGGAGGCAAAGGAAGCTGTTGCACTTGCACGCTCTCTCTCTCTCTCCCTCCCTCCTCCCTCACCCCCAGTTTTATGAGCTGATCAATAAATTAAATTAGAGAGAGACCAGGATAGATCTATTTCGAGCTTATTAGCTATTTCGAACTTATCTATCCTGGTCTCTCTCTAATTTAATTTATTGATCAGCTCATAAAACTAACACACATATCTAAAATATTATACAACGTAATTCTTGGCTTGCTGTCTGGATGGTCTCTAGTGATGAGCCGATAGGCAGTAAGGGAAACAGTATGTCTCCTCCCTTAATTGGGGCCTAATAATAACAGGTTGTTGTGAAACAATTACATATATACATAATTTTTTATACAATTACATATAATAATTTAATTAGTCTCTCTCTAATTTAATTTATTGATCAGCTCATAAAACTAACACACACATATATATATGCTGGTATTGCTGTCTTCGGGTGTTTTCCCGTGTATATAGCATAGAATTGTTATTGCAACGTTTCCTCAGGATGGCAAGTGAGATCTTGCCGAAACGTTGCAATAACAATTCCATGTTATATATACGGGAAAACACCCGAAGACAGCAATACCAGCATACCTACACCCGTGAAAATCTTCGAAAGCAACGGCTGGTAGGTCAATGCCTCTTTCAAGGCAGCTATATCTTGTTCAAAAATGTTAGTCACTTCCTATATCCAAGCTCCAATTCCTTTCTGGCTGTCTTAATTAGGCTGGTTAACAAGGGACCCACTTACAAATGGCAGAGATGACAACACAAAGTACTACTGACTACTGCTTCCACATTTACAGATTCAAAAACTTCCTAGGTAACATTGCAAGACCTTACTTCTGTCATCTTACTGAATATCATCTACTTTGTTCCCAACAGTGTCAGATATTTTATTTATAACAAACAATTACACCTTACACTACATGGAATGTTAGTCCTGGCTTTCCAAAGAGTTTGGACAATCTAAATTCTACAGTTAGGTGACATTTTGCAGCTGCAATAAGGTCAAAAAAGTAACTCTGCCTTGCTTTCTTATTGTCACAGAGAGGACTTGCATTTGAACTTATACTTTTGTCCTGTTGTACTTACTTCTGCTGACATTGCTGCAGGCATCTCTTTGCTTATTTGATATCCCATAGGTCCTCTGAAAACTAAGCAGCCATCTGGAATAAGCAAGCAATGACAACAGCTTAGGAACAAACTTATTTATTGACCTGATTACCTTCATATTCTGGAAGCTAATAAGGCATTCAGTAGAACTGTCCAACAGATCTCTGGGGAGAAAACTATCTGGATCTATCAGGTGCTATTTTTTATTTTATTTTTATTTTATTTATTACATTTATATCCCGCCCTTCTCCGCAGAGGACCCAGGGCGGCGCACAGGAGATTTAAAAAAACATACAAAAATAGAACATAAATAATTTAAAATATATATTAGATCCCAAACCTGTGCTAAAACCAATTATTAATTAAAACCCAATTTAAAACTTTTCTAAAGTCCCCATGGGAGGTTAGGCTAGGCCGGCTTGATGAAAAAAGTATGTCTTTAGACATTGGCGGAAGAGGCGGAGGTCGGTAATGGTCCGGAGTTCAGGGGGTAGGTCGTTCCAAAGGGCAGGGCCCGCCACAGAGAAGGCTCTTCCCCTGGGTGTCGCCAGTCGGCATTGTCCGGCCGACGGCACCCTGAGAAGGCCCTCTCTGTGGGAGCGTATCGGTCTAAGGGATGTATGGGGCACGAGACGGTCTCGCATATAACTAGGCCCCGAGCCATGGAGCGCTTTAAAGATGGTCGTCAAGACCTTGAAGCGCACCCGAAAGACCACAGGAAGCCAATGCAGCTCGCGCAGGATTGGTGTTATATGGGAGCTTCTGGTAGCTCCCATAATTACCCGCGCGGCTGCGTTTTGGACTAGCTGTAGCTTTCGAGTGCACCTCAAGGGAAGCCCCATGTAGAGAGCATTACAGTAGTCGAGACGGGACGTCATAAGAGCTTGAGTGACTATGCGAAGGGCAGCCCGGTCCAGTAAGGGGCGCAATTGGCGCATCAGGCGTACCTGATGAAACGCCTCCCTGGCCACGGCTGCCACATGGTCCTCCAAGGACAGCCGGGAATCCAGGAGGACACCCAAATTGTGCGCCCTCTCCACGGGGGCCAATGTTTCGCCCCCAATGGCCAGAGTTGGAGTAATCTGGCTGAACCGGGGTGCCGGAAACCACAGCCACTCAGTCTTGGCAGGGTTGAGTTTGAGTTTGTTACCACCCATCCAGATCCAGATTTTTATTGGTCCCTTCTCTCTGCAGAGATTAGTGATTTCATTTAACCCCATCATTGATGAAAAAGTGATCTAAACTTGGCAAGGGTCTGAAATAAAAGTTTTTTCTTACTGGAGAATGTCTGATCTTCTCTGAATAAAGGACAAATCTAATGTGTGGTCTTTATTCAGAGAAGCTCAGACATTCTCTTGTTTTGGAGGAACCTGAGTTGTCAGCCCAGCAACACATTTCAGAACTCCACTCAGTTTTATTATTTTATTACATAATTAGTTTTTTAGTACTTTTACTGGACTTTTTTTTAACTTAACTACCTTGTTTGTATGAGATAATATTAAAGATAAATACACAGATAATGGATTTTGCCTGGAACTGATAGTTGTGAGGAAAAGAAAGAAAATGCCATGGTGCTAGCCTGGGACATCTCCTTCTTTTGAACTCTGCAAAACAGCCAAAAATTGAGGAGCTCTTCACACAAAAGAGATCTGTAAGTAAAACAAATTCTCTCCATCACCTCTAACAAATTTGAAGCTCTAGAATGGGACCTCCAAACAGAGCTGGCAAAACAACAACTATTAGACCTTTTCTCATTTCCTGGCGAAGAGCAAAATGATAGCCAGTCACTACTATAAGTGGCCAACCCAGGTATCTGTTCCAGGGGAGTTGAAATGAAGCCCAGATATAATAAGAAAGATCAGAACATAGAGAGCTCTCATGGGAAAATTCAACTGAGTTTATGGCAAAACAATGCCTCCTCATAGTGCAAACTGTTATCACAATATTTGAGTAGCTTACAACCATAAAACATGAATTGGAAACATTGAAAAATGACATTGCTGTTTTCTTCAAAAGCAAAGACCCTCTCCTCCCATAAAAACGTCTGTAACAGACACAGTCAAATCTCCCACTCTGGGCAAGTGTGCTAATAAGGAGTAAAGAGCTAAAGAAATATTAAATAACTTGTCAAAAAGTCACACATCTCTAAGAATAATTCTCTATCTTCTGATAAAGCAAAGAGAGAGGAACTTACAAATGTTAAAGACTCATTGGAAGACAGCAAAACATCCTCCACCAAATTAAATTGTTCATTGCAAACACAACAGATTGCTCTCAGAATTTAGATGAATAGAGTTCCGCTTCCGGTTGCAGTTGCTGCCGGCAGGTTTTTTTCAAGCCTGCCATCCCACCCCCCCGTGGAGGCGTTTTTTATACCATCAAAGCGTCTCTGAACTCCAAGTTCTCAAGGAACTTGCGAGGGAGTTTTTGCTGCCAGGGAGGGGCCCACTTGCGAAGCCCCCAGAGGGTTAGTTTCCTCTGTGGAGCGAGTAAGGAGAGGCCCCACCCTTCATAGGCTGCGATCTTCTCCAGGAGGGTGAGGAGCTCGTGCTAATTAGCACGACAAAGCAAACTGCTTTTACCTTTATATCTACATTCCAAGATACTTCGTACTTCAAAGGAAATTTCTTGGCATCTCATCGCAAACGCAAGTAATTAAACTTGGTGATTTCACCAGAAAACAGTAGATTTCAGACACAGCTTTTAGAATGAAGGAACCAAGATGGCGTTAATTACCAGATGAGACGAAACGAAAGCTAAACTATTAACTGTTAACTGACTTGTGGATTGTAGTCTCTGTGTAACCTCTGGAGTTCGAGGCGAAGGGGGAGCAGAGCTATAAAGTTAAACGCATTGCATGATTTATTGTCTAATTTTGACATTTTGAAGAGAACTCTCTTTGGGAAAGTTTAACAACATGGCAACGGAACAAGCTGGTGCAGTAACTCCTCAGGATTTTAAAGAATTAATGAGCTTTTTGGCTAATGAGAATAAAGAGATTAAGAGAATGGTTCAGGATAAATTTGAACAATCGGATAAAAATATGCAAGCTGTGGCTAAGGGTCTGTCTGAAATTATGATTAAAATTGACAACAAAATTGAAGACCTGGCCCTAGGTGTGGAAGCCAAAGCAAAGGAAACGGACCTGAAATTTGTGGAGATGGAAGGGAACATGCGCAGGATAGATAACGAGATTATTATGATACAATTTCGTTCCATGGAGTATGCTATTAGGCTGAGGGGTATCAGAGAAAAACCTAAAGAAGATTTAAGAAAAGCTTGTGCCGATGCTTTAGCTAAATTATTAAGAGTTGCTCCTGATGAAATTTCTGATAAGATGGATAAAATCTACAGAGTAAACTCACGTATAGCTTTACAAAGACAATTGCCAAGAGATGTTGTGATATATTTTACTGAGAGAAATTACAGAAATGATATTGTACAGAAGTCTTACTACTCCTCTATTCACGTAGACGAACATCGGATTAGTGTCTTCAAGGAGTTGCCTCCGGCAATGTTAAAATTCAGAAGGGATTTTGGATTTTTGGTAGTGGAGTTGAAGAAAAGAGAGATACCGTTTAGGTGGGACGCACCAATGGGTGTTATATTCAGATATGAAGGGGTGAGGTATCGTTTGAACACTATAGACAAGGCAAGAGAATTTTACCATGGAATACTGATGGCAACTGCAGCGCCCCCACGTACATCTACACCTACACCAGCAGACCTGGAAGCTTTGGAGCAGAGGTTATTTGAGAAAGAGACAGAAGAACAGATATTGCAGACGCAAAAAGAGAGAGAAGCCCAGGGTGCTACAGGTGGATCTCAATTGGATTCTTCTCGGCTCCCTCTAAGTTCCTCTTTGGAGGAACCGTCTAAGACATTTATTGAAATGCCATTACTTGAGCCTGTGGAACAACGTGTTACTAGATCTACGACTAGACAATTGCTGGATTCTCAGAAGCAGGGGCAGCCACAAGGACAAGGTACCAAGAGGAACAAAGGCAAAGACAAGAAGGAAACTGAAGCTGTGGGAGGAGCAGAGCCGAAGACTAGTCTGGTGGAGAGAGATCTTCAGCAAATGTTCTTAATGTTTCAGACTAGGCCTAAAGATGTTTAAACTACTATCCTGGAATGTGAATGGATTGAACTCTCCACAAAAAAGGAGAAAAATATTTAATTACTTGAAGCAATTTAATAATGATGTGGTCTGCCTTCAAGAAACTCATATCAGGCTGCAAGATCAGAAGTATTTAATGAGCCCAAGATTGGGAACATTTTATGCAGCCTCCAGTTTAGTAAAGAAAAATGGTGTGGTAATATATATTAACAAAAGATTTTCAGCTAAAATTATAGAGGCGGATGACAGTGGTAGATTTATAGCAATTGAACTTGATACAGATTTTGGTCCTATCTTGCTGGTAGGAATATATGCACCTAACCAACAACAAGAAAGCTTTTACAGGATGCTTCACTTGAAAATTTTGGATTGGAATTTTAAGAGTGTTTTAATTATGGGAGATTGGAATGGTGTGATCTCTCCAAGGATAGATAAGAGAACAATGACTAAAGTCTCCACCCAATTACCACGGGGTTTTTTTGATTTTAAAAATGATTTGGAGTTAAAAGACGTTTGGAGGATACAACACCCAAAAGAGATGGACTTTTCTTTTTACTCGGATAGGCACAAATCTTTTTCAAGGATTGACTTTTTTTTGTTAACACCGGATTTACTTCCTAAAGCTAAGAAAACTAAGATATTCCCCAGGACATTAACTGATCATAGCCCGGTGTGGTTAGAGATCGATCTAGGGAAGAGGTTAAGAAGGTCATGGAGAGTAAATGAAAACTTATTTAGATATGAAAAAAATGTTGAAGAACTTAAAAAACACATGAAGGAATTTTTCAGTTTTAACATGAATAAAGGTACCTCTATTGAAATAGTATGGGATGCGAGTAAAGCTTATATGCGGGGGGTTTTGATACATATGAATTTTAAACATAAACAAAGCAGGCAGAAAAAAAGAATGGAAATGGAAAACGAAATCAAGAAAAAGGAGCAGCTACTTATAGTAAATCCAAAAGATGAGTCACTCCAGATGGCGATAAAGTTGTTGAAAGATCAATTTCAAATGCTTATATCAGAACAAACAGCAACCAACTTACAATTTGCTAAACATAACACCTTTGCTAATGCGAATAAACCTGGTAGGTGGTTGGCCTACACCTTGAGAAAAAATACGAATAATAGAATTATTGACAGAATTGAATATGGAGGGAAAACGGTATATCAACAGGACTCGATTAAAAAATCATTTGTGGATTATTACACCAAGTTATATTTACAGGATAATATACAGAGTAACTCAATAGATGACTTTCTGGAAGGAAAAAGGGTGACCAAAATAAATGTGCTCCAAAAGGCAAATCTGGAATGTTTGATAACTGCAGAGGAGATTGCTTTAGCTATAAATCAACTTAAACTAGCCAAGGCTCCAGGGACTGATGGATTGACCGCAGTCTACTATAAAACTTTACAATTGGAAATGATTGAATATCTTACACAGTTATTTTGTAATATACAGCAAGGGGGTAAAATACCTTCTTCATGGGAAGCGGCTTTTATATCATTGATACCTAAGGACAAAGACGGCCCTAAGAAACCAGAGGATTACAGACCGATATCTCTTCTAAATACGGATTATAAAATATATGCTAAAGTACTTGCCAACAGATTGATGCCAGTTATCCAAGAGGTTATTCACTATGACCAAGCAGGATTTATTGAAGGGAGACATATGAAGGAGAATGTAAGACAAATTATAGATTTAATTGACTATCTTGATAAGAATAAGCAGATCTCTGCAGTGCTGGTCTTTTTGGACGCGGAGAAGGCCTTCGATCGAGTGAACTGGAACTTTCTAACCAAGACTTTGGAAAAGATGGATATGAGACCACGAATGAGACAAGCGATTGGTGCAATTTATCAGCAGCAATATGCACAACTTATTATTAATGGAAGTTTGACTACAACTTTTGAAATACAAAAAGGTACAAGACAAGGGTGCCCATTATCTCCATTGTTATTTATCTTAACCCTGGAAGTCTTGTTGAATACAATTCGGGACTCTAACACTTTAAGTGGTATAATTATTAGGCAAAAAGAATACAGAACTAGGGCATTTGCCGATGATCTGGTTGTTACCCTCTCACATCCTATGAACTCAGTAATTCAGATGAAAAATATCATAGTAGAATTTGGTGTGGTGTCTGGGTTTAAACTGAATCAAGGCAAAACGAAAATGATGGTTAAAAATATGTCAGAGACTCAGAGGAAGTCACTTGAAAGCTTGGCAGGTTTTGAAATAGTTTCTAAAGTTAAATATTTAGGAATACAAATTGCAGAAATAAATACAAAACTTTTTTCAAATAATTATGAAGTGTTGTGGCAACAGATACAGAAGGATCTTCAAGCTTGGAATAAGCTACAACTATCTCTGCTTGGAAGGATTTCAGCAATTAAAATGAATATTCTACCTAGATTCATTTTTTTATTTCAGATGATACCGGTGCTTAAATCAGATAAAATCTTGTCAGATTGGCAAGCAACATTAAATAAATTTGTTTGGAAGGAGAAAAAGCCGAGAGTAAAGATGAAGATTATGCAAGATACTCGTGAAAGAGGTGGCCTTAGACTCCCAAACCTCCGATTGTATTATGAAGCGGCGGCATTGACGTGCGTGGCAGATTGGTTTGGGAAAACAAAATCTGAACTATTGAATATAGAAGGTCATGATCTTGTGTTGGGTTGGCATGCATATCTGTTTTATGAAGAAAAGGTGGATAAAGTATTTAACAATCATGTTCTCCGAAGTGCCCTGATGAGAATTTGGAGGAAGCACCGGCCTAATTGGGATTATAAAATACCGCTTTGGTTGGATCTTGCAGACACCATGTGGATTACAAATACTAAGTCACTCGGGGGGTGTTTATATAAAGATGTGCTTACTTTTGACAGGGGCGAATGGCAGATGAAAACCTTGGAACAACTGTTGGAGGCAGGAATTACTTTAAATTGGTTACACTACACACAGTTACAGAAGAGATGGAAAGAAGATCGCAGGATTGGTTTTATGGAGAAAGAAGTGGAGTTGATCAAGCAGATAAAAGAGACTGGCCCAAAACATGTTAAAAGAATATATAATGTACTGTTAGAAAGGGATTCAGAAAGCGAGTTGGTCAAGGATTGTATGATTAAAT
The DNA here is from genome assembly GCA_039707465.1 of Rhabdophis nuchalis. Classification (NCBI taxonomy): domain Eukaryota; kingdom Metazoa; phylum Chordata; class Lepidosauria; order Squamata; family Natricidae; genus Rhabdophis; species Rhabdophis nuchalis. Next base: position 42,549,122 of record CM077651.1, on the reverse strand, counting down.
GGGCTCAGAATTTTGATGAACCCGTTATGTTGGATACGTGGGAAAAAATATGGGTTCAAAATATTAAATTTACACAGTCACAAAGTTTAAGGGAGAATTTTTATAAAATGTTTTATAGATGGTATTTGGATCCTAAGAAATTATCATGTATGTATCCTAATTTTCAACCTAAATGCTGGAGATGTGGGTGTTTAGATGCTACTTTCTTCCATGTATGGTGGACTTGCAATAAGGTCAAAGCTTTTTGGATAAAAATATGGTGGGTTATGCAAAACGTATTTAAGAAAAGATTAGAATTTACCCCGCAAATGTTTTTATTGGGCATAACTAAGGATTTTCGTAAAGGGGAAACAAAATTGTTTTTGTATATGGTTACAGCAGCTAGGTTGTTGATTGCTCAACATTGGAAGAAAGATTTTGTACCGACAATTGCTCAATGGATTCAAAAAGTGGCGGGGTTTGCGGAAATGGCAAAACTTTCAGCTTTCCTAAAAGACCAGAAGCAGGAGAGCTACACACAGGAATGGGCAAAATGGATTAATTATATACAGAATAAATATCAGACTGGGAAATATCATGTAGCTTTTAGGTAGGAATGTTTGGATGGATAGGTGAATAGATTAAACAATATCTGGGATGTTTGGAATGTTTAAAGTGGTGTACAGCAGAACTCAGGGGGGGTGGGATTGACTGGGAGGTGGGGGTGGGTTAGGGTGGAGGGTGGGGAAATATAAGTGGATAAGCAATATAGAGATGGGTATAATGGGATATGGTCATGTTATGATGCTGAATTAACTTAGAAAGGGTGTCAGGGAGAGATTGATGTATTTTATACTAAATTTATATCATGTTGGTCGGGGGTATAATACTCAATATTTGAATGAGAACTTTATTTTAAGATGGGGGGAGGTGAGGGGTATACTTTTTGTATGTGATTTTATATTATATGTCGGGGGGGTAAAAGGGGGGAAAACTTGTCTGAATAAAACTTTTGCAATAAAAAAAAAAAAGAATTTAGATGAATAGACTTAATATTGGACATTGTAATACCAGGAGAGCAATCCTAGCTTCCTTAGGTCAGCTTCTTCATTACCAAGGTGGGCAAATTGATCTGTGTGCAGTCAAATGGCTCCCAGATGCTCCAAATTGGAAGTGGATACTCCTGTCCTTTAAACAGACTACCATTCCTTTGGTACTATTCAAAATGAGAGCATATTTAGCTTCCTTTAAATATCTTCCTACCAGAGACTTTTGTGATGAAAAGGTTAAACTGTTAATAGCTAACATGCTAGCTCCCAAGGTTGCTGCTTCTTCACTCCCAAACTTGAGAGACCAAGAGTGTGGGAGTCAGTTAGCCTTATTTGATGAAGATGTTCTAAGCACAGAGCTGGCATTATTAATGCTTCTGGCTCCTTATCATGAAAATAATAAGACAATGTATTGTTTAAACTAGAAAACCTTGTTGGTCACAATTGCCACAGCTGACCCACTTATAGACCTTGTATCTCCAAATATTGAGTATCTTGCTTTCCCCTCAGTAAATAATTGATTATCTGAAAATGGCCCTATAAAAATAGAAGTCTTAATCCTCTTGAGCAGTAGAGCAGGGGTCTCCAACCTTTGCAACTTTAAGTCTGAAGGACTTCAGTTCCCAGCTTTGCTGGCTGGAGAATTCTGGGAGCTGAAGTCCTTCAGACTTAAAGTTGCAAAGGTTGGAGACCCCTGCAGTAGAGGATCCTACTCCAGTAGAGGAGTCATTACTTTCATTAGGATACTCCATGGGGGCTCCAGTAACAAATCAGGGGATGTGAAAGTGATTCTTCCCAACCTCAATGACACAGAGCCTGATGCAGCATGTTTTAACATCTCTTTTCCCAACACCTCTGTGGAAGTTCCTCACAAGGCAAGCATTGTTAAATGGTGTCAATGTCATTCACCCTGAAGAAAACCCCCAAGAGTTTATGCAGGTCATATATGAGCCAAGTCATCCCTTGGAGGTGGCCATAATGGTTGCTGATGACCTCCCAAACCAATGTAATATCCGCACAGCTTCTTCTTCTCTAAACTGTATCTCCTTATGTGCTTCAAATGACTATCTTCTTTCCCTTCTAATTTGGAATATTGCTGGCTGGTCAGTCCCATCAAACAAACAACTTTTTTTTCAGCAATATTAAAATACTGGAAACAAAGTAATATGATCCTCAATTTTGATGAATTGAAAATCTAACTTTTTGCTAAAAGAGTTACAAGTATTCAATACTATTGGAGAGTAGAATCTAGAACAGTTCAATACATTCAGGTACCTTGGGGTGGTTTCCATACCAAATGTATTTGGAAGACACACCTGGACCACACAATGCAATCAGTCCTTAGATTCTCAAATGCTATTAAACACTTTTTTTCAATTAGTCCCCACAGCCTTAAAACTCTTTGAGGCTAAAGCACTGATGCAAATTCTCTATGGAGTACAAACAAGATATTTTTTTTGAAGAAAGAGTCTTTAGAAACCATACAAAGACAATTCCTGCAATCCATTTCAGCTGCATCTAGTGGGACATCAAATGTGCAGTTGAGAACTGAGACAGGAAAGCCTCAAATTCAGGTAAGGGCCTGGAAGTTGATAATTTACTGGTTAAAAATTCAATTCTTCACAGAGGGCTTGAACCCCCCAGTCCTGATAGACAACTTTCCCTCTTCCTGGAAACAGGAGATAGAGCAGAAGCTGGTCTTCTATGGACTTTCCCCACTATTTTAATATCCCTAGGCTATGATCAAGCCAAGCAAGTGATTACCAAAATAATAAGAGACATGGAGTTGTAACTAGAACTTAACAGGATATCTCTCCACAGCAGAAATTGGATTAAACAGGATGTATGGGAACCAGCAAGATATCAGAAAGACCTGACTCTTCCTAAGAGTAGAATAGAATTTTTAGAGCCAAATTTAATATCCTCCCCTCAGCAGGGCAGGTATGATAAAACCTCAATAGCTGAGCAAATAGGTACACATGGCAAATTGAAGATATCTCACATGTCCTATTGAAGTGCAGGGTCTACATGGACATTAAATCAATGTGCATTTTCCATGTATTAGAGAGATTTCTAAGAAGGCCAGATAATTTCTTCATGAACTCCTTCTTTCCCCATCTTCTTCACAATTCAAATCCACCCACCACTTGTGAAGTAGCAAAATTTGGTACTGCTGCAATGATAGTTAGGAAAAAACACATAAAGAACTAAAGATCCATATTCATATTACTAGTTTGCTTCGTTGTTTTCCAATAATTTCTAGCAAATGTATTTATTTTAATATTTAACTTTTGTGTTGATCTGTGACCATAATAATGATTTATTCTTTCCAATGTGTGGCCAGCTATGAGGGTGAGATCAGCCATGATCTGGCACAAGTCCATAAGTATCACGATGGCCATGAATTTCCAAGCCAAGTTAGACTTTGGTCCTGGGAAAGAAAGGTTAAAATTATATCACAGTGGAATATTCTGAGTGAGTCCATTGTCACATCCAACCATAAGATTCAATTAATCCATAATCATCCTACACCATCCATCCCAGGAATGGATATTGATATCATCTATGCGAATAGTACAATAGCAGCAGCATCTGATTGTATCTCTGCCCCAGCTTTACAAATAGGAACCCAAATGTGACTATCTGTACAATGGGGCCCCTTGCAACACCCAGAATCAGAGTCTCCTGGTATACAATTGCCTCTTGTCATTCCACCTTCTTTTCTGCCCTTTGCAGCCTGAAGCAATTCACAAATATAGTTGGATAGATTTCAGTGAACAGACTCAACTCCTTGTCAAGCTAAATCTTGATAATGCACACTAGGTCTGCACTCTCCTCAGTGATCATGCACAGAAATTTGATTTATTTTAGAAAGGCTTGTCTATCAGTCTGAGCCTGGCTTGCCCAGGGGTTGCATGCTTGGCTTATAAATTGAGTAAGTGTAGAACTAATCTATCTTGTCTGGTAATGTCTCTTCTCTATATCCTACGATACTACTACCACTATTTGCTTTTCTTTTTCCACTTTCCATATCTTCCTAGCCCAACCCACCAATGTTGCAATAATGTGGTAACCGAGATCCAAATATGGTTGTTTGACAAATCTTAATCAATCATACAATCTATTTCCCACCATCCCTACTATTTTCACCCTCTAATTTGTCCAACCACCAGTATACACATGACTCTATGTGGTTGGAAGGGGCAGCATTCCCATCTCTAATCTCTTAATCTGGAGAATGGTCACTCCTCTCCTGTTCTACAAATCTCATGCAAGGGGTCAATCCTTTTCTTTCTTTGCATGAGACTTCTTTTCTTTATCATATTCTCTACTTAATTTTCCATGAAATCTACCAGGACATATGTCAGTACAGGTGGCCCTCGATTTACAACAACTGAGATCAGAATTTCCATTGCTAAGCAATGCAATCATAAAGTGAGGGTGTGCAAGAGGCACCATTTGGGAAGGAATTTCAAAAGTCAGTTGTAACTACCATTCAGTGCCACCATAACTACAAATGGTTATTGAACAAATGTAAGTTAACTCTAACCTTAACCTTTATCAGACGATGCAATGGTCAGTCTCGCTTTGCACATCATCATGTTCTGACTTCAGGCAGATTTTAATCAGCAGTTTCAGTAGTGATTTCAATGGATCCCCTGAGCACTCTTAACCACAGGTGAAACATCAAGTAGTCCTCAAGTTCCAGCCTTTTGGTTCATCTGATTACCATTCATAGTATTACCATTCCAGTCTACAGCATTTAACATCACTTTTCCAGCATAATATAATTTCCATGGCAGCTATCTCAAAAGTATCTCCAAGGTCCCTTCCAACTCTGTTATTCTATTCTATTCTATTCTATTCTATTCTATTCTAGTCCAGTGCAGTGCAGTCCAGTCCAGTCCAGTCCATCTATCCATTTAGCCATATTCCCAACTTCACCCCAAACTTGTTTATTGTGTCAAGCAATTAATTTCTACTATTGTAAGTCTCTTTTACCTCTCAGCTTTTTGTTTTCCTTTTCTTCCATGCCATAATTTATAAATCCACATCATTTCTTGGGTCAATACCACAAAATACAAACAAACTCTGGCACTTGAACTACCCTATGAACAATGTATCAAGTGTCATTTTATGGATTTCCTGTAAAAAAATGAGTGTCACCAAAAGAGCTTTAGAAAATTGTTGAAGTAGTATAATGTTTCTTCCTGTGAGAAGCACTGAAAGAATGTAATGAGGAACACTTTTTCTCTCACAATAAAATGAATATCTCACAATAAAGCACTAAATGGTAAGGATGAATGAATAGAAATTAAATCTACCAAATATCATTGTTGTTAAAATGAAGTTATTTTTCTTTGGAGAACATTGGCATTGACAAAACAAAATGCCTGCTATTACTACAGCATACTGTATAATTTTATTATAGTATTGTGATGTAAAATCCAACACAGACATTGCTTTAATGAGATATAGCGGATTTAAGTATACTACTTTGAGGAATAGATGTTTTTGTTAATTCTTTTTTTTTATTGTAAAAGTTTTTCAAATACAATTTTTCAATACAATTTCCCCCCCTACCCCTGCCCCCTACCCCCCCCCACTAATCCCACCCCCCTCCCCCCTCCCCGGAGCTTCCCAGAGCTGGATACAGGGTATCAGACTTTCAAATCTGCTTATTTAAAATTGCCTATTACAATCAAACATTCTAAAAGAAAAGGAGAAAAAGAAAAAAGAAAAAGAAAAACTATAGCTATATTAATATTTTTCCTCCAAAACAAACACAGTACTTAAACAATCTGTATCTATGAACATTAATAATAAACCTTTTCCCTAGTAAGCTATAACAAGTTTATCTGATCCATATCTGTTTTGTATAAAGCTAATCCAATTCCTCCATTCCAACAAATATTTGTCATGTGATTGATCCTTTAAATACGCAGAGATCTTAGCCATCTCTGCCAGATTTGAAACCTTAAAAATCCATTCCTCTACCGTACCTAGATCCTCCTTTTTCCAATACTGTGCTACAAGCAATCTTGCAGCAGTTATTAGGTTCAATATTAACCTTGTTTCAACAACAGTACAATTTGTGGTTATACCCAGTAAAAAAAATTGCGGAGTAAATTCTATTTTCCTTTTACAAATCTTTTTTTGCATGATCCACCATATTTTAATCCAGAAAGCTTTAACCTTTTTACAAGTCCACCAGATATGATAATATGTTGCATCATCACAATCACACCTCCAACATTTCGGGCTCTGGCTCGGATACATAATTGATAATTTTTTAGGGTCCAAATGCCACCTATAAAACATTTTATAAAAATTTCCCCTCAAATTTTGCGCTTGTGTAAATTTTACATTTCTTACCCAGATCTTCTCCCAAGTTTCCAGCATTATTGGTTCATTAATATTTTGTGCCCACTTTATCATACAATCTTTGACTAACTCCGGGGCAGAATCAATTTCTATCAATAAGTTATATAACCATTTTATATGGTACTGCCCCGTATCTCTAATTTGTTCAATTAATTCTTCGTCCACTGTTGATATACCCATTTTACAGTCTTCTTTTAACCTAGATTGTAACTGTCCATACTCGAACCAAGACCGTACTATTCTCTCTTGTTTCAATACATCTAAAGGTTTAAGTCTACAGACCCTATCATCCCAATCTATCAGTTGTTTGTAAGTGATTGAATCATGTTTCTGTTGCGTGCTTACATTCCCTATCATATGCCTCGGTATTGTCCAAGTAGGGATTTTTTGATTTAATTTATATTGATATTTCTTCCAGACCCTTATAAAGGCATTTCTTAATATATGAGTTTTAAATATCGTATCCACCTTCTTAGCATAGACCAAATAGGCATGCCATCCGTATATTAAATCATGCCCCTCTATATTCAAAGTTCTTTCCTCCACCATGTTAATCCAGTCACTGAGTGCGGTAAGCACTACTGCCTCATAATATATATTCAAATTGGGCGTCTTCAAACCACCTCTCTCTCGTGCGTCCTGAGTAATCTTCAGTTTCACCCTAGGCTTTTTCGAGGAATAGATGTTTAATGCAGTACCTCTACTACTTTTCTTCAATATCTTGAGATACTAATATTGTAGATGGCAAGAAAAGAAGTAAATTCATTACTAATGCAGCTTTAATATTCAGATAATATCTGGGTGTCTTCTTTCTTCTCATGGTAGAACTTTGGACCTGCTTAGAGTTAAAATGAATGAAATGGTATTAAAGCATTTATAATAATAATAAAAAATAAAATTATTAACTTCAACTTGTAAGAATAGAAATAACAAACGCCACTAACCCTTTTCTTCCAGCATATTGACCATGCTTTTTTGTTTTTGTTTGTTTTTGTTTTTTAAAAAAACTCAGAGCCAATGAAATTGAGTGAACTGCTTACTGAAGAGCCATATTTCCCAGTTTTATACCAAGATGTTTTTCTTTTTGACTTTCTTGGTCTGTGACATGTTATGGCTTTTGTCTTCATCTTTCTCTTTTTTCTTCCTTGAACTTACTAAATCCCTCTGAATCCAAATTATTTGGTCCCTCTTCCTCCTGCATAGTCTGGAATTTGAGTCTAGAGCTGCATCCATTGGGGCCTCTTCAGCAAAAATAAAGGACATTTATCTCCTAGACTATCTTCTTCTTATTGTTCACAATCTGAAATTTTCAGCAGCTTAGTAGTAACAGGCAGAGATCTTATCCTGCCTAGAATTCCATTATCCTTACAGAAATCTTAATTCTCAAAGAGCAACTAGTGAATACTTTGTCAACCTTCAACAGGTGTTGTTGGGAGGTAATAGTTGATGCCTGCTGGATGTGGATGAGCAGTGTGTTGGGGGACAAATGAGGAACCTCTGTGATTCTCAAATTCCTGTTCCTGTATCCATCACTGAAAGACCTTCTGCTTGAATTTCTATCCACAGTTCAGTGGAAAGGCGAGGCTCTGTCCCATTGAGGGAGGTGAACTATTAGGAGTTCTAATGAATGTGAGAAGAGAGTGAAGTAAAAACTAGGGGGCAGGAGAGTTAATTCTGCTATCTTTACCAACCATTCCTCTGTTGTAGTTAAACAATAAAAGTGTATATATTTTAGAAATTGCATCATTTGTACACAGTTCAATTTCACATTTTCTCTAGGTACTCCACTCTTAATGGTTTTCAGAGTATCACAAAGGATGTGCTCAAAGGTCAAAGTTCATTATTTATGTCTAAGGTTTTGTTCTGCCCCCACAGACGGACACACACACAAGCTTGGCTGCTTGCCACTATCTCCTTGGCCGCTTGCCACTATCTCCTTGGCTGCTTGCCACTATCTCCTTGACTGCGAGCCCTAATTCACATAACAAAGAACAGAGAATTGCAGACGCGAACGACCAGAATTTTCAATGAGGAGTTGTCACTGTTGTTTCCTGCAAATGACCCCTCCCCAAAGCTTTCCTTATAAGCTCTCTTGGGAGGGGCCACTCATCAACCAGCTGGTGCTCATCAGGGCTTACAAGCTTGCCTCTTACATAACTCTTGCCTCCTTCTCTCAGCCCTGCGAAATCTAGCATCAGGGACAAACTGCCCCTGATCATCCCCACTGCTCCATGACCCAGGTGCCACCTGGTGGCCAACCAGACTCTTTGCTTCCTTAAGGTCTCCCTCCTCCTCCAGGGCAGACTCATAGGACTCTTCACTGGAAGAGTCCATCAGCAGCTCATCCGGAGCTGGCTGGGCCACCACAAGTTTGCCTTTCCTGAATAAAATCTACTAAAAGTAGGCTTATTTTGAATACTATATAACTAATGGTAATAATTGAAGGTATATTTAAATTTCAGTTAGAAAAACTGCATTGGGGAAATGTACTTGTTAAAGTAAGTAGCATAAATTCACTTTTAAATAAGGTTCTGGTGTAATTTATATTAACTCCTGCAAAACTACAAAAAAGATGCATGCAATGGTGCCATATGTTCATACACACTAAAAATAAATGGTTCAGTTTTATTCTATAGAAAAACTCACTGGACCAGAATATTGCCTGACTTCCATTTGAAATAAGAGTCAGGATTATTGTTGAACCACTTATTATTAATTGCAATTATGGAAGAGTCATTTTATTGGATTCCATGATATTAGGTCTGTTGATGGTATCATCTGTGCCTATGAATCACGCCTTCTTATTTGCTAGAGATTTGGCAAGGTGCAGAAGTCATGAACATACATAGATTACTCTAGGTAAGCAAAGCCTTGTCATGCCATGTATCTTCTGGCTCAGAAGGACCTGCTAAAGTTCCTAAGAAAAGTTCTACAAGGTTTCAATAAATACTCTGAACAATGAACTTTTTAATGCAGCTCCACATTTTGCTTTGCATCTTTGCACAATACTAAAAAGGGAACAGTTGTAAGTTCTTTTATGTTGAACTAGTTGGTTGGATACCCATGCTTCACTACGGAACCTGGAACAGCAGTAGGTAGCATTCTTCGCCATCATGCTCCATTGTCATGTAGATGTAAAAGGCAGCGCAGACATGGTCTTCTTGAGAGGAACCTTGGAGTTTGGGTTTCACTAAGGTATATTGATGTAATAGCCATCTTCTCCACAGCAGAACATCAGAGGGTACTGGAGAGTGTCATAGGCACAGTGCATCTCATTGATTTGTAACAACCTGTTGTCTCTGCTGTGGAGAATGACATCTCTCTTCTCAAAATCCTGGCTGACAATGAGAACAGCCTCTTCTGTAGTTGTGAAGACATTGAAATGATCTCAGTGATCTCCAGATGGCTTCCTATCAGCATTAATCACTACTTGGAAGTCCTTGTGGCCCTTAGGAACAGAATCAACAGCAGCCTTAATTTCCAGAATATACTTGTGTTCATGCAGCAACTTCTGCAGTTGGCAACCAGTTGTGGATTAACGCCTGGGTAGATTCCACAACGAATATCCCTCTAATTGTCATTATCACCAACAAAATATATCTGGAGAAATGAAGGCTGCTGCTGAGGCTTCACCATGATATTCCCTGGTAGACCTGCTCCTACATTTTGAACGTTGGCATAAAAATTCCCTCCTTCATCTCTCTGGCTCCAAAATATGTCATTTGGAAGCATTCGTTGTACTTCCAGACAGCAGAAAGAAAGTGCTTTGCCATTGGGTGCTGGTGAGTGAGAAGGCTGTATAAGGGTTCAGGGTAGGGCTGAAGGGGAGGAACACATCCCAGGACTCTCATCCTGCCACAATCTGAGGTTCATACTTAAAACCAGACAAATACTTATTAGTCCAAGGCATTGATCTCATTTGTGACTGATTAACATAGGAGAGAGTTGAGGGGTGTTTGGAAACTGAAACAATATTTGCTGTGTGAACAAGAAGGAGACAGGAAGGAGCCTGGGCGTGGCTTAGCTCAAGTGCTCTGTGGTAAAGCTGCTTGCTGCTGTAAAAGTAAAATGGAAACTGAATCTTCTCTGCTTGTGTTTTGCATTTGGAACAATTTTCTTTTCAGGTTGGGAGGAGGAGTATGAGAGCGTGTTAATAATAATATAGGAAATACTAATTCTCTGATGGTCATTTTGAAAAATCCTCTCTTTGTGAGCACCTAGCAGTCAAGAGGAACATACATGGCAAATTTGAAGTTTGTAGGCTTTAGGTTCTGGAGATTTCATGATAATGCATGAGTAGTATTTCACTTTTATATATCTGAATGATAGTAACCTGGCACAAAATCAAGCTTTTATCATAACAAGCTGTATTGTATCATTATATATAAAATGTACTGGCTTTTCTGCTTGAACACAAAGTTCTTTACGTCATCTCTCCCATTCTCACTCCTCTACTACTCCTTATTTATCTCTGTTAACACTTTGTTGACTTTTCAATTGTTTTATAGCTTATGTCTTACACTTGAATTGTTTTTACTCTTTTTTTCTCTGTTTCTCCCCTTTCCACTTTTTGCTAAGTTACTTGTATTTCTGTCAGCTTCTTCTTTCATGCATTTGGGTCTGAGGTCAGCGGTTTTCAATAGACACAGTAATCACTTGTCTCTTCTTGATGCAATATCATTCCTCTCCCTCAACATTTATCCTTCTCCCAATTATTGCTGTGGAAATTTTCCTTGACTGAAAGCACAAATCTCTTTTTCCAGCCTTCTCCCAGCCCTGGGATTCCACAAAGTTGCTTCCTGGCTCTTCTGTTTCTTAGCATCCATCTTTAGTCTTCAAAAAAAATTTTGAAAACCAACATCTACTTGTTCTTTCCAGGCTTATTTAGTCAGTCAACTTCATCTGGAATTTCTGGTGTTTTGGTCTGCAAAATGTCCATTCCCTGTTGCCTATTCATAGCCACAGTTTCAGCAGATATGTCTTTTCATCAGCTATCCTGTAGAACCTCTTCTGAGTGTTGGTATGTTTACTTTGTATGGGCTTTGTGACTTTTTGGTCTTTGTTTTTTTTCTGTCAGTTTTTCCTTCTTACAGCTTGCCAGTTTGATGATCCTATAAAGCAACTTCTCTTTTTCCACCATCCCTAAGTAACACTTATCAGCTCCACTTCCAGCTTCCGGTAAGGTCTTTTTCTATGTGCTGATAGACATACATACCCAGGTGGGAAATGTTTATAAGTGTCTGGTGGTCTTGTTAAGAGGCAAGTAGAAGGGCTTTTTTTCATTTTCCAACTTTACTTGAACTGAACAATTTGCATTCAGTTGTAAACATCTTGAAATTACAACTTTATTTATTGCCTCTCTGGGGTGCTGTTGGCTCACAGCACTGAAGACTATTTCTAAAATACAAACTTAGGGTTTGCATGTCAATGAAATTGAAACATGTGCTAATTGTTCCATCTATGAAAAGGTTTTCACATTGTTAGATCAAACATGAATACTTCATAAATTGAACACTTGACAAACAAGTAGATGATGGGGTGAAGAGAAGTATCAACTTTCCAGATTAGTTGAATAAGTGCAATGGTTAAGAGAATGTAATTATGGTAGAAAATCCATTTTTCTATAAACATGTAATGGAAATGAAAGTTTAAAATCGCACATCAAATTTGTAAGGCCAGCTATAGATACTGTATAATGATGGAAATTCCAAAGTTTTTAGGTTGAGAGATATTAATTATTTAAACTGTAGTGCTTGTTAGTGATGCATATTGAATAAATGAGACAGGCAAATAGTACCAAAGAAGAAGTGAACAAATGCTTCATTGATTATAGAAAAGCTTTGACTGTGTCAAACAGTGTATGATAATGATGATGATGTTATCCATTCAGTCAAGATAACTTTTGGCAATTCTATGGCCAGGTCTTTCCACATCTTCCAATCTTGTTCTAATTCTTTGAGTTTTTCAGTGCTCTCAGTGGTGCCAGCACTGTTGTTCAAGCACCATATTCTTTCGTGGCCTTATTTCCTTTTACTGCTAACTTTTCCAAACATAATTGCTTTCTCCAGTGAATTCCCCCTCGTGACATAGCCAAAGTAAGTGAGACACAGTTTTGTGATTTTGCTTTCTAGTAAGTGTGGTATTATGTGCTCCAGTACTTGCTTGTTAATCATCTTGTTGTCCAAGGAATATGCAGATGCCTTCTTTAGTACTACCACTCAAATGTGTTGATTTTCTTCCTATCTTACTTTTTTAAGGTCTAACTTCACAGCCATAGGTAGCTGTGGGAAACACAACAGAGTGAACTAATCTACATTTGGTTTCAGGCTAATGTCTTTGCTTTTCCATATTCAGCTCCTGTTCATTGTTGCTGTGTGACCAAGTGCAACCTGATGTTTTATTTCTGTGCTGCATTTACTGCTTTGAGCTATCTGCAATCCTAGGAAGTGAATTTTTCCACACCTTCTATCTCTTCACCATCAATTTATATTTTGATGTTTTCCTTCCTTGCAGTGCTCATGTCCTCAGTCTTTTTGATGTTCAAAAAGAGACCAAAATTCTCATTTTCTTATAAATATTATTTCCTATAAATATTCTTATAGAAATTGAATTATCATAACATCTCATTGTATTCAAGTAAAACTTGTACAGAATCAGGAAGCTATAGTATGAATAGAACTTGGCAAAGCAGTTTGGATTAGGGTAAGGGAATTTCATATCAAACTTGTAAAAACTCAAACTTGCCTATGTATACTCTTCCCATTTAATTTGCACTTCCATGACTGCATATTCTTACTCTTCTAAGTAGTTTTTTTTTAATCCAATGAATCAAGATAGATAGATAGATAGATAGATAGATAGATAGATAGATAGATAGATAGATAGAGTTTTGTTCCCTGGCCTGTGAATAGACCAGAGCACAGGCTTAGTTGTTTGCCACTGTTTAATTAATGAGATAATGAGCCCAGACAACTCATGTTAGCTCTGCAGTTACCTTTCACACAGATATTCCCAAAGGAATAGACCTGGCTAGAATGCACAGAGAGTCCAAATGAACACAACTAGAATACCCAGACAGACTTCCTTGACTACTAATTCCGAATTGTTGTTTCCTGCAAATGTCCCCTCCCAATGCCCCACCTATAAGCTCTCTTGGGAGGGGCCAATCAACAACCACCTGGTTCTTAATCATCTCCTGTGAGCCTGCCTATGACATAATCAGCTCTACTCACTCTTGCATCATGGACAAACTGCCTTTGATCCTCCTCACTGCTCCATGACCCAGGCACCTCCTGGTGGCCAACCAGCCTCTCTGATTCCTGCTCTGACTCTGAACACTCCCCAAGGTCTCCCTCATCTTCCAGAGCAGACTCATATGGTTCCTCGCTCTCTGAGTCCATCATCAGCTCAGCCGGATCTGGGCCACAACAGATAGATAGATAGATAGATAGATAGATAGATAGATAGATAGATAGATAGATAGATAGATAGATAGATAGATAGATAGATAGATAGATAGATAGATAGATAGATATTAATAGTATGCTAGTCAATGACTGGATAAAGTATGTTTAAATCATGTTAATACTTTTATTATATTTTATACCATCATATCAGGAATTCTGTAGATTGTGCACAATAAGCACATAATAAGCAATAAAATCAACAGAAAGAATGTTGTGGCATAGGGAACAATTTTTTTGCAGACACAAAGTTATTATAGCATCCGTTTCTCTTAATTGTATGCTTTTCTGATTAGTAGCTTTTATTTATTATAATAATGAAAAGTAATCAATAAATTGTTTCTAAGTAAATAGTATAATATTTTGCAGAAATGTTGCTAATTTTGTTATGAAATGTAATAACCTCTCCTTCTAGGGTGGCTTCTTGATAAATAAGTCTAATTGCTTATGGAATAAAGTATGTCATGCTTTAGGAATCAAATGTGACTTGTTTTTCCAAATTGTCAGGATGCACATGATGGATGAGCAATCTAATTAACGTCCTTATACATAACTCTTTTTATGGCAGTAATGTGAGTAATAGAATGAACAAACATAAGATTGTATAAAAGTAAAACAGTAATACATCTATCATATTGCAAAGTGGTGATGGACCTTCAAATACTATAAAAGAGAAATATAAACATTGCCTGGGGTTCTCATTGTTATTGCAATTCTGGATCAGCAGGAAGCTTAAACTCCATTTAACTATTAACTGATGTAAACTCAAGTGAAATAAATAATATACCAAGGATTGTCATTTACATTAAAATATTTTGTATTCAATCACTTTGTTAAAATAGAATAATCTCTTGGGTTTAATAGAAGACAATACTTCCATTTTTGATTGTGGATATGGGAATTCGTCTTCTCTGCAGTACTAAGCATTGACTGGAAAGCTGTGAGGATCTTTCTTACAAACACACCTCCCCACCCAAAAAAAACAATTAGTGGTTTTTAACGTAAAGGAAGATCCTATGAACTGAATATTTGTTTTTCTCTGTTGTCAACCCTATACAAAGATACATGGATGCCTTTATATAGTAACTTGCATGTTAGCAGTTCCTTTAGAAGAGTTGCTTGCCAGTGAAGCTAATCATTTTTTAATTCCTAAGCTGGGTTTCTTTTCTGTTTTCCTCCTCTTTCCTATCCAATTGTTTCTTAGAGTCCTGTGAAAAAATCAGGTGGAACAATGGCTGATGACCTCTTTCTATCAGTCCACCATAAAAAGGGTCCTCACATGACTTCCTTCCGGTTAGCCGGAGGCGACGGTCGGGTCCTGGACTCGTCCACCGCTTGGTTGCTCCGGCAGCGCCTTCGGGGGCAGGGGGCTCTTGCTAAAGAGCCACCACCACACGGACAGCTCGCGGTGAGTCCCCCCACCTCAACGGCAGTCGGGGGGTGGCTCCTGCCTCGTCCTAGGCACCGGAGGACGAGTCGCGGGGGGGAGTTCCTCTTTCGTCCCCTTCGCCGATGGAGAGCCAGAACAGCTGCTTCAATTAAAGATGGGCTGAAAAGCTGGGACTGAAGGCAACACCGAGGCTCATGGCTACAGAGTGGATTGTGAGTGATTCTAAATTAATGCTTTCAACTTTCATTTTAAAAGAAGAAGGAGGAGGGAGTTTGTAAAACCCCTCCTCGGAAAGGGAAAAAAAAGTGGCGTTTTGAAATGTTCCCCAGGCTTGGGGAGGTGGAGAAATCTATATCCGACTTTTAAACTACAAATGAAAGTCTTTCACTTTAAGATTCTCAACGATACTTTGTATCTCTGTCTTGTAACAATTGATATGGACTTTCACTAGCTCTCCGCGGCTTCCAGAGGGCCGGGGAAGATGGCGTTCCTTTGTTCTCAGCAAGAAATACTTCTCTTTGAAATTTGCTGACACTCCCTCATATTTGGGACTGAATTTTTTACCAGTGGATTAATGTAACTGATTATTAGGACCTTTCCCAGATGTGCCTTCTTTTTTTTTCCTTATCTGATTGTTTTTAAAAATTGTTCTCTCTTTGGATTGTAAGTAAATTGAACTTTGAATTTGGATATTGGCTTTTACTCTCTCCTTGCCTCACGGACTACCTCTCCAACAGACGCCATATTAGTGACAAGAACTTAACACTTTCATTATGGCTTCAAAAAAGTAGCCATACCAACCTAAGATTACTTCAATGTTATCCAAAGAAACAGAGGTGGAAGCTACACAGTTATCAGCAATAGAGGAAACTCTTCAAAACATCATGAAAGAAATAAAAAAAATCCGGAAAGACAATGTTAGTTCAAAATTGGAATTTTTGGAGACACAGAAAGCACTAATGTAAAACAAACAAAGAATTGATGGACTGGAGGGGGGGGGGACGGCTGAGATGAAGGGAGAGATAAAAAATTCTCAAAGAGAAATTGTGGATTTAGCTGGTCATATGTCTAGGATGGATTTTGAAAGGATGTCTTACTTTTTAAGGTTTCAAAATGTTCCTGAATTAAGCTCTGAGAATTTAAAAGATTTAATGTGTACGACGTTAGCAGATTATACTAAAAGGAGCAAAGAAGATATTTGGGAGGACATCGATCTGATTTATAGAATTAACTCAGGATATGCCAGAATAAATGAAGTGCCCAGAGAGATACATATTAAATTTGTAAGAAGGTCAACAAGGGATGGGATCCTGAGAGCACAGAGAGACAGTCCCTTGATATATCAACAGAATGAGATTGCCATCTTGAAACAGATCCCGAAAAAGATTAGAGAAATAAGAAGGAAATATTCCTTCTTATCAAAAAGATTATATAAAAAGGGGGTGTGGTTCAAGTGGTTGATGCCCGAGGGAATGTTAGTGTTCTGGGAGGGGGGAAGAGTAAGAATTAAAACAATTACAGAGGCGGAAGCCTTTCTTAAAAAACACTCCCCAATCCTGGAGGATGAAAATGGGGGAATGGGAGGGGCCACGGCTCCGCCCATTGGAGGTCAGGGAGAGGAAGATACAATTGCTAAAAGACTCAGATCTCACAAATGACTTTTTTCTATATAGTGTAACCTTTATCTGGATGTTTATAGAAACAATGATTGATTGCATGAATATATAAAATGATATATCTGTATCTCTTTCCACTTTGTAGGGAAATGAAAAACATATTGTATTAACTTTTTTTTTTTGTATGAAGCCTCGGAGGGGGCCGACACCTCCGACATAGATGTCCTCAAAATATCTCTTTAATACCTTATACCTTTTTCCTATTTTTAAAATTTTGTAAAAACCAATAAAACTTTTTTCTCATTAAAAAAAAAGTGTCCTCACATATTGCATTACAGTATGGTATGCTGGTTTAACAGCTGTGGACAGGAAGGTACTACAGAGAGTAAGTGATCAGTTCGGCACAAGAAACCATTGGTTGCCCTTTGACACCACTGGATGATATCACCAGTTCTCGCTGCTTTAGCAGATTAAGGAAGATACTCAGAGATGTTTCTCACCCTGGTCAGTGTCTCTTTGCACTTCTACCACCGGGCAGAAGACATTGAAGCATAGCCAACTGGATAAATAGATTTAAAAATAGTTTCTATCCTTGGGCTGTGAGACTTTTAAATACAACCACAATCACTCCATGCACACCCTAGTTTTTTTCCGTTTTCTTTCTTTTTTCGTTTCTGCTATAATTTTGCACCAGTGAGATTGAAACCAATTTCGTTGTATTTAAGAACAATGACAATAACGATTATACTTATACTTATTCTTCCCAATGTTCAACTCCTTTCAAAGTGTGTCATCTTTTCTCTTTCCTTCCATTCCAATAGAATGATGTATTCCTATCATCCAAACTGCATCCTGTTAATATTTTTGATTCCTTCTACTATTTAATGTTTCTTCCTCCCCCTCCCTGAAAAGAAGTAATAAGTGTATACTTCTGCAGTTTTCTGCGGGACAGTGGTCAATGGTGTGAGAGAAAATAGGTGGCCTATACAGATGAGGAATCAATTTTCAAAATGAGGCACTTTATTTTAGAGACTCTACATTTTAATTAATAAATAGCTCAGTTAAAATGCCTGCATTGCAGTTTCTGGGAAGTAAACACAGACATGCACACACGCATACACACACACACACTCTTAGGTCCCACAAAAACATTACCAGATGATAGGGTGGGAAAAAAATCTTCAGAATTGGTTTCAACTGAATTTCCAATCCTACATTGACAAGATTTTATGTTTTGCACAGGATTTTTGTTTATTCTTGAATACAACTTGTAAGTTGCAATTGTCACCTATAAATACTTCATTGCATAGGATCTGCCTGTCTGAGATACTTATCTATTTCCCGCAGAGTCAGTTCTCTTGTTTAATCCAATAGAGTTAGCATGCCAAGAACCAGTGGTGGGATTCTATTTTTTTACTACTGATTCTGTGGGCGTGGCTTGGTGGGCATGGCTTGGTGGGTGTGTCAAGGGAAGGATACTGTAAAATTCCTATTTCCTCCTGATCAGCTGGGACTCGGGAGACAGAGAATACATGGGGGCAGGGCCAGTCAGATGTGGTATTTACTAGTTCTCCGAACTACTCAAAATTTCTGCTACCGATTCTCCAGAACTGGTCAAAACCTGCTGAATACCACCTCTGCCTTGAACCCTTTCAATAAACAGTGCCATAAATGGGATTCAGAAAGCAAGCTTTCTTTGTTACAGCATATACCCTTTGGAGTGGCATATTTTCAGAGATCTTTATTGCCCTACCCTGTCCTCACTCAAATGAATTCTTAAAAACTTATTTTTCTTCCAGACCTTTGCTTTTGTTGGAAATTAGGCCACGTGTAGTAATATCATTATGTCAGAGTACGTATTTGCTCTTGCTGGATGTTTATCATTAGCCCAAACTCTTTTCAATATGTACACCACCACTGTTGTGTGTGTTTGGTCATAATGCTAGTTCAAGGGTGTGCAAAGGATCAATATTAGGAAAATGTGAAACTGATACAATGATCAATGAAATATGAAATAATTTTTGGAACTTGATGACTAGTTGAATGTGGACATGCAGGTTGCTTGTTTAGTACAGTGATCAGAAAGTTATATCAAATCAGCCACAAGTCCTCTGGAAGCAAAATACAATTGGGAAACAGGAAAAGAAAGATTCAGGAAAGTTCTATTACAGATGCTGCTATAAAATCTCAAATAGGTTTTTCATGAATCAAGGAATGGGGAGCAAATCAAAATGAAACATTCAAAGAATGGTCTATATCAGAGATTCCCAAACTTGGCAACTTTAAAACTTGTGGACTTGATCGTTTCTGGCTTTGGACGCGGATGGACGTGGATTCCGTGTCCGCCGCTGTGTTGCCTCAGCTGCGCCTTCGGGGGCAGGGTGGGACGGGCATAATCCCCCCCCTCCGTATGGGTGGCTTGTGGTGAGGGCCCCCATCTCGACGGCGGTTGGGGGGGCTGCTCCCGCCTTGCCCCAGGAGCTGAGGAACTTTTGCGGGGGGAGTTTCCCTTTCGCCGAAGGAGCTGGAACATGGAGGATTTTTACAAGGAGCTGAAACACCAGGGCTGAATGGCTGCGCCGAGGCTCCGGACTAGAAAAATGGTATGTGCCTTATTTGGATTTTTTGCATTCAACTTTAAGGAAAGAGAAGATAGGGGGGAGTTGGAAACAACCCCCCTGGAACCAAAGCGGCATTAAAGAAATAGTCCCGTGATGCGGAGAGAGTGAAAGTGACATCCGTTGGATTTATTGCAAAAGGAAATCTATTGCCAAATAAGGGATTGCTGTCAGACAATGTATCCTGAGCCTTGCTACATTTTAAATTGATTGTTTCCACTTTTGATTTGTTCACCCTGCCGGCAAGGCGGAAAGATGGCGTTCTCTTTGTTCCCAGGATGAAACTTTTCTTTGAAATAAGCATTCCTTCATTTTAAATCAGACTAACTTTAAAATATATAAAAAAGGACCAACTCTAGTGTCTTTCGGTGCTCTCTTCCCTTGTGAAACCTTCTGCCTTGTTTGGAAAGTTTTTTCCCTTTTTTGTAACTTTCTCTCTGGACGTTGGAATTTAATTTGAATTACAGCTGCTTTTGTCTCGGACTTCACGGACTGCCCGCCCAACAGCACCATTTTTTTTCCTTTCTTCTCTTTACACCAACATTAAAAAGTTTAATTATGGCATCAAGGAAACCTCCATCTGGGAAATCAAGCTCTGCTCCAGCATCTGCAAAGCCTAGTCCATCCTCACAACCAAAGATCTCAGCCTTGTTACAGAGGGAAACAGAAGTAGAGGATCCTAAGCCATTAAATGTAGAGGAGATGTTTCAAAAAATAATGAATGAAATGCAACAAATTCGGAAAGACAATTTAAGTACAAGATTGGAACTATTGGAGGTGCAAAGAGGAATAACAAATAATAAACAAAAAATTGAGGGGCTGGAAGGGGGGGCGGTTGGGATGAAGGAGGAGATAAAAGACTTTAAGAAAGAAATAGAAATTACTGGTCAAATGTCCAAAATTGATTTTGAACGTATGTCTTTCTTTTTAAGATTTCAGAATGTTCCAGAATCACCTAATGAGAATTTAAAAGAGTTAATGGCTACTATGTTAGCGGATTATACTAAAAAAGATAAGGAACTTATTTGGGGGGACATTGATTTGATTTATAGAATTAATTAAGCATTTGCCAGAATAAATGATGTACCCAGAGAGATACATATTAAATTTATAAGAAGGTCAACGAGGGACGAGATACTGAGAGCGCAAAGAGGGGGCCCTCTGATGTATCAGCAAAACGAGGTGGCCATATTGAAGCAGATCCCAAAGAAAATACGAGATATAAGAAGGAATTATTCCTTCTTAACAAAAAAATTACACAAAAAGGGGGTGTGGTTGAAGTGGCTGATGCCTGAAGGGATGCTGGTATTCTGGGAGGGAGGAAGAGTTAGAATTAAAACAGTAGAAGAGGCAGAGAATTTTCTTTAAAAACACTCCTCAATCCTGGATGATGATGAGATGGGAACGGGAGGGGCCGCGGGGCCGCCTGCTGGTGGGGTGGAGGAGGAAGAGACTATAGCAAAGAGGCTCAGATCGCAAAAAAAACTTTTTCTTTTTTCTTTTATGATGGTAATTCCTGTACGGATATTAGAACAAACTAGTTGAATGTATAAAATAATATGAAAATTTATGATTTAAAATGTATTTACCCCTTCCTTTTATTATTTCCCAATGGAACATGTACGAAGATTTGGAGGCGGTCATCAAACCCGATGTGGAAGCTCTAAAATATTATTTAATATCTTACCTACCCCTTTCCTTTTATAAAATGTTAAAACCAATAAAACCTTTTTTTTCAATCTAAGACTTGTGGACTTCAACTCCCAGAATTCTCCAGCCAGCATAGCTGGCTGGAGGATTCTGGGAATTGAAGTCCACAAGTCTTAAAGTTGCCAAGTTTGGGAACCTCTGGTCTATATCATTTATCCTTCAGATGAACAAAATGATTAAAAAGAAAAAAAATCAGTATTAATAAGCAATAATAAAAAAAATATATACTTGGGCATTCTATGATGTGTAGACCACATCAGCCCCATTGGCTGTCCCTGTCTGACCTGCAGTAGTGATAGGGGTGGCAGCAGCAGGGGTAGCCCAATTGGTCCAGCCCTCCACAACAGTCCCAGTTTTGCATGTAGTCCCTTGGGAAAACCAATTCTCCACCCCTACTACAAGGATATAAATGCAACAATAATGTTGCTCATTGTAACAATAATATTATAAGCAAATACCTCTAGATGCAATTCAGAAGTTGTTACCAAGAACAAACAGAGATACAGTTCCACCAGCATTTTATGATGCCCTTTAATTTGCTATTAGATAGCAATGTCAAGTGTATGTGTGTTGAATGATTAGCACTAGATTATGGGTGCCAGTATACCAGCTTAAAAGATCAATTACCATGCTGTGTCTAATTATGGATCTGTATATCAAACCGAGCCAAAGATGTTGGTATTTTTAATCAAATCCAGCCATCCTCAGAAACCTTTTCATTCATTTCATTTATTCGACTTATTAACCGCCCCCTCTCCCCGAAGGGACTCGGGGCGGTGCACAGGAAATATAAAAACACAATATATCACAATAAATACATAAATATTTAAAACTATATTAAATTTGATTTATGTGTTTTTTTTAATTGGAGCCCATTTCTCCCTCTTTTTTCTCTCTCTTACCTGTAAACATATTGATTGGTGGATAGGTGGAACATAAGAAAGAGAGGGAGGGAGGGAGGGAGGGAGGGAGGGAGGAAGGAAGGAAGGAAGGAAGGAAGGAGGAAGGAAAGAAAGAAAGAAAGAAAGAGAAAGAAAGAAAGAAAGAAAGAAAGAAAGAAAGAAAGAAAGAAAGAAAGAAAGAAAGAAAGAAAGAAAGAAAGAAAGGGATGTACTTTGATTTTTCCAAATCAGGAAGTCTTAAGGAATATTTTGATGAAAGCTGAGAGTGTAAAAGACAACCTTCTATTTAATATTAATAGAAACAAAGAAACAAAGAGAGTTAGAGAAAAATGTCAACCAAAGCCAATCCAAAATAACTAGATGGAGAAGCAGAGTAGCAGGTTTTTTATCGCAAGGCTCAAAAGATCATAAGAACTTTGTAACCATGAAATACAGAGAAGTTCACTACTTGGGACAATGGCTATGATAGATCTAGACAAAATGCTCAGGGCAGAGGTATCACCCCGACAAGAAATGTATTATTTGAAGAAAATTTAGAGTAGTATTTCTTTTTAACATATTTATTTTCATTCCTTAGTTCAGTCATATAGATGACTGAAATAATAGACACAGAGGTACAGAATATGAGGAAAAAACAGGTTGAAGTAGAAAGTCAAGTAAATGAGGCCAGATATGATATTGTTGCTATTACAGAAACTTGGTGGAATGAAATCCACAAATGGAACATACAGCTAGAGGGATTTAAATCATTTAAAAGAAACAGACCAATTAAAAGAGGAGGTAGAGTTGCACAATATATACGAAATAACTATATCTCTACAGAACTAGAGCACAATGATCAAAACTGTCTTGAATGCATTTGGGTCAATATAAAAAAGGGGGTGGGAATAACATAACCATAGGTGTATATTATAGGTCACCCAAGCAAACAGAGGAAATAGATCACCTTTTTGCTAGTCAGTTAACTAAGGTATATAGGAAGCACATCACAATAGTGATGGGGGACTTTAACTATCTTGACATCAACTGGAAGACAAACTCTGCACCAAGTAGAAGATTAAATAGGTTCCTGACAAACCTAGCAGACAATTTTGTGTCCCAAAAAGTAGAGAAGGTAATTAGGGGATCACCCATATTGGACTTGATTCTCACTAACAGAGATGAAATGATACAAGATGTTGAAGCTATAGGAACCTTGGGGGAAAGTGATCAATCAATATTGGAATTCAACAATATGCAAGCACAAGCAATAGAACAAAGTCATACTAGAGTATTGGACTTTAAGACAGCTAATTTCAATGAACTTAGAGAAAGCTTGGATAATTGAAAGACAAAATGGACAAGTTTAAAAAAGTGATGGAGAGAAAACAGATCACCAGAAAACAAGTGGAGCGACTCCATGTGCTCTCCGGGTCAGTGGCTGCTTCTCTCTGCTGAAGCGCTTTTCGGATGGGACAGTAAGGTAAGAACCTTATCCAAACACTTCAGCCCACCTGTGCCTGCCCCTCTTCCCATGCTGTCCCTCTGTGGCCCTTTGGCCGAGTGCAGCAGGCCATAGGCCAGGTTAATTGCTTTGGTCTGGGGGGGGATATATATATGTTCCACAACACCCTGTAAGCGCCACAATTAATTAAATCTATGAAAGCATATATATAAGCCGAAAGGCAGAAAGGGAAACAGTATGTCTCCTCCCTTAATGGGGCCCTAACAGGAAGTTGTGAAAACAATTATATATATATATATATAAAATATTTTTTCTCTTTTATATATATATATAATGGGGCCCTAACAGGAAGTTGTGAAAACAATTATATATATATAAAAGAGAATATTTTTACAGCTCCTGTTTTGAGGCCCGTTTAAGGGAGGAGACAAACTGTCATCCTTCTCTGCCCTTCAACTCAACCTAGAGATCATCCAGACAGAGACCCATTAAGATTGCTGCTGTTTTTTGGGTATGTGTTAGATTTTTAAGGGCTGATTTAATAATTAAGAGACCAGGATAGATCTATTTCAGGCTTTTTAGCCTTCTTCAGCTGGCCATACTTCTACTGGGATTTGAACCGGCACTTTCCAGCAGATTAGGCAAGCCTTGCTATACCTTGAGCTAACCAGCTTTCCCTGATTACATCAGCCTTTTACAGGACTCTTATTGATGAGAGAATATTTTTACAGCTCCTGTTTTGAGGCCCGTTTAAGGGAGGAGACAAACTGTCATCCTTCTCTGCCCTTCGACTCAACCTAGAGATCAAAATCTAACATATATATGTGTGTGTGTGTGTGTGTGTAATTGTTTCAGCTCATAAAACTAACACACACACACACACACACATATATATATATGCTGGCATTGCTGGCTTCGGAGTTTTTCCCATGTATATTCCCCGAAGCCAGCAATGCCAGCATACCTACACCCATGAAAATCTACGAAAACAAATATATATATACAATACAACTTACAACTTACATGCAGAAGAAAAGAAAGCTCTCTTTAACCTGAAGAAGGACAACAACATCATCATTCTCCCAGCAGATAAAGGCAACGCCACAGGGGTGATGAATACATCTGATTACCACACCAAACTAGCCAACCTACTCCAAAACCCTGCCTACAAACATTTACCTGTGCACCGCCCCGAGTCCCTATGGGGAGAGGGAGCGGTTATACAAATATTAAATTATTATTATTATTATTAAACACAGACTCCACCACCTACCTGGAAAAAACCACCAAAGCCAAAATAAAAGCCTCAACCATCAGTGAAGAGATCCAGCAAAGAATCATCCCCAGAGAGAAATCTTCCAGATGCCCCAAACTCTATGGCCTCCCCAAGATACACAAACAAGGAACACCACTCAGACCCATAGTCAGCTCCATAGGCTCACCTCTACAGAATCTTGCCAAGTTCCTCGCAAAGGAATTACAACCCTACGCAGAATCCATCAACTCACATGTACAAAATTCTTTCCACTTCATAGAAACAATAAAAAAACAAAATCTACAGCCCAGCGATCTACTCGTGAGTTTTGATGTCATATTCCTCTTCACCCAAGTGTCTATAAAAGAAGCCTTGACAGCCATCCAGAACAAATACAACCCCCCCAAGCACATCCTGGACCTGACCAACCACTGTCTAACCAACACATACTTCATTCACAATGACCAAAGATACAAACAGATAGAAGGAGCACCCATGGGATCACCCCTCTCACCGGTCATCGCAAACTTATACATGGAACACTTTGAAACCAACGCCCTAGACAAATCTGAACACAAACCCAAACTCTGGCTCAGATATGTAGATGACACTTTTGTAATTTGGCCAGATGGGAAAGAAAAACTGGACAACTTCCTCACACACCTCAACTCCCTACACCCCAAAATACAATTCACCATGGAAATAGAAGCCAACAACCAACTCCCTTTTCTAGACGTCCTAATCTACAAAAAACCTAATGGCTCCCTAGGACACACCATCTACCGGAAAAAAAAACCACACACCAACCGCTACCTAAATGCACAATCCCATCACCACCCTGCACAGATAAACTCTGTAGCCAAAACCGTCATACACAGAACCAAACGCCTAGCTGACAAAGACCATCTGAAAACCGAAATACACTTCCTCACAAATACATTAATATCCAATGGATTCCGAAGAAAAACAATCATCAAACTAATCCAACAAGAGACACCCCTCAGGAACCAAGACAAAGAACAGGAAAATGGCATTACCCTCATCCCATACATTAAAGGTACCACAGACAAAATCAGCAA
This sequence comes from Rhabdophis nuchalis, assembly GCA_039707465.1. NCBI lineage: Eukaryota > Metazoa > Chordata > Lepidosauria > Squamata > Natricidae > Rhabdophis > Rhabdophis nuchalis. Next base: position 42,523,232 of record CM077651.1, on the reverse strand, counting down.
AATTCTCCACAAGCACAACATCAAGACAGCCTTCAACACCGACCAAAAAATAACCAATATCCTAAGGAACCCGAAAGACAAGATCCAGCTAGAAAACCAAGGAGTCTACAAAATTCCATGTAAAAGCTGCCCTGCCACTTACATAGGACAAACCAACAGAAGGATTAGTGCACGTATCGCAGAACATAAAAATGCATTAAAAATCATCTTAATACCTCATCTCTCTATCAACATTTCCAAACTACAGGACATGACATTGACTTTCAAGGAACTAAAATTATCTCCAAGGCGGAACAGCTCAACAGGAGAATAATCAGAGAAGCCATTGAAATAGAGAAACAATCTAACAACATGAACAAATGTGATGATACCTCCCGCCTACCAGACATCTGGAAGCCAGCATTGACCAGCAGACGAGCCCCACCCTCCACCCAAGCCGTTGAAATTCAAAACAAGGAGAAACATACAAATGAGACCAATCAGCATCAATCTACTAGTCATGATGCAGCTGCACAGCCAATCAACCCACTCACAACAATAGTCAGCACTCCACCCCCCCCCCACCAAGAGGGGTGATGCCTCCGCAGTCACAGTCACAGACAGAAGCCTGCCTGATGATGACAAGTGAGATCTTGTCAAAACATTGCAATAACATTTCTATGCCTTATACATGGGAAAATCCCCGAAGCCAGCTATGCCAGCATACCTACACCCGTGAAAATCTACGAAAACATATATATGTTAGATGTTAGCCTGCCTGATGATGACAAGTGAGATCTTGTCGAAACATTGCAATAACATCTCCATGCTATATACACGGGAAATCCCCGAAGCCAGGAATACCTGCACATATATATATATAAGCCTCACACTTAAGCCAAACCAGTTCCCCTATTACATCAGCTTAGATGTAATAGGGGAACTGGTTTGGCTTAAGTGTGAGGTTTCTCACCTTGCATGCAACATAGCCCCGGTTCGAATCCTAGTAAGGGGTATGGCCAGCTGATGAGAGCTAATAAGCTCGAAATAGATCTCTCCTGGTCTCTTCTAATTTAATTTATTGATCAGCTCATAAAACTAACACACATATCTAAAATATTATACAACGTAATTGGCTTGCTGTCTGGATGGTCTCTAGCGATGAGCCGATAGGCAGTAAGGGAAACAGTATGTCTCCTCCCTTAATTGGGCCCTAATAATAACAGGTTGTTGTGAAACAATTACCTATACTAATATACCCTGTCTAAGCTGATGTAATAGGGGAACTGGTTTGGCTTAAGTGTGAGGCTTCTCGCCTTGCATGCAACATAGCCCCGGTTCGAATCCCAGTAAGGGGTATGGCCAGCTGATGAGAGCTAATAAGCTCGAAATAGATCTATCCTGGTCTCTTCTAATTTAATTTATTGATCAGCTCATAAAACTAACATATAGAGCTTCCATATCGGTGCTGGTGACCACCTCCGAGTCTTCTTACAATATCATTTTCAGCAAAAAGTAAAAAAAAGGTAGGAAAGGGTACATACATTTCATATCTCAAATAAAATTTCATACATTCAATTATTTTGTTTCTATAAAGATCCTTAACAGGAATTACCATATATATATATATATATATAAAAGGAGAAAAATCACTTTTGTGACCTGAGCCTCTTTGCTATTGTTTCTTCTTCTTCCACCCCACCAGTGGGCATAGCCGTGGCCCCTCCCATTCCCATATCATCGTCATCTAGGATTGAGGAGTGTTTTTTAAGAAAGGCCTGGGCCTCATCTACTATTTTCATTCTAATTCTTCCTCCCTCCCAGAATACCAACATTCCTTCTGGCATCAACCATTTAAACCAAACCCCCTTTTTGTGTAATTTTTTGGATAAGAAGGAATATTTCCTTCTTATATCTCAATTTTTTTTCGGGATTTGCTTTAATATGGCTATCTCGTTCTGTTGATATATCAACGGCCCTCCTCTTTGCGCTCTCAGGATCTCATCCCTTGTTGACCTTCTTGTAAATTTGATATGTATCTCCCTTGGTACATTGTTTATTCTGGCATATGCTGAATTGATTCTGTAAATTAAGTCAATGTCCCCCCAGATACATTCTTTATTTTTTTTTGTATAATCTGCTAGGATCGTAGCCATTAATTCTCTTAAATTTTCTGCATCTGACTCAGGAACATTCTGGAATCTTAAAAAGAAAGACATGCGTTCTAAATCCATTCTAGACATATGACGTGTAATATCTGTAATTTCATTCTTAAAATCCTTTATCTCTTCCCTCATCCCAACTGCCCCGCCCTCCAACCCCTCAATTTTTTGTTTATTATTTGTTATTTATCTCTGTGCCTCCAAAAGTTCCAGTTTTGTGTTTAAATTGTCTTTCCGAATTTGTTGCATTTCATTCATTATTCTCTGGAACATCTCCTCTATCAATGGTGATTTCACCTCTGTTGCTTCTGTTTCCTTCTGGAGAAGTTCAGTAATTTTTGGCTGTGAGGTTGGGCTTGGTCTTGAAGATGTAGGAGCAGATTGTGATTTGCCTGATGGAGGCTTTCTTGCTGCCATGGTTAAAAGTGTTATGTCTTTTTGAGAACAAAGAAAGAAAGATGGCACTGGTGGGCTGACAGTCCGTGAAGTCAAAGACAAAGGAACAAAGAGAAAGTCTTATCAAAGTTCAATTAGCATTTGTAAAGATCAAGGAGAGAAACCAGTTGTATTTTCCCAAAGCAGGACCAAAGTAGAAGGTCTCACAATAGGTGGGAATACTGAAAGTCACTAGAGTAGGCTCTTTTATGTATATTTTAAATTAGTCTTGTTTAGCTTATTAAGCCAGAGGAATGCTTGCAAACAGGAAACTTTCACTTCTGGAAACAAAGAAGGGCCATCCTCCACCCTGCTGGCAATGGTGAAAAAAGGAAATTTTGTTGCAGATCCATTTTAAATGTAACAAGCCTCAGGTGTTGCATTTATACAGCAATTCCTTGTTTAGTAAAACATTTCCTTTAAAGCAGATCAAACGGATGTCATTTCACTCTCTCCCAGTCCTGGGGGTGATTTTACAATGCCGCTTTTATTTCTGAGGGGGGAATTCCCCCTCTAAATTCTCTATTCAAGAAGTTGAATGTAGAAGCTTTAAAACAATTAACTTACATTCCATTTGCTTTTAGTCCAAAGCCTCGGCTCAGCCTTTCAGCTCCGGTAATTCAGCTCACACAGGAAAT